>CALSCE010000030.1:4179713-4245161 GCA_943593645.1 Bovichtus variegatus
GTAGGTCTACGCACTCCGGATGATCAGAAGATGTAGGTCTACGCACTCTGGATGATCAGACGACGTAGGTCTATGCACTCTGGATCATTAGAGGATGTAGGTCTATGCACTCTGGATCATTAGAGGACGTAGGTCTACGCACTCTGGATCATTAGAGGACTTTAGTCCTACGCACTCTGGATCATTAGAGGACTATAGTCCTTTTTCTAAAGCTGAGTTTTTTGGTGAGTTGAAAACTTATCAGGCTTGATTCCAGCTCCAGTGTCTGTTATAATAAGAAGTCTCCCCATCACTTGTGTGCTAACCTGAAGCAAACACATCACTGTTATATATCTTCCAACCACATTTCTCTTAAAATGATCAACGAGTGGGGCAATACATCCGCTGTACACCTAAAAGAAGGGGTAAATGATAACTTTGTAAGACAGTAGTGACCATATTTCTTTAGACTCAAGAGAAGTTTGAAAATTGAGAGAAGTTAGGGCTCTGAATAGTGACAAAAGTTGAGGTTTTATTGAAATTTGAACTGCTGCGTGGATGATTTTTTTTCCATGTGCGTACAGCCTACTGTAAAATATAAGCATTCAGCAAAGATTGGAGGGATGTGTTACGAGGTATGTAACGTTTTCCAATAAAAAAAAAGGACAAAATTAAATTAAAAATGAATAAGAGCTGCATCTCAGATGGAGGTTGCTGAAGCAAATCTAATTTGATGGAGAGAGCTTCTCGTACCGACAACTTTAAAATCTGGTCCCCAATTATATCAAGCAGATTGTATAACAGGCGTAGAAACTATGACATAGCATTACCCACCAAAGTCCAAGAGCTGCTGACGCTTCAGATCTGTTACTTAATAGGGCATCAGAGGAGCTTCAGAGACGTGTCAGTTATTGCTTAAAGCATGTTCTGGTCTGAAGAGAGGGAGGAAGCTATTATTAAAAGTTATGCTTGAGCCTGTGCAGGAAGTAAAAACAAAAGAAAAAAATTCTATGATTTAACTGACCTTTTGATTCCGCTACTGCCTGCAATCCATCGCTAAAAAGAAGCCCAAAGAAGATTCCTACAACTCTGACTCGTTCTCTGAATCTGGTCGTGGCCTCCGTAATTTAGGTGAACTTTCTTCTCGCCACGAGGAAGACCTGCAGTACAATGTACTTGGCATTTTTACTGCAGCATTCACAACTATTACCAGTTAATTTTATCGCACAGCATCAGCGAGTCGAAACCTTAAGAGTGCAATGGACCTTTTTCTAATTTTATCCTCGGGAAAGGAAACATGCTCTAATGATATCGAACAGTATGTGCCCACTGATGAAGCATATCGAAAAAACAAAAAAAGGAAAAGGAAGCACATGTTCCTTTCTTTAGAAATCACAGTGTATGGGCCCCATTGTAATTGCTGAACCATGGGGACGTCGGGCCTGCTAGACTTTATAGAGGGTGATGGGTGAGAGAGATTACAGCCATCAATATAGATTTGGATGTTACTCACACCTCTGTCGAGCAATGGGTAAACCCAGAGGCTCAAGCCCAAAGGGTGTGTGTTACAGTGTGTGCCTGTCTTTGTGCGTGCGTGCGTGCGTGTGTGTATGTGTTTTGTCTGGTCATTTGTGTTGCTATGCCGGAACATGTCAGACATGTGGTGGCAGATTTTGGAGAATGAGACAAGCGAGCGGAAGCACAGCCAAGTGGAGCGCAGACCGGGCTGCATCAACCCCCCACCCACCCCCCCATTCATGTCTCTGCAGGTGGCAAGTTGTTCACAGATGTGATGTATCATTTCATCACCGTCCTGCCGGCAAATATTAGTGACTCACGCAGTGGTGTGAAAAAAAGGCGAGGTTGGTGACACAACAATATGAGTCACAACACATGAAGGTGTAAGACGGCAGACAAAGAGAGCCTTGTTTGTGCCAAAACCCCTCGTCCCCTGTCCCTGGTAAAGCATTCTTTTCAGTTTCACCCTGACATGGCCCTATTTTTGTCTGCGGATAATTTCACATTGTGAACAATTCATAAGGGTTAATTAAATTCAAATTTTCTAATCTAATTTGCATTTCGTTCTCGGCTACATTAATATGAGTCCTGTAAATGTATCTCATGTGATAACTGATACTAATGATGCTGCGTTATGTACATCTCTATCATTATCTCTATTTCTGTCACTGTGATTAACCCAGAGGACACGAATAATTGTCAGCAATAAAAGACAGACAGGCTGGCTCTTCTCATTTAGGGACACCAGCTAATAATTACACTTTGCTCACTTTTTTTAATTTTTTTTTTTTACATGATATGATGGCTTAAAATCACAGCGTGATATCAGACACCAGCACAAACAGTGTAACAGTTTTTCTAAGAGTGTAATTATTGTTCATACTGTGTTGGTTTACATCTAGAGGACACAGTTTAGCCTTCTCTTTGTTCACCTCTCACGTGCCTGCTTATGTATGCACGGTGTGTTCCGTGAACTGAAGAGAAAAAAGCTGCAGGAAGTTTCACACTGAAACTTTAATAACAGTAAGTGACAGCAAGCCACCAGTCGCTGAACGCTCCTGACGCTCATATTGGTATCAGCCTTGTGCTCTCAGACCGTTGCTTGTGAAGCAGACACGTATTGATTGGAGTCCCAGCAGCCAATGAGACGAGCTCCTTAGCTCATCTTTCCCAGCAGCGGCACTATGTCTCTGCTCCTTGACGTTCATGTAAATAGAAAGAGGCTCCTTGTTTGGGATCTAAGTGCACTTTTTTTCCTTTTTTCTCCCAATGCGGCAAATAGGCACACACTTTTTTTCGTTCTCGTGCTCGTTTTTTTTTCCGACCAGCTTTCTTTTTGGAGAGGAAAAAACTGGCACCGGTGTGTGTGTGTCTGTGTGTGTGTGTGTGTGTGTGTGTGTGTGTATGTGTGTGAGGGAGGAAGTGAAAAGGGAAGTGAGGGACTGATTCAGGTACTTATACATAGAGAAATGATACAAAATGAGCCTCTCCAATGACCAACTTGAGTCACCAATTTGAAAACGCATCTTTGGTCCTTCCAGGTCCCCCTATCCTTTTCCTGTGTATGAATAGTGTATCAGTACAGCTCCCAGTCTTTGTTGTTCTCTGTCCTTTTCACCCTCTGCAGTTTTACCTAATGTTGGCCTGGAGCTCGGTAGATTTCAGAAATATCCAGGAGCTAAGTAAAAGCCATCACAGGAAAAGGGGCCTTTCTTTGACACTCTTTGTCGGCAGCGTGCGACGCATGTTACCCCTCTCGTTCCTT
The DNA here is from genome assembly GCA_943593645.1 of Bovichtus variegatus. Taxonomy (NCBI): domain Eukaryota; kingdom Metazoa; phylum Chordata; class Actinopteri; order Perciformes; family Bovichtidae; genus Bovichtus; species Bovichtus variegatus. Next base: position 4,182,976 of record CALSCE010000030.1, read on the forward strand.
CGTCTTCTCCAAAGCTGATCCAGATTAGAATCCAAATGATATCAGGATGGCAGTGCTTAGGCTGCGTGGGTGGTATTTGAATTTGTTGGTAAATAGAAGACACAGAACGGCTATTTTAACTCATCACCTGAGCTCAGTTTCCTTTCGAAAAAAAGAGAAAAGAAAACAACAACTCGGCTTGTTTTACTTTACCACAGGGATGCGATGCTATCCCCCAACAACTCGTGAGGTAATTCCCCCAAACACTTTGCATTCCAACCCATGAATGTGTGTTCTTGTAGGTGTGAAAGGGAAATAATGAAACATGAGATTGTTTAGTAAGAGCCAAAAAAAAGGGAGGGATACTCATTGCTGGCGGTGTTGCACACAGTTTTTTTTACCTGCTTTATTCACTGCCAAGTTAGGATGAATGGGTCCTTTAAAATGTTCTAAACATGAGCTAATACTCTGGGATATTGTTCTAGTTCTCATTTGGCTTAGTGAGTTATTTGTTAATGTTGCTTGTATGGGTAAACGGGATGTTTAACATCAGACAGGCCAAAGCTTTTTCACAGGGATTCCTTTCTTTCATCTCAAAACAAGGATCACATCCCTTTTTCTATTTTTTTTCCAGGTCTTTTCTATGAGATTCTACATGATTAGGACCCTATGGCTCAAATCTCAATCCCTGGATTAAAAATTGTTTTAAATAAGGTCTTTCTGAAAGGGAAACCACCCTGGTAACTGTGAAGTGTGTATATGAGTAAACCATTCATGCATTATCAACAAAGGTCTCTTAGAAACGGACTGTAACAGGGCATGTTCTTGCCCATAATCCAGACTGGACTGTCAATAATAAATCAAGGAATCCCAATCCAAGGGGGAGTTTCTCTTTCAATACACTGCTGTCAGTTTCAGGCTGATAATTGTGTTGTGATTATGTTCTTTCTTCATCACCGCTGCAATTAAGTGCATTTTCTTTTTCCGATGGAAGTGGCAGGTTGTTTAAAGTGGAGGAGGTCACGAGACGCAGCGAGGACGTTATTGCATATTTGTAAAAGAAAGCTCTCTGAGAACCGTGGCGGTGTGCGCTCCGGCATCTGAGACTTCACTTGTGGGTCGCCCGTTCTAACGCCAACGCTAGTTTGCTATTTAAAGAAAACTCTAAAACACATTAAACACGTTCAAGCAGAGAAGGCTTTCGATTTGCCCTCAAATCTAACAACGTCAAACCATCACATTGAATGGGAGCACATCAGTGACTTTGTAAATGTCACTGCACTCCTGAGCAGAGCTCCAATTCTGTAACAACTTCTCGGAATCAACATTTTTCATCACCATAATTCACCGTGGCCTTTCTTCTCTTCTCCTCTTTGAGTCCCCCGGAACCTCTTGGCGCGGATGCATTTATCCACAGCAACGGCTCAGAACGCCCGTTTGTCTTTGTAAATCTCTCTGTGTCCAATCACCGCTTTGATACTTGGTGTAACAGAGGCGTAAATCGAGCCTGCACGTAAAGCTGTGCATTCGACCAAGTGCCCATCCCCCTCAGCTCTACCGGTGAGTTCAACTGATGGGAGTTGGACTGAAACCTTGAGGCAACCACCAGCTCTGAGCCCCGAGTCCTCTGCTTTGACAGGTGAGGGCAGATAGGATGTTGCTTTAACAGACGGAGGTGAGAGGGATGTAAACTATGACCGCTGACACTGACCCTCCCGGAGAGGCCAAAAGGCTCAGCACTTAGAGAAGCTCATTCCCCTTTTCAAGAAGTTGGTGCAGATCGCCGGTGTTCCTTAGGTGAGAAGTGACACTGTTGTTGAGCTGTGTTGTTAAGAAGGTGTAGTAGCATTCACTTTTTCTCCGGTTTGAATTGAGGTTGAACATTTTTTCTTAATACTGCAAAATATGGTATCGAGGTTGGCAGAGGGTGTCAGCCTCGAGCTTTATTCATTTGCGGCCATTGTACTGTTGTTTTAGGCCATGGGATTGATTTAATAATACTAACAAAATAACTTGCTAAAACTGGAATCACCGCTGGTACAGATCTATCTGATCATGCCTGTTGCAGCGCTTGAGCAGAAAGCAACTGCTTCCCTATTCTTAGTTTCTGAGAAATCCTGCACACGAGGGGGAATTGTGGTTACATTGCAACTCCTTTTCCTGTGAGCTGAGTTTTTGAGTTTGATGCACCCGTCTGTGTGGCATGTCCTCGTGCACAGTGTGTCGGAAAACAAGGCTGAAGAACTGGGGAAGGAAGCAACAAAAGCAGATGCTGCTAATGAAAAAGCAAAAAAAGAGAAGCAGTGATGCAGGCTAAATGAATAGGAATGCCGTCCAATGCTACTTTTGATTGCATTTCGGGAAAAGAATGCGCCATGGCGACCCCAGTGTCTTTTACACATGCTCATTTGCATGAGATGCACTTCAGGAGAGCGTCTTTCCGGAATACAGATTACCACCAAGACAAAGGAGACAGAAGAGAGCTGTTTCGGCAGCTCAGGCGAGCTGTCACACCTCTTTTTTTTTCTTGCTCTTTCCTTCCATCTTCCAAATTTGCTGTCGTTTTTTTCTGAACGTCGGGACGAGCTAACTATCCACAGACAGACCCTACCCCTTATTGCCGAGGCTGGCAGGATTGAGAAAGAAAAAAAAAAGCCACAGATTCCTGTGAATGCATTTAATTATCCAGTGTCACTTGGAAAACAGAAGCGTTTGGCTCCAGAAAGCCCAGGTGTGCGTTTGTAACTGCTGGACACATTACAAGTTGACAGAGCGTGCCTATGCTTTCCGCATGGCAGTTGAAGCTGTGCCATCTTGCCATAATGAATAACGATTTGCCTGGCAAACTTTACTGTACTATTTGTAGAGGCCGCATCAGCCTCTCTGCTTGTGATTGTTTATAAGGTAAAGGGTCATACCGGTCTGACTTTAGCTATTTGTTCGCCTTCATGACAGCCCACTTTCAAATTTAAATAAGCTAAATTAGTCTCCTGGGTGGTGACTGATGAAGTGATGGCAGATCTGGGTGACATACGAGTGTCTGATAGCATTTAAATCAGGCCTCTGCTCCCACCTCACAAAGTGTGATAGCAGCGATGACGTGACGACTGAGGACTAATGACTTGACACACTGGCATAGGGGCTCAAATTCACTTTTCATTTAATGAATTTCAGAAGATGCTCTTTGTGGTATGGAGCCTGAGCACAACTTGGGATGGATTCAGATTTAATTGAAGGTGAATTGAGCCCAATGCCTGCAGGCTGGGTGTCACTTGTAAACAATGATGTGATGTATGAGCCGTGATCACGCTGTTGAAGCGCAGCAGCAGCACCACACAAACTCTCTTCTACCAGTGTTTCATTTGCTCCTTTTTATATCCCAACATTAATGCTAAAACACTTTAAAGCAAGCTTCATTCCAACTTATTACTAGCCAGACACGTGGTCGACCAACAAGCACACGCACCGCCGCCGCCAGTGGTGGTGGTGGTCTAGTGGTCAGGTTTCCAAATAGAACACCAGAAGGTTGGGAGTTCAATACCAGGGGCAAGCAAGGCTTCACAACTTGACCCCGAGTTGTTCCAGGGGACTGTCCCTGTCGTTAGTTCACTGCAAGTCGCTCTGGATAAGAGCATCTGCTAAATGACTAATAATAATAAATGCGCATACCTTCATATACAAGGAAGAGAAGCGCACTGTGCGATGTATTCATGTATGCGCCGTGCTGGGCTGCTTTTCCTCCCATGTTGGCTTGCTGCCTCCTCATTAAAATAGAAATAAATAAATAAACAAGTTGGAGAAGTCATTGTCACATTGTCAACTGTGTCTGTTGACTACACTTGGACTTGCATAATGAATCCTTTCACTCCCACTCGTGTGTACAGGTGTCGGTTTGTACAAACAAGCCTGCGTTGACCGATTGACTTCGCCGTTCTTGATTGGTGCAGACAGTGACAAAGGTAGCGCATTCTATCGCTTTCCCCATCTCGTCGGAATCCCTCCGATAAGGATGTGTTCACAGGAGGAGAAATTGGCTGTGTTCCATATAATTCATAACCCGGGGAGCTCCGCTACATGAGCGTCCTCAGAGAATGACAAGCTACGCAGAGTACAAGCCTTGTTGAGTTGCTTTGGCATTCGTTGCAAGGACTTCTCCGAATATTTCCTCCACCTTCATTACTGAGTGTACCATGGGACATGAGAGAGGCAGATCAGCATTCCCATATGGAAAGCAAGATGATTTATGAATACTAATTTAGTCAGATGTCGTCTCGTTAATGCAGATGTGTTATTACCCCACAGTGGATGTAGCTGTGAGGGCCCTCAGCAGTGTTTTTTAATCTTCACATTGGCTCTTTGCGTTTAGTGTTTTTTTTTTTTGTTTTTTTTCCCCAGAGTGGTTGTGCTTTCCGTTTCTGTCCAGAATATATTAGTCTCAGCAGCCAGCAGAGCGGCGCCTGGTCAGTGGATTGGAGCGCAGAACAAGGCCAACAATGACCCATTGTTTCTTTTCAGCTTGTATTGGCTCTCTATCAAAAGAGGTGTGTGGTGGGGGTGGTGCGGGTGGGGTGAGGGGAGGAATTGACAATTTGTTAAGCTCATTAGCCAGTGTTTCTATTCCACAATGCACAGGTCTGTCAGTGTGTGTGCGTACATGCGTGGATGGTGGGGCAACGATATGTACAAGCAATCCTCCGCTGCGTCGTGACATCATGTTATTGATTCATCACAGACCTCATCTACCGCTTCACCCCACTCATCTTCCAGGAAACTACCTCTTTCAATTACACCCTCCCTCGCCCTTTTCGTGAAGCTCAGGAGTAATATAAAGTGAATAAGCCATATTTTATTGGATCACATGATGTTAGAGGAAAAACATTGTTAATGCCCCGTTCTTCCTTTGAAGCCTCTGTTGTTTGGTGTTGCGTTTGTGATTACTTGCTTGGACAAGGGATGTCAGCCACCACTTTCTTCCTGTGGATAATCCACACTACTTTGAATGTATCAAGCGAAGCGACAGCGAGAGAAAGGCGGGATGTCAATGCTGAGTTGATTTTGCTTATCGTTCACATGAGAGGCAAACTGATGAGGTGATTCATCCCGATATCTTGCAATTTTGCAATTCGAGAGAAGATTGTCAAGACAAATCTAATAGAAAGACATGTGAAATGAACGAGAGCCTTCGTGAAGTAATAACAGTAACATTAATTAGAACTCATCACAACGTGTGTCCCAGTTTCTCTCAGTGTTGCCCGGCATTCGTTTTGGTAATAACATCGTACTCGCTGTAGAAATTGCTGAAACTGTTAACAGTTGATTTGGTTACATACTCACTCTAGAAAACAAGCTAAAAAAATATATAGAAATACAACAGTGCTATTCATTTGCTTATCTCCAAGTTCTCATCCACATCGGCTCTCCTAGAATATTTTTGCCTGATCCGTCCCTGGCAAACCGCCTGAGGATAGATCGAGCGTTCGTTGCGCCCAGGAGCATGTGATCGCGTGGCTGGTGGTCGGAAACGTTCACCTCCATGATGAAATGGAACTCCTCTACGGGGTGGAGGAACGGAGAGCAACGGAAAGGAAAACAGACACCACCCTTGGACGAGCTGTGGAACCACTGACTGGGAGAGGATGTCGATGTGGCAGAATGTAGCACGCTGCTTGTTTTATGTGCTGGCAGTGTGAAGAGTCTGTGGAGAAGTGAACACAGTATTGAGAAACACGTGTCGCCAATTGTAAAATTGTTTTGCTTTTTTAAATTGTAAAAAAAAATGAACACTGTGATGTGAAGTCGACATTAAAACTTTAAGGAGTTCTAGTGGTTTCCTCACTATAATGCCAAATGTATGCAGCGGAGAACTCTGAAATCGAATAACGCTTTAACACACAATCACAGCAGCATGTGATGTAAGTATTGCCTTGGTTACATTATGTTTGAAAGCATGTGTGTGGGGATACGGACCGGTGCAACGGCAACACATCTCTGTTTTTGAGTGAAAACAAAACACCTTTTCAGTCTTCAACTTGCACCTGATAGACAAAGGACGTTTGCGAGACAAAGGAAGCAGCAACAATAACAACAACAACATCACTCTGGAACTCCAGCAGCAACGATGACATGTGTGTTAATGCAGTGTGCTAGAGGGGTGGAGTTATTGTCCGTTTGCTCATTATGTGTATTGATAGTGGAATGGAAGCCCCTGCTGTTCCGCTGGCTCTCTAATGGACTGAATCTGAATGTCTTTCCTAATGGAGGAAGTTCTTATTGGTTTGATGAGTGGGAGTGCAACGTCCTCGGTAATATTGTCGCTCTCATGGATGGCTCTCTCGCTCAAGATAGTAGGCGGAAGCTTGCTCTTTCCTCTTCTCTTTTCAGCCCCGCTGATGTCTGTAGCCGTCACGTGGCGCCATCTATGTTGGCACGAGCAGAGAGGTGGACACGTTATTGGAGCAATAAACCTCTTACGGTGCGTTCTGAGAGCGGTTTCAGCCTTTTTGACGCTGCTTGTGAGAGTCCCTCTATCATTTATGCCCGGATGTTATCTCGTGTCTGTATTAAATTAATCACTCTGGTGAAACAGCCCTACAAACAGATTTGTCATTCCACTACCGCGTCTGCATTCATTATTAAATCCACTACGGGTAATGCTCATGTGGTCATCCAAGGACGAAATGTCTCTTCAATCTGTTCGGAGCGGAACACCTGATGAACAATCAGCTTATTACATGTAAGGTCCCCCGGAGGGCCTGAGCCTTTTTCTCCGTGCAAATTGATCCTTGTGGGCAGCATACAAATAATTACATGAACAGGCTGTCTTCACGGTAATTAACTGCAGAGGGAAGCAGAGATTTGTTTTGATCCTCTTTTTCTGAAATCTCCCGGAGATGTAAGTCGCTGCCACAGGGACTGCGTAGGTTAGAGGCTGATCAAGAGGTTACAGTGGAAGGGGGGTGGGGTGACAGGGGGGTAGCGTGTGTGTGTGTGTGTGTGTGTGTGTGTGTGTGCGCGCGCTGTGTGTTGGGTTGGGTGTCTAACGGCAGCACAGTGGGTGTTGGTAGTGAGGATCCAGAGTAATCATGAGTGCTACGTTTAGAGTGGTGTGCCTCCTATCCGGGCAAAGGCACACAGCAGCAAATATGTGGCGCTGCTGGATTGTTGCAGCATACTGATTTGATATTGTGGAGGTTCACTTTAACAACATGGCTGATTGGTATTGAACAAGGCTCGGAGGAACAATCGCGCACACTGAGCTAAACCAAACAGTGAGAGGGCCCGTTGTTGCGCACAGAATAATGTCCCATTTGCCTATGAAAACAGCCAGTCATGCAGCACAATTTCTAATATTAACTCGATAGGAAAGCAGACAAAGTCGCATGTACTCATTTACAGGGAGACCAGTACAATGTGGCACACTGAGACACGACACTGAGAAAAATGACTGTTTTCTTTGAAAGGAGGTGGTTATATTGTTTCCGGGATGTTTCGGGCAAAAACTGAATCGAATAACGTTCGCAATTCAGCGTGGCTGTCATTTTACTAACCCTCGTATCATTTCCCATCAAAAAAACCAAACAAACACAACCACTCGTATTCATTGTATGCCTGGGGACATTGTCGGAGGATGGATGATAGATAACATGTCATATTACTGTGCTGGTTTTTTGTTCTTGCATTAACTGTAATACAGTTTAACATTAACATTCCTCCGGACCTCTGCTCTAGATCTGGAGTCGTATTCTGCGGATTAAGTCATACATTAAAAGTGCATTGCTCGCAAACCTTTGGAAGTGACACAAACGCAAAGAAATGATATGTTTACCTTTAGCGACAGTTTTCGCAACCATTCATTTCATTTTCTTCAAAAATGTATGACCTTTTTTTTGACATTAGCAATATGCATTTAGTATGGCCCTGAGGGTCAAAACAGCAAAGTAGAAAACACAATATCATTTTACAAAACACAACAGCAACAGTGAAAACTCAACAGCATTTGGTAAGATACGTATTTTGTCTCCGATTGGATGCATTGCCTATCAACTCGCGACAGAGTAGAAGTGCTTCAAACGTAACGGCCACCTCACTGATGGTTAAAACTCTTAACCAGCACAAAAATGACAAATACCGACATAAACCGTACAACATCGTGAAATACGCAGCGACACATGTCTTCTGGTTTAATTAAAGTTGTTCATTTTTAAGGTTCTGTTATTCTGCAGTATTTCTTTTGTTGTTATTGAATAAAAATTTTAATAAATTCCCAAAAGGTTTGGCTGATGTTATTCATGTTTGTAATCCTGAGGGGTGAACAAAAAATAAAATAAAAATATCCGGATTCCAAAATAAAAAATCGGATACCTACCCGACGAACGAGTAATTAAATAGTCGGATAACAACAAAGGAAGTCGTTGCTTTTCTGTTGTTTTTCACCGTGTTATTCTTCTTTTCTCCCCCACTGTTCTTGGGGCAAGTCCCGTCTGTTCTGTGAGCGTGAGTGTAGATGTAACCAATATTATACAGTGCATCCGATCAGAGACAGGAAATCTTTGTCCAGTATGCATCTACCTTTTCCAGTCTAAGCCGTGCTTCGACCCCTCAGTGCCACCGGCATTTTGAGTTCACAAGTTAAACTTTTCAAAACTCAACTACCTAATTTACGTGACACGGTACAAAAATACTGTAAATTAGACTGAAGAAGAGAAGAAGATTGGCAGGGATGGATCAGGCCTGAAAAAAGATTCTTCCCCAGCTGTATTACAAGAGAGGAGATACGGTGTGATGTGAATTAGAACTTGTGGCCCAAATGCAGGAGACAAGGTTGAGTAGCCGTGTTTCATTTCTATATCTTTAGCTATCTTATAAGTGTATGTATAGTGGGTATGTATAATTTTGTTTTGCATCACTGGAATTGCTTTGGTTTCATTTTGTGCTGTTGAATTTACTCTATGCAACAATAAAAAAAGCAAACAAATAAAATCTATTGCAGCATTTCTGATTGCATTATGTGACATAGACTGTAAGGTGGCACAATCCATGCAATAGAGAGGAAATAGAAGTGCTCTTCTTTTTGTTGTAGGATCACAACATTGTTTTCTGGCGTGTCAGGTGGATTATCACAAGGAGTTTGGAGTTGGGTAAGTATTCGATTTAGAATTTTGGGATCCGGATATTTATATATATTTTTTTAATTCAAAAACAAATGAAAACACGGACAAAAATACTGCAAAATTAAACCAGAAAAGACGTGTGTTGTGCGGTATGTCACTGATAAAATGGAGGTGAACGGAATTAAGTTTGTCTTTCAGAACCAGTGCCATTGGTATCCTGGACAGGCCCCATTGGCAGAACACAGTTTTCATTGAAACTACTTTCTACTGAAGAAGTAGTCCCTAGGAAAACTGTTGACCATGTGGTCTGTGGAAAGGGCTCCCATAGACTGGCACTGACAAAAGTCAGCCCATCACAGTCTCTTGCTTGTGGCTATTGCGCGTGCATCACTCCACTGTTTTGCGGCTGAACGTCTATTGACAGGTGTGGCATCTCCAGCGTTTTTACAAAGACCTTTAGATCATACATCCTCTTTTGGAAGTCATTTCACCTATTTTTGTTTCTCCAGCCATGCCCACAGCAGCTGAGGGCCGATTTTTTTGACCGCCTTTGCAGATAGCTGCTTTTTGTCGCTGCCAGCCACAGTGTTGGGAATTGGAATCACGCTCTGCTCACCAAAACTATGTAATGACACCATTTAAAAAATAATAAATGTATTGAAGAAAAACATTAAATTGTAAAAGAAAAAAAAAAGAAATGCCTTTTGATAGTTTTACACCAGAAGGTGGCCAAAGACAAGTAGTGTAAAGAGTACCAGGGCGTCGGGTGCTTAATCGAGATGTGCATTTAAGGGTTAAGCATGTGACACCAAACAATCAGATTTAATGGAATTGGAATTGCTGAACGTTCCCCTGAAGAGGCTTCACGATACGACTCTTTAGTATGATCCATAAAGTGGTATATTAGCTAAATATTAACAAAGATCCTTGTAGCTGAGTTGTAGCAAGTGACCCGACATTGACTGCACCTGTAAAGATGTTGTCTTGAGGTTCTGTTCATGACAAAATGAAATGTTGTACAGTTTTATCTGTACCATCCACAGGTTCTTTCGATGTACAGGAAGTTCTCTGTGTGGAGCTGTTGTTCATCAGAATACTTTCAAAGAGCAACAGACATTGATGAATAGAATGGAAATGAAAAGAGAACAAAGGCTTCATAATCATCAGATACGTGGCCAGCTCATGTGCGCGCATGTGTGTCCTCGATGCATTTATTTGTACGTGAGTTGATGAGCCGTGGATGACACCAGGCGTGCAAATAACGAGCAAAGGACAGGAGAGCAAATCGAAGGATTTAATGGCGACAATAAATGGAAGCGCTGAAGAACTGATTGGAGAGGTAATTATGAGATTGCCCTGTATGTTTGGCAGATGTAATGCACCTGGCTGCAGCTAAGTGAAGTCGTGAAGAGGCATTCATAGCGCGAACAATGTAAGGCAGTTGCTAATTGGAGACAGCTTGGAAGTCTAAGTTTAACATATGAACTTCGGGGAAAGGGAAATGATGGCAGGTAGAGTGTATTGGATCTAAGGCAGACGCTTTGATGAATACATTCGTTTTTGAGTCTCATATAGACGCTAGGACACTATCTGATTCGCTGACATCGGCAACTGACATAATTCATGACATGGAAGAAGGAGATAGTGTCAGCTTCAGAACAGATGCAGGAGTAACTGGCAGTTGAGCGCTTTGCTCAAGTGCACATAGTGACACTGTCATTTCTTCCCAGGTGACATCAGTAGTCAGTTTACTGTCTGTTACTCTCAGATCAGTCCATTTCTCCCAGAGCGGGCACTGGTCCGCTTCATTGGTTTCATTGTATTTCCCAATTCCCGAGCTCTGTTGGTGCCATTGTATCCTGTCCGTACCCTGCAGGTGGTCCCAGGTGTCAATCCAACCACTTTCCAATTACCATATAACCTTGCAAAATAACTTATTTAGGAATGTCGGAAGAAATTATACATTAACAAAATTGGGCTCGCACAACATTTTTTATTTATCGTACACAAATCAATAAAAATTTGTTACACTTCATGACCCTAACCCAGCCATTCATGCCCCAAAGGTACATATGCAAGCAGAGGTGCATGTGTGGGAGCTGACCAGGGCAAGCACAGGCCTGCGATGTTGGCCACTTATAAGCTCCACTGGAGCAGTTGGAGAGTGAACACCTGGCTCAAGGGCTCTGTACTCACAAATGGAGAGGAGAGAGAGAGACGCTGACTGACTGAATTTGCTCGACTGTGCAGCACCTGCCAACTCATTGGTGGATTTGCTTCCCCAACCTTTAGACTACCACCGCACAAACCCTACGCTGACGTTTTTATTTATTTATTTTTTTAAATTTATACAAACTGTGAGCCTGAGAGCTGGCCTCCTGAGAGTGAGGAAACACACGCGGGAATAATGTCAGCGCTCTGTTCACATGTAAGAAAAGCTTCAATGCTGATGTTTTTAACGTAATCACATACACTGGTCTATTTTACTCCAATGTATAATGTTTACTCTCAATGATAATAAATGTCTTAAACAATTACTTTTTTTTTTTTTTTCTACTGCATACTCTGTGAATTCAGTTGAACTTAGTAGCAACATAAGGTGCTCACATGATCCATGTTCCATTTGGCAGTGTACTGGTACACACATAAATATAGCCCCTGAGTAGGCTGCTGCTAATTTTACAAATTCCCGTCACAGAAATGTATTCTCACAGCAACACGTTGGTATGAAGGCATACATTTTTAGCCTTCTGTGAGAGCCATTTACTGTGAAGACCAATGTGATGCTCATTGAGAGACAACAGGCCCTTGTAGTACTTCACAATGACACAATTAGCAGCGCTCACCGTGGGTATAGATGGGGAACAGCTGGACATGTCAACGGAAATCTACGCTGCCTCTGCAGCTTGACATCTCGGCGGGAATCGACGCTGTTGCTGCAGTGGTCCGCCAATGGTGTGTCCGTGGTCACATAATTAAATAAGCTTATCAGCCAATTCATCAGCCTGACATCACTGCTTGCTCTCCATGCATGGTGTGAGATCCTTGATGGTGGCACAACCGCTTGGCTGGAGGTAAGACATTAACAGACAGACTGCCATTTGCTCCCCACATGAGTAACAACGAGTAATGGGATTCCATGCAGCTGGGAGTGAGAACGTAAAATAGCATGAAGCTGAGGCAGTGAAGGCTTGGACCAGAAAATAAAAAGGGTTGCGTCGTTTTTGCTCCGTCTGACAGTAATCTATTAACTAAGCATGGTAATGGCTGTAATTGTGACTATTCCCTGAGCCAAGCCTGTGGGTAATGCGAGGGCTTGCTGTGGTTGCCAAGCATCAACTGTCTCTGAGGTGAGTATACTTGACTGCTCAGAGGGCCAGGCCTCATTTTTCACCTCCTGCTCGCAGCAGATAACAGCTGCTCCTTGCAATAGGCTCCCGGTCGCTGTAACAAAGGCCTCACCTTTCGGGGAGCAGAGAGTAACTGCTTCGCATTAGCTCGCTGGCGCCCACAGACGCTCTGCATATAATACATAAACAGGTGCAACACAAGCACAGCGGAGCACAAAATGCCACTTGGGCAAGCACGTCAAGAGTGTACAGTGCTCCTCACAATGGTGTGTCTGTTGTTATGTTGTGTCCAGCTGGCTCTGGATGCTTTCTAATCTGTGTTTTGGCACTGCTGTTGCAAAATGAAAGCCTGCGTCATCCTGGGCTCCGACTGTCTTGACACAAATTAACTTGGAACTCCAACACATTTTAAAGGATTTTTAGGAGTGACATGAAAGCACGGCAACCACTTTAAATGTCTGCGCTCCTTCTTTTTGCATGCTTCACAGGGGCTCTGAATGCACTCCATCTTCATCTTGGAAACCCTGCAGGATGTGTTGGAATATCCTTTGCTCTGTCCATTTCTTACTTATGTTAAATAATGAAAGAGCAGTACCAATAACATCAACGGCTGCTGTGTTTGTGCATTGTTTCGACAGAGACAGAGGGTGCTCAGAGCGGTTGATAAATGACCAGGCTCGCACACATAATAAAGATACAATTTTATTGTATATGAAGAAAATATAGATAGCATCAAGCAGGAAATAAATGGAGCTGAGAAGTTAGGGTCTCGTATGGACGAGACCCTAACTTCTTATCTCCCGGTTAAATGCAACGATCTCCTCGCTCCACTTTCTGTGAACACAAGGAGCTAATGCAGTGGATGAAACACCACAGGCCGCATGGTGAGCTTCTTCAATGGCTGCGATTCGATTCGCTAATGGACTCTGGAGGCTGTTTTGTTTAACAACGCCTTATCTCTTTCTCTGCCCCCCCCCCCCCCCCCCCCCCCTACCTCCCTCCAGTACAGCTCAAATTGAATCTGGACCTAGCATCAGGCCCCAGTGATGCTTCAGTCGCACTATGGTGTGCTTTGCACGTAACAATGGCCAGCATGGTGGGAGAATTATCGCAGGCAGTGTCCATGAAGCAAAGTTAAATGGGAGCAGTGGGAGAATAGCTGTTGTGCTGCTGGATAGTTTTGCATGGACAGACTCAATTTAAAGGGGCAATCAGTAAGGTTTTTATCGCCTCATAGCCTCAAATGGTCATAGTTTATCTGCGGGGTGGATAGGGCTGTTGATCAATACTGAAGAATCAACGATTAGCTGGCCAGGTGCTGAGACTTCTGCTGTCACAATACATTGAAGCCATGGCGGCTAAAGGCATTGTCAAAGCAGCAGAAGCGAATAACAATGCAGATTTATGGTTAAAGTACTTTTTGTGTTGAAATATCTGACCTCTTTGCCAAAAGTTTGTGCTGGATCTCTGCACTAATTAGCGAGTGTCCTTGTCTGCTGTGAACTGTGACTTTGCTTTAGTCAATTATAATCTGGCACAACTGGTGTGCTGCTGGATTTCTGCCTGTGAGTATGCAAAACAAAAGCATGTGGACAGCAATTATATCTAAAGTAGGATCAGTAGATGGCAGTCAAACAGAAGGAACATTATGATGTAATCCTTCTTTCAATCTGGGGAAAGTTTTGTTGGATGAAGACCTTCAAAAAGTGCCAAATAAACCAAACATGCTGTTCATATTCAGGATATGTTTCATTTTTTTTCCAAGTCTAGCACTGGCTGCAAAACTACACACAACTGCCAGAACAAAGAGACACTTGATGTATCTAACTCAGACTGCTGAAGCCTCGTATACATAAGTACATTGTTTGTCCCTCCCCTCCAGAACAACACAGAGAAGTTTTTTTTTTTCTGATCAAGTATCAGCAAGACATTTTGTGTTTTCCCTACTAAACAAATAAAGCTTACAAATCAGGGTTGGAAAAATACATTTTAAAATGTGCAGTTCAGAGTTAATTACCAGCCGTGACAGCGACGCTGTTTTCACCGTGTGTGTGTGTGGGTGTGTGTGGAGACACCACACAAAGGAGGTTTTGAGTACTTTGCCAGGAGTTCATGTATCAAAAAGGTTGGATCAAATCAGGGCGATGCAAACAAATCACAAAAGGCGGGAAAACACACAAAGAAAGGAAGTAATAGGAGACATGACACAAGAGGAGTGTTCTTTACAGAGTAAAACAGGAAACCTTTAACATAAAATGTTCAGATAAATACTGCAACTGCAGAAAAAATGATGGAGAAATGTGTTTGATGCATAGTAACAATATTATTCATAATGCTAATCATATTGAATGAAGCACATCATAAAAAGCCATTACTAAAGAGACTACTGATTTTCTTTTTATTGGCTATGTGTGTTTTCAAGCCTTTGTAATAAAGGCTTAAAAGAAAAAAAAAGGAAATATTTATTTAAAAAAATACACTGTCCTGATTATAAAAGGAAAATGAGTGGCAAAGGCAACCGGTGGGATAATAGTTTCTGATAATTGCACTGCCCATGCAAAAATAATCATGCTTGATAAAAAAATAAAAAAACTGTTCTATAAACATTGCAATTCTTTCATGTGTGAAAAGATTGGAATGAGTAAAACCTGTTTGTTTGTTTCACATATTGCACCAGACTTGGTCCTTATAAAAATTGACAGTTGCCTGTGAGGCTTGGCTGGAACATGTCATGAAATATGTAGGATGCATACGTATTTTTCGTTGTTCATCCTTGGCATAATTAATCACTTTAAATGCAGACCTCTGCATGTTAAAAGGTAAAAAAAAAAAAGTTATACTGTTTCTTGATGCTTAGCGAGTCACCACGGCGGCCTCAGTTGTTTTAAAATTGTTGCCCGTCCTGCCTCTCTATCCCTCCTTTCAGCCATATTCCCACTTCCCCAGGCTTCGAGGCAGGTTAGGAATCTGTACCTACCTTCTTACTTGCCTGTCTGTACCTTTTACCGCACCCCACACCTGCGGAATCGCACCCCAGGCACTCTACAGTCTGGCCACATATGGACTCAGAAGACAGCCTGGACCCCCCCTGATCCCGTGTCTATTGAGAAGCAGTTGTCAGCCCAGGTATCCTCCCTAAGGAATTAACCAACATTGTAAAATTACAGGAAGACAAAATTCTAGGTTAAATACATATTAAGAATGTGGATCCTGGAGGACATCGAGCAACTTCCAGGTGCTGCCAAACAGATAGGGCCTGAGCCACACACCCTCCTCTCCACCATTAACAGTATATTTCTGTGTGATTAAAAAAATATATATAACTTTTGACATCAATGCAATGCTTCAAAAAAATTTCATATTTAGACTTTTACATAGTCACAGGTGTGTGTTCATATGCCGCCATTTATTATTTTATCTACTGAAAATGCGTGTCAGCTTGTTAATCCACCTGCTTTATTAGAGCAGCTTGATGAACACTTTAAACATCAATATCAATTAAAGCAACTGTCACTGTAAGCTCATTTCAATAATAAGCCAAGACAGTTTCCCAAATCATTTGTAAATGGCATGTTGCAGGCTACTACCATTCCAAGTGTGTTTGATGTGTGTTTAGAGAGGAAGATGGAAAAGTAGACGTCTGGCATGCTGGCAAGCAGCAGGAATACGCATGTTTCCAGACCCCTGAGTTCCAGGACATGAGACCCTGTATGAGGAAGCTCAGCATGGGGTCTTGTACTGATCAGCCATGCCCTTAGCTGAAGATGTTCATTCTGAATACGGGTCTTAAGGGAAGGAAAACTTAAAAAATTCATGGGTAAATCCTTCATATTGCAGCCAGTCTTTTGAAGACAGCCAGTGAAAGGCAAGTTACTTTCAACGTTTAAGTGCCAGAGAACAGGTTTCGTCTCCAGTGTGATGAGTACAATGTAACCTAGCGCTGTTACAAGATCTTTTTTTCTTAAATATAAAATACTTATTTTTTACAAATATTGTACACACAACATTGTCCCTTTTCCCTCGCCCACAGTGACCACATTACATTATTAATATTAACAAAATTAAACAGGCAGTAACCCCCTAACCCCCCAAAGACGACAACAACAACATAGACATGAGTACAAGTTTTGCACAAAAGGAATACAGAATACAGAGAAATTAGTAGGGAAATAATAGTAGTATATTGTATCTTATAATAAAAACAACAGCAAAACAAAACACATTGAAAACAAAATAAATAAATATAGAGTTTCTCCTTCTCAAAATGGCTCCCCATCACCCCAAACGTTCTGCTCTCTCTGGATCTTTCATTAGGGTCATCCTCCGCATCCATTAGATCACCAACATCACCATAATTAAGATAGGAAATAAAGTGACTCCGTACTTTTTCAAAAGCATTGTGGGTACCTTCAACAATAAATGTCATCTTTTCCATCGACATCTCTGTTGTCGTCGCTCCTAACCCCCTGCCCATCCTTGGTCTACTAACGTTTTTCCGTTGAAAAGCAATGACACGCTTTTCTTGTAGAATACACATCTATAAATGTTTTCCCTTTTGTTTCAAACGTAGTATATTGTTTGGGTATGAATGCAATACAAACGCCTTGGGTTGAAAGAAAGCTTGGCATTGAAGATGTCAAGCTTCATCTTATGATTCACTTCTTTTCCAGAATCCCCCTATCCCCCTACACTCCCACACAAAAGTCAAACAACGTTCCCTTCAGTTCATTATATTTAGTAAGGTCTGATACCTTACTAAATATAATGAACTGAAGGGAACGTTGTTACATCGTTATAATTTAGCTGGAGGGATGTAGGTAATGCATCAGCCAGTTGTACTGCAGCAATTTCAACTGTATTCATTGTTTGCTGCTGTGCGTCCCCACATGTCTCCATCCATCACTCGTTGAGATATCCTCCTTTAGATCCTCTCTCCGAGGCTCAAGTCTAGACTCTGAGGAGTCCTGCGAGCCCCATTCAGGCAGAGCATATAGGATTGAAATCAAGCACTTATAATAACAATCTCTTGTTAGTTCTCTTTCCAGGGAGGGAAAGAGAGGGCGAGTTGACAAAAGGGTTCTGAGAGAACTATATAAAAGAAAATAATTCATCCAGCAAATCCAAGATGTGCTGAGTATTTAAGAGTTCGATGAAGTTTCGCTATCATCGAGGCTTTTTCATTCATGTGTCGAAGAATCCTCGAGAAATGCACTGAACCTGTTACTGCTCCCGATGAGCAAGTCGACACCTTGCACCTTACATGGCAACCTCAGTGTATGAACGTGTGGGTGAATGGGTGGATTTTTTTTGGCATGTGTTGTAAAGCACTTTTTAGCGGTCTGTAGGGTAGAAAAGCGCAAGATAAATGCTGTACATTCACCATTTCATTGCAGCAGCCAATTCCATTCAGCTATCTGTATTAATAGACACTTGAATCACCTGAGAGCTATTGATTTCACAGAACTGTGGAGAAAGAAATAGAAAGTCATGGATTCCTTGACAAAATCTTCTTCACGTGCCAGATAAAGGGAATCAATATGTTCTCTCAACAAACCCCGGACACTCTTCCACCACCTCATGTTTTCTGTAACTGATACCTCAAATCACTGATGGACCCACACTTAACGGTCACGTGTCAAAAAATGACAGAAGAAGGACTCAATCACAGTGTAATGTCAAACTGTGGCCCAGCGCCCTGTAGGCAGAGGAGAAGCCATGACTGCACAGCAGCATTGGAGGCTTGAGGAGCTCCCCCTCAACCAAAACTAGGTCTTTCCGAGCTTCACCAAGGATGTCAGAAATGCTGTAATCATTTGCTTGACACACACATCCTTTTCCACACCCAGCAGTGGCGTTTCCGAGGCTCAAACTCAAAATGTGGCAAAAAATTTTTTATTTTTAGTCTGGACAATTTTAACGTTTGCCACAGCCATTCTCCACACTGATGACAATGATGTGTGCACTTACATCCTCACTGCCATTACTGTTTGTTGGAACATCTAGTATTTAATGTCCGCAGAGATAAAGTTGTATCCTTGTTTGAACACGCCTATGATTTTTCACTCACTTTAGTTTACTGTTCAGCGGTTAATGAGAACGTTGGCTTGGTTTCGGCTGGACTGAAAGTAATTTTTTTATTATTGTGACCAGCTGAAACTTTAATTGTTACAGTAAAAAATTGTGGCCACCGTTGAACGTTTATCATTTTCAAAATAACGAAATAAACATTATTTTCTGCATTTGTTTGGTTTTTCCCTGCCATACTGAAAACATGCCGAACCGTGACCCCAAAACAGAGGTGCATAGCGAACCGTGAATTTTGTGTATCGTTAAACCTGTAATTATTCCTCGAAATGGCTGAACTCAGTTGATTATTGTTAAGCTTTGGGTGTTCCAGGCTTCAGGCAACAGATCCCTAATGTGAATGAAGAAGAATGTAGCAGAGATATATCACATATACACAATCGTCTCTAATGGAGCCAAAGTGTACCACAATGACTGGGGATCTCAGCTCTAATGGTTTGTCTTTCCGACAGGGTGGGCTTGGCTTTGGAAGTAAAGATACAAATAAAAAGAAGGAATTTTAAATTGTTCAACTGTTGAGGATTTGGTTTAAGTTTCATGTCTGCTCTCTGCACCTTGTTTGTAGTACTATGAGAGAATCAGCGAGCCACTCACATAATGGTATACGTGCAGACTTTAAAATAAAATTTGTGGAAGCCTTCGGTGGAATGATATGCTGACCACAGGCAGGTTTTTGTTCCATTTGATTAACATTTTAATGGGGAGCAAACAGAGGCCTCCAACATGGCCTGGCTAATTGGAGGCGGCGCCTGGAGGAATGAGCCACCCCCACCCCTGGGCTCCACTACTTGACTGTCAGTGTGGCCTGAGTCCATGACTCAACCACGCAGGAATGTCAATTACCATTAGCCTTCAGGTGTCATGCTACGTTGCACTGCATGCCTGACCAACCCCTGCCACATTTTAACCCCAATTGACAGTCACTGGTCTAATTTCTATCGGTGTCTTGTAGCTTACACATGAGGGGGATTAGGGGGATCGAGTAAACCAGAAGCTACAGTAGAGTGAATCCTAGAGAAATAATTATTAAGCTACACCAGCGCACCATGCGGACAACGTTTGTTGACTTGTTGACGCTTTTCTTTCGGTTTTGCAAAAGCAAGACGGCACTTAAAGAGCTTTCATCTTACTTTTCACTAAAATAATTGGATTCTCTTGTGGGCCACTGAAGTGAAATTAATCCTGATCTGAAACATGAAGAGGAATGCCAATGGACTTTGGCTTTGTGAAACTGTCTTTCGGTACCTGTAAGTATTCTCACAGAGCACAAAAAGTTTCCATAAAGGACAAGCTAAAAAAAAAAAGAAAAATAGAAGGGATTAGATTTTTCAGGGTGATTCTCTGGAGACCAGGGGTTGAATTCTGGTCAGTGAAGTTCATTTTGTGCCCTGCAGGATTACAGCAGCTTGTCATTCGGAACACTGTGTCTGACAGTGAATAAAAGGTAAAACAGCTCTCAGCAGTCACCCTGCAGGACAACGAAGCCATGGTCCATTGTCCATGCTGTCCATGGAATCATCCAAATGACCATAATAAACGTGATACATCATGGGATCAACAAGACACCAAATCTGTGCCAAATGACACAAGAGGAATCTGCGACATCAGTCGAACACTTCACCATTCACCAGATTCACCATTAGTCTTTATGAAGGGGTTAAGAGCCAGATTTGCAAACCCAGCTAGCAGCTGGACAGGTCTTGTCTTTAAAGTCAACAACTAACCCGACCTGCATGTCTTTAAGACTGTGGGAGGAAGTCGGAGAACCCTGAGAAAACCCACACTAACACGGGAAGAACATGCAAACTCCACACAGAAGAGCCCAAGCCAGTCGGTTCGAACCCAGAACCCTATGCTGCCAGGCAACCGTGCTAACCACTGAACCGCCTCTTAGACTTTTTAATTAGTATTTAAGTCTTATTTTAGATTTTCCTGTTAAAACTTTCTTTCAGTCCCAATCCTAGTGAGGATGATGCAGCAGCAGTGAGGAAATGAGAGTGATGAAGGCTTGATTAATGTTTCAGAAAGGCGACAGACGAACTGGCGATTGAGTGGGTCGCTGTGCCCGGCGATAATTGGGCTCAGGTAAATCTTATTCTGTGTCTCCCAAGCGATGTTTGGTTGCTTGCTAGTCCTCTCCTCTGCCCACCCCTCCTCTCTTGCTTTTTTTGTTACTTAAGGTCAGTGCCGGATTACCCACAGAGATGAAAGCTTGGCTTTAGATTGCATCAGGCCTTCCTTAGCTCCAGTTTGGCACCGAGTCTCAAACCTACAGCGCTGCGCAATTTCAACTGAGCCATCGGTCACAAAGTGGGGTTAATGTTGGATCGATACAAGGCCCTTGAGGGGAAAAGCCCCACTGTTTTTATTAAAGCGTTTTATTATTCCTTCAGCGTAGTGAATTTTTAAAAGACCTCTTTAAGGCTATTTTCCCAGTATCTCATTTTAGTAGCCCATATTCACAGTTCACATTCCAGGGTTGTGCTAAGGTGAAGAAAAATAAACTATAACACACTATATAAACTACCATGAGCAAATTATGGAACCTTTAAAGGATATTACCACCCAGAAGTCCTTCAGTGTGATGTCAGGAAACCGTGATATATTTCTTCCTTTTGGTAACTGATTGGGTGCCATAGGGGGGAAACATAAACTGATTAATGGCTAATGACTAATTAATGTGTCAGTTACATGAAGTGTCCCAGCAAGATATTCCAGTGAGCCAGCATGCACAATACCAGGACCTTCCCTAAGTGGAACGCACCCATCATTAATGTTATTAAATACACATGTGCTTTTCCTAGTATGACATGTCTAAATATCTGCCGTGGAAAAGGTAATACAGGGACATTAATGGGGTAACAACCTGATAAAAATGAGGTGATAGGTTGATGTTTTCACAATAATATAGGCTACTATCAGCGTATTACGTTCGAATCATATGAAAATTCAAAGTCAAAATTGCTTATTGGCATATTATAATGCTGAAATTCATTCTCCCTTATGTTCCAAACATTCCTTTTTGTTTCTGTACATATTATATGTTTAACGCTGTGACTTGACACCTTGAAACACATATGGTACTTCCTGTGTAATAACCATGAATCAGGGGTGCAAAATGCTAAACTAAGCTAAGCTAATCTGTTTTTATTTAACTTCTCACGACTTTCAATTAAACACATTTGATAGTGCTGACGCTTTGTAAATTTTACATTTCAAACTTAAAAAGAATGCTTTTTATGAAGGACCATTATCGTCATAGTCTTTAAGCCATACAGACGCTAGTATGACAAGCAACCTGCAGGTATATCGTTAGTTATCTTAAACAGTTTAAGGAACATATTACAAACAATATAACCAAATCAACCATTATACACAATAAATATAAATACAAAATCAGCTGCCTTCAGTGGCTGACTCATGTCAACGACGCAGCTCTCTACAACTTATATAGCGTACCCACAGTTGCTTGTGTGCCCTTTTACTCAAATCACAAATATGAATTGAATAGGGGGGAACTGTAAAGATACGAAATAAAGTGAATACCGTAGAGAAGATAACACATAGCTACAGATCAGTGCTAAAATACACATACATATCCCATATGCCACACACGTATGTGCAAGGGAAACAAGGTAAAGCCTGCACACTTTACTCCATGACGCAAGATGCCTGATCCTACAGGCAAACAAGCTCTGCGATGGCAGGTGTGGTGTTGGAAAACCAAAACTTGACTAAACAGAAAAGGACACAAATGGCAGTAAAAAAGTAGTTCAATTCCTGAAGTGCATATTGATTGTTCCAGGTTGCCACAATGGAGCCACACAGTGCTGTTGCTGGTGAGTCTCATTTTCTGCGACCGGACATCGGCCAGGACCAGGCTGGGTAGCGGAAAAGCCTTAGGTCCTAGCTGGGTTAGCATAGCTCCCATTCCGGCTGCCTTCCCAGTCCTCCTGGGTCACTCCCTGCCCTCGTTGGTGTTTGGTCCAGCAGGTCGATCTCAAGGTCCGCTGCACTTAATCCAATCACTGCACTTCCTTTGCAGTTGTTGATAAAAAACAAATAAAAAATGTAGCTACCGGCCGCTGCAACTTCATTCGTCGCCATTGAAATAGCAACTTGATCTCACGTTATTTTTCTCTCTTTATTATCAAAATATTATCCCGATGTTACCACGTTATTACCGAAGCTGTAAATGATTACCATTGTCCATGCGGTGGAGACACCTGCAATGAAGTGTATTCTGTCTCAGCGAAAAATTGTGAAAAGAAAGTGTCAATAAGTATTAAACTGTAAAAAAAAACACAGTAAATATGCATTTGAAGAACTGCTAAGATCTTTAATTGAATCTCTCCAGTGTGAACTTGCATACAGTACAGTATAAATAAGCCCCACAACCACGCTGTGCACATGAACAAGACACGCAAACATATCAGCACATCTGTGTCAGTAGAGTGACGGACTCAGAATCAGCCAGTATAATATCTGTGATCACTCCCCCTGGTTTGTGCTCCCAATATGCACCACTCTCCCTCCTGAGCCTAATGCCATGCGGCAGTGCTGGCACCTCTCTGTCCAAAAGGATCCATCATATCACACACACACACACACACACACACACAACCTTGCATAAATTCATTTGATGTGGGAGTTATAGAATCTGAATTTATCCTGCTTGGAGGACTTAAAGCTAGCTCTAGAACATGAAAAAAGATGGGAAATAAATCCAAGAACGCTGACCTAAGAATATTTTGACTCTTCCTCCGACACCCAGTACTCCCAGCAAATGTTGCCGTCCGAGAACCAGCCCTATCATACTATGAAGCCAACGAGCTTGGTTAGCATTATCGTAATTGGAGCAATAGCGACTACTGTTAGCCTTAGCTCTCACTTTCCCAAAAGAAATCTTAGGCTAAAAATAATATCTGGCAAGTAGCAAAAGAACACATTTCATTTGTAAATATCCGATCCTCGGAACGCAACGTTGTATAATGTTGTAGGTTCTACGGCATCATCGTAGTTTGGGTTCGGGAAAGATCGTGGTCGAATTAATACAGAAAAAGTAAGCAGTGACTTGATACATAATATGATTAATAACCTTTAACCAACAATCTTCCCCTAACCAGACCAAAAGTGCTTTTGTAGCCTAAACTCTAAACCACAGACTAGAGTCTGGATGTGAGCCCTCGTCTGTGTCACAGTTCTGTGCTTCCTATGCGTGTGTGCTTGAGTCAATCGAGAAAAAAAAACATTACGTCTGAACCGTCCAGGTAGCGATTACGTTTGTCACCACAATGTAATTGAGAGAACAATTCATTAATACATAAATGTAATTCCCGGGAGACAGCATCAGTATACTAGCGGGCAGAATGGAGAGAAGTGATGAAATATAAGGTTGTTGTGGACATTATCTCAGAAGAATTATGTTTGGAGTAATTCAACTTGTGGGTGAACGGGCTTTCAGTTTGGCAAATGGCAGTTGATTGATGAGACTGCACACGTAATGAAATCCCAGCACAATCCACTCTGATCTGTGGTCTTCTGCAAGAAAAACTTCCCTATTCGTCATGAGCTCATTTTCTTAGCTGACTTCAGAAAACAGCTGCTGTTTAGGGAGAAGCTTAATCACAAAATGTGACTATTTTCAAACTTAATGAAATTTTAAACCCTCTCTACACTTCCACTTTTGATCCTTGCAATCATTTGATCAAATTCATTTTGAGACGTCGAGTGATCTGTGCTCTCTGGAATGGAAGAGCAGACAATTGTTCAACAGTGTGATTACTTTTCAGTAGTTTCAAAGGTGATCAAATGAAGAGTTCAGAATAAATCTGGGTGTGATGTGTAACTTGAGTTCACTGCTTGAGGAGTGGAAATTCAGCTGCTGGTGAAAAACAACACCAGCAAAGCAGATCAAATCTAAATATTTCTTCTCTCTTTGAAATAAAAGCCAGTGGAGTCTATGCGTCGCTCAATGGGTGCAACCTAACCGTGCATTTCTTAACAATCTTGCCCGCTTACATCACCGGAAACAGGGTGAGCCAAGTGCTGCAAATCAATGTGTACCCCGTGGGCAAAATCTGTCACCCGAGTGCCAAAAAACTGGCCAAGCTATATGGCTGAAAATGAAAGATGTGACAGTGAGAATATGCTGACTACAAGTAAAACATTGAATACAATTTTCACAGTTCAGGTTTGCCTGATACTTGTGAAACCACAGGATCAATGATGTTCTATGGCAATGCAAAGCTGTGAGCACAGGATTGGATTACAAGCTATTGCCACTTTTAAAAAAAACCCAAAAGGAAACAGTGTATGTGTACAGTGTATGTGTACAGTGTATGGCAGAGAAAGTGTTTAAAAAGTAAAATACTATATATGATACATATTGTCATTCTTCCTTAAGGCAAAGCAAACAGTTTTAAAAGCAAAAGTTAAGAGAAAAAGCAATCAAATCCTAGTTCTATTCTTTGTACTGTTACTTTGTCTGGATATTTTTTTTCACTCTGTTTCCCCTTAATTATGGATGTTGATATTTTACTACAAACACTTTGGAATTGTGAAAAGCCATCAATAAAGACGTACAGGTAGCATGACAGCGGCATGACGTTAAACAATGTTTCAATGATGATCCCGTTAGACATTCATATGATAATCTGAATGCCACAGAAGCCAGGACAGAGAGAGAGCCGGATAACGGTGCTTTAGATTACAAATGCAATTTACCCGATGCAGATCCTGTGAAAAAATATACAACCTCTGAGCTGATGCAAAGGACCTAATATTTTACTGGCATGTATGTAGCCCTCAGGAATAAATCATTAGGGCAATTGCCCGTGACCCCCCGGTCCTTTGTCATGATATCAACAGCACCTTCATTTCTCATCACTTTAGTTCCACCTGAGGTACATGAATTCCAGGTTTTTTTGCATTCCTACTTCACAGAATCCAGCCCTCTGTTCTTTCTTTTTTAAAGATTATTTATCTGGCTTGTTTTGCCTTTATTTGATAGTACAGATAGATGTACAGGAAAAGAGGGAGCGAGAGAGAGAGAGAGGGGGGGGGACGACACGACACGCAGCACAGGGCCGCGGGTTGGACCGTTGCGGCAAGGACTCAGGAGTCCAGCCCTCTTAAATGCTCGCTGAGCAGAGCACCAATTAACACTGATGTGTTAAAATCCTTCCCTTTGAATGCCAGGTGGAGCTCTCAAAAGCTGCTGTCCTCTCGTGCTTGAATTTCCCCGTGACTTAGTCATGTACGCATCCACTTATCACCACACTCGCACGTCAACATGAGCTCACATCCATTCGCAACGTGATTGTTTTCAATAGCCCAGTTGACAGGGCTCCTCTGGTGAAATCTCCATTTTTATTTTATTTTTACCCCCAGCCCACGACAATTACTTGGCACAATGGAACATGTGAGAGTGTGTAAAACATTGTGGTGTTTTGGTGTCGACAGCTGGGAGCACAGGAAACACCGCAGGAGGAGGTGTTGTCTGATAGCAGCGCCAGTCGAGTCCTTGCCCAGAGCCACCAGGTACTTTTCAAACGCTCCATCAACGCTTTGAAAAGTTGTAGGAGGTTCACCAACATTCAAAAACAAAATGGAAATGAGCACAATGGGGTAGCATACTAATCACTGGTCTGTTGTGTCTTAGCAGTCAGGATAAAAAAAATATTCAAAAAAAGTTGTATTATTAAACGAGGAAATTAACTGAGAGCGTGAGAACAATGTTCCATATCAAACAAAGGACAGTGGGTTGTATTAATGTTCAAGCGAATTCCCCATGTGATGACGAAACTTCACAGCGGCGGACAGCTTTTTGAAAGAAAAACTAAAACGTGAGTGATGATTTAATGAGCGCGTGAAATATCAATTGTGATGATGCAATAAAGATATTGATTCTCAAGACTGGGCGTCAACTTGGTTCCAGTGGGAGAATTGACTGTGTTGTCTTTTCGCTGTTGCTACGCTGATCGGCAAAAAAAAAAAAAAAAAACTGGAAATACACAGTCCACCGAAGAGTTGACTGATGAAAAACCAGCCAGTTAGGTTTGCTCGTCAAAATGGTTATGTAGATCTCCCCCTCCGCCATGTGAAGATTATTCATACAACTGCTGACACAGAAGCACGTTAACGGGGACACATCATAAAATAACTCACTTTTTTTCCGCGCTTGTGCACATACGTTTGGGTATCTGGGGCGCCTACCAACCCACACGCTGTGAAATAAGACAACCCAGTCATTTGAGCAAGGAAGCGAATCCCAACAGCCCGGGACGGCTGTCCATAGTCAGTCCCCTCGATTTGACCTCCCTCCATAAACGCTTGTGTAGAGCTCCTGTTTGTGCATGTGTTACAGGCCTCTGTGTAATGTGTAAAGTAACAACAGAGTGAAAGAAATACAATTTCCCCTCGGCGAGTATGTTGTTTTCTTCTTCTTCTTCTTCTTCTTCTTCTTAAAAGTCCATTAAATGGACAGTAAACAATCCCATTTTTAGTTACACCAAAGCAGTATGCTGTTTTGATCTGCTGCCCAATCAGCGTAGCTGTCCGAACACAAATTTTTGTTTTTCCTCGCTTTCTGTGTGATACAACTCCCGGTTTATTGTACACTTCAAGTGTCTCAACACATGTTTGGAAATTCTCCCGTGTTGTTCCTTTGGCTCTGATCGGTATTGTGACAGCTTACTGACAATCCAACTTAGATCAGGTCTTGTACATGTCATTAATTATATCACACTGGCAGCCGCTTCACGTCGTCTTTTTGCATCAACAAGTCTATCAAAGTTGTGTTTCTGCTCACATGTGGTTGACCTTGTCTTATAATCCTAGTATCTCTTTGTCACGTACCTTTTGGTTCATCCTCATGTCTCCTTCTCTGTGTTAAATCAAGGAAATTTGGTGAGTTTCTCAAGATTCTTCATCTTGAACTTCGCTCTCCACATTTCCTTCACACCATTGAGTGAATCACTGGCAGCGATAATTTCGATCATCTGGAACGATCGGAATTATCTTTTGATTTTCAGTTTGTTCGTTACAGACACGACGATGCTGCTGGCAAAATCATTTTCACTGAGGTGATCATGTATCATTTTGTTTCCGGTTTCTTCCCTCAAGCCAAGCGAATCGACGTTACGGTTCCTAATCTACTGTTGAAAAGCCATCCTGTTTCTCGGTTCATCTTCTGCACTGACGATTCTCGGTTCATCTTCTGCACTGATGATTCACCTAAGAGTTTATATGTCTATCCAAACTCTCTCAACATGCTCCAACCTAAGTCACGCAACATCGTCTGTGAGAAAAATAAATGTAACTTTTCCCTTTTTATTTCTCACTCCTGTATCTCTCTGTATGTCTTCTGTTTTATATGGTATCTTAATTTAAGGTGGTTTAACTCAAACAGTTATTTGGTAGCTAAAAGAGGGAAAGGTCAGAGGCTCAGAGCAATCCATTGTGAGATTACCTGCGACCTGTTGAGCGATGGTTAATCACCAAAATTAGGTGCCTAATTTGCTCATTTGCAGGCCCTATTAGTATACCAACCCTGTGTCCATATTAAAGGTTCATACAGACCACAAGGGAATCATTTACTCTTCATCCCTATTCACTTCCTCTATAGCGACCATTCTTCCTATTCTTTAATAATTTGAGTGAGGAGTACATTTCAGCCAGCAAATGTCAATGAAGGAAAATCAAAACTGTAGTTTTTTTTCCCTTAAAATGTCTTTCCAATGTTGTGCTATTTGCGTACTTTTGAGAAACAGATCCACCCATTTCTGAGAACAATATGAACACCAAACCCCTGTCCGTAAGCCCACAAGGAGGTAACAAAACAACTTACAACCTAACACTTTTGTTCAATGAGACATATTTACAGAGACAATGACAATGTACTGAAATCACCAGTGATGCAAATATTTGAGGTCAAGACGTAATAATTTGATATTTCAGCATTTAGCAAAGCAAATTGGAAAATCTGTGCCAGAGCGCATTGAAAACCCTCCTCCAGAGATTCCACCATTATCTCTATTTCCATCATAAAAAGAAAAGAGGAAAGTTATTGTACACTAATAAAAAAAAAGTACAACTTTAATCACCAAGAGTTCCTTTGTGGGACCTTTGTGTTCATGTTCATACAATAGGTAAAAAGGTCTCGAAATTTTACTTTACCAATGACAGGAATGACAGAAGAGAATTTAAATCATTGATTATACCAACCGTTTTTGCAAATCACTCCAGCTGATAAAAGTACTCCCATGTGAAAAAAGCTTAAGTAACAGCAATGAGCATGTCGGGGAAAGCGTTGGGGGAAAAAACAAGCCGTGGTGCTCCTCCCTAACACCCTCCGCCCAGGCAGCCTGTGAGCTCAGTGCTGGTTGTTGTTGTACGGCCTCCTACACCGCTGAGGATTGTTTAATGAAGCAAGGGCAGGCTCACTGACAAGCATGGTTAGCGAGAAACTGACAAGCATGGTTATGACATGCCTTGTCTTACCTACCTTGTGGGAGACAAGGGCGAATGGACTTATTCTTTTGTGTCTTTTTTGTGTGTGCGTGTACAGGCACGCATGCATGCTCCTGCGTTTGTGTAATTTGCGAAAAGGGAATGACAAGGGAGGGGGATGTTGAGGCAGAGTGCTTACATGTCTTGACATTTCTATCCAAGAAAGCCTGCTCATGACTGGTCAGGTGTGTCAGGGTGAACGGTGCCTGGGATGCTGTGCCCACGTCTCGGGAGGACATGTTACTTAACCTGCCTGAGCACCCCTGCCGACACTGAAGCAGCTCGAGGCAAAAGGCCACAGCAAAAGCTTTGTCCTAACGTTTTGTCATTTCGCCTCAAATGTTCAGCTCTTTTTCTTCAGCATTGGCCTTCACAATCACATTTGAGATGGGATGTACTTGCTTGAGCCTGTTTATTGTGAAACTAAAGAGGCAGGTTTCCAGTTCTCTGCTAGCTCTCAATAATGGTCTTTTAATTGGCTGGCTGTGACAAAAAGGTCCAGAAGATATTTTCCATGACTCATTTGGCTGATCTGATAACTCTGACCCATATCATTGTGGTCTTTTAGACATTTACAATAATTAATTTAAAAGACTCCGATATGAAGGAGTGCAAAGTCCAGCTCAACTTAAATCTGCACAAACATTAACGGCCCTTCCCGGCCCAAGAGCAACAGGGAGACTTATTATTATAATTGACTTTCGTAGACAGAGATGTCCTGATGATGATGATGATGATGATTGAACATGTAATGACAGAGAGCAATATTTTTGATGATGGTCAGTGGTACAGTGTCAGTGGCAGGTTTGGTCGTTTTGGCCAGTCCACCACTTTGGTCCACGCTGGAATGGATGGATTGACGTGAAAGTTGGCACGGACATTCGTGGTGCTCAGAGGATCAATTCCACTGATTTTGGTGACCGTCTTGACTTTTCCACCAGGCTGATATTTGTAGTTCGGAGTGACCTGTCTCGACAACTGTTGGAGGAATTACAATGCAATTTTGGTGCAGCTATTAAGAGTCTTTGTGAACTTCGGTGGTACCCTGACATTTATTTTTCAGTTTGTCCAATGTCTGTGGTTGCTGTGGCTCAGGAGGTGAAGCGCGTTGTCCACTTAATCTTGGATTTGGCAGATCGATCCCTGGCTCAGCCACTTATTGAAGTGACTTTGGGCAAGATGCACAACACCAAGCTGCTGCTGATGCTTATGATCAGGCCTGTGCCTTGCATGGTAGCTTGCTGCCATCGGTGTGTGAATGAAATATTAAGTGCTTTGGATAAAAGCTTGACATGAACGTGGTTAATTGACTTGATTTGTGACCAAATACCTTCAAAATGTAATGGCTGTGACACGTTCACTGACATGTGTAATCAACTTGTTTCCATATAATATCTATTGTTAACATCTATATAGGCAACTCACAGCACTTGGTTAGGTTAGGGGAAAGATTGTGGGTTTGTTCAAATATTTTAAGTCACCAAGCCTTTAACTTCCCAATCAACTGCCTGTAGTCAAGTCAATTGTATTCCTAGAATTATTTTGATGCTGTATAAATACAAAACAAAAAACAAAGCAAGTAGTAGTGTATGCGTATTATTTTTTATACGAGACAGGGTAGCTTTCGCCAGATACATTTGGAGCTTGTTGATTATGCTGCGTTCTCCTCTCCGCAGACATAGCCCGCTCTGATCGCTGCTTCGTTCATGATATTCTCATGATGCGTCAGCGGGTCATCACACTATACAAATGGCATGGTGAACCGCTGAACCGACCACGTCCAGCTTCGTTTCACACCATCCTCTTCAACCAGCCCACTTCCCACTACCTCGATGTGGAGGTGACAACACAGATTGTACATTAGAACTGATAAGGTCAGTCATTCAACAGGAGAGTAGGCCATGATCTTCCCTGACTTGACCTTTCCAAAACAGATTAACTCCATTAGCCATGCAGGAGAGCTGTGCAGATGAGCCGCCTGTCACTACTGCACTGCTTTCTAGTGCTGAGAAATGGGAATGGGATTGCATACATACTGTATATATAAATATATATGAGGAGAAAGATTTAAGAATGAAAAGCCCCTGAGCAGTGAGGCTCTCTGGCAGGCAGGAATAATGCAGTCACACCAATTGTGAGGCCTCACCCTAAGGTAGACCTGGATGTGATTCATGTGTCACAATGAGTCTCAGTGATTTCCAACACATCAGCGGAGGGCTTAAATTTACCTGATTTTTATTTTTTTACTGCATGCATGCACCTGTGACTCACGGAACCAATGAAGGCCCGGAAGAAAATGGTGGTGGTGGTGGTGGGGGGGGTTTGCATCTTGCCTCGCAGCAGAGGAATATTGTTCAGCTCTGCAAGGAAGACTGCGAGTATCCGAAGCTATGTCCCAATGCCATCCATCTCTGTGGCAGGTTTGACAAAGCAATCAAATATTTCTTCCATGACTGTGGTGCGTTACAAACTCAGGTTTCTGTTCAGAATTTTGATTTCAGCCGAGAGTTTCCACGACAGAGCCATCACACAAAGGCAGTGACAAAACCGACATGTCATTGAGAATAATGGATAACAGATTGCGGTTTGTACTGTAGGACAAATTCATAGTTTCTTGATTGATGATAGAGTCATGTTGTGTCCAACCTTCACTTTTGACTTCCCCATGCTTACCTCTAGCTCTGAAATTGTTAATTTATAAATAATTTGTAAAACATGCAGCAAAACTGTACAAAGCCGTCAATCATAATTTTTTCACACATCTCATACCGTATCACAAGCTGAGGCCTGTAGTACGGAGCGAGTTCAACATACCCAGGATATCTTTTCGTTATCCGGCTTCACTAACCCTAAGAACCGTGATCCTGCTAAACGCTCCTACGGCGGTGGTTGTCCACTCCTTAAGTGAACCCAGAGTTTCTCAGTGTGACTATGAGTGCGTTCACATAAAAGGAGCGCCGTTTGCGGCGTATGACCAGTAACAAACAGGGACAAGTGTGCTGTCAGCAGAGCGGCATATTTTACAAATGAAGAGTAAACTATGATATTGAACAAATTTGAAGAAGTTAAATACTTAATCCAGGCCCAAAGCAAGCACAGCTGCCAAAGGCATGAAGGAACGGCTGGCAAAATAAAAAATGTGTCCACTGTGTGAAAGTGTAAAATTAACAGGTTTGTAATATCACTGCCCATCTAGGGTAACATTACAATAGATCTGACAATAAATACATTTGTGTATTCCGTTAAATTAATATATTGCTTGGATATACTCTTATGGAATAAGGATATAAGATACTTTATTCATCCCCTTCGGGAAATTATGGCATATATGACATTATTTTAATCTTATTCTTTCAGTTGCAACCCTGGGAATGTGAAAGGGACTTGGAGCAAATAAAAAAATAATATGAAAACATAATTCGAAGCAGTAAACAGGCTTACTTATATATATAGATATATATATATATATATATCTTATAATGACCTACAGTGTACATTACAGCAACTGGAAGCACTCTACTCCCACGTGGCATGGCAACATACGGCTCAAGAAGCTGACACAGATAAGTGAATATATTTGAGATGAGATGATATGATATATGATGAAGTGTGACACGTTGGAGTCGCACTCTATACGCATTGCCTTGATCCAGGTACTTTTTATGTATGCTGTGGGTCATTTTACAATATGAACATAAACCTATTTTCCGCTTTGAACTATGTTTTTATATAATTTTTTTATTTGCTTCAGAAGTCCATTTCACATCGCCGGGGTTGCGGCTGAAAGAACAAGGCTTAAATATTGTTGTATATAATGAATAAAGTATCATATAGTCTTCCATAAGAGTACATTTAAGCAGCACTTTAATTAAAGCCAAAACACAAGAAATTAGCTTCTCAGAAGCCACTTTTTGAAAATACCCCAGGTGAGTAAATGCAAGCCCAACCACACAAATAACTCCTGAAAAAGGTGTTCTAATCTAAGACATTTGATACTTTTATTTAATAATTTAAGTGCATTTATAAGCGTTGATCTTTTATGCTCCGGAGCAGGTTATGTGTGCAGCATAAGTTTTTATTATTCTTTCAGCTGCAACCCCAGAAACGGTCTTTGGACCAAATAAAAAATAAATGTAAAAAAAGAAGACATTCCAAAGCGGTACTTTAATATATTATAATCCCCCACAGCATAAATACCGGGAACTAAATAACACAGAGCAATGCATACAATTTGTGTGCACGACTCCAACGCATCGCACTTATCATTCATATCATATATTCCCGCGTTATTTTGCTTCGTGTACTTTGATGTATGCTGTGGGAGAATATAAGATATGAAAAACGTTTTTTTTTTTTTTTTTACAATAGCATGCAAATTCAGATGATAAATACTCTGTGCTACACAGAACATGTGGATGGTAAAAAAAAAAAAGTCCGCACACTAGATAATGCTCCCATGAACATTTAATAAACTACCACCTTCTTTTAATATATGAAAGTAAGTCTGCTTCCCGCTTTGAATCGCGTTTTTGTATAAAACATTTTTGCCAACTGTTCTACTTCCTACACTTGGTAGTTGCAACTGTGTTACTTCTAGCATGAATTTTGATTAGTTTACTGAGATAGTTTTTTGTATTTGTCTAATATCGTGGTTTACTCTTCATTTGTAAAATATGCCGCTCTGCCGACAGTACACTTGCCATGTTAGTGATTGGTCATATACGCTTATGTGAACTTGCTCCTAGCCGGACTGAGAAACTCTGGGTTCAATTACTGATTAGATAACCACCGTCGCAGGACTGTTTAGCGGGATCGCGGTTGGATAAGGTTAGTTAAGTTCGGCTGTTTCTCTCCGAAAAGTGCAGCTGCATGCTACCGGTAAGCTGCGCTGTGTTGTCTTTGAGCTGCTGGCTCCGGTAAACTAAGCTGTGTCGTAGGCGGGGGTGGTGGGAAAAGAATACGAGGAGAATCACCGATCCTGCTTTTGATTCCGATGACTAATTGACTACTAATGAAATCGAAAGGTCACAATTTAGAATTGAAGTCATGATACCCCAAAAGGTGATATGTACTGTCTTGTTATTTTCTTTTCTAAACATAGATGTTATTCTCTGTTCCCTGCCCAGGGACTACAGATATACATCAGCGCATAGCTAACTCTGGTACAGCTAATAAGCCGTGCGCTACCCTTGTCAAATGAACATATAAATGAAGGTATTTTACTCTTCCAGCCTGTTTGTCCTCTTCCCTGTGGTCCCAGACTAATTGCATTGTCTACCTTGCCCTGTGTCTGGGAGAGCCTGAACAACGGCAGTGTTAATGAGACGGGACTCGCTACTTTACTGGTGTCTCAACCCAACCTTAGTGTCATTATGGCAATTACCACCTGCCGCGGTTATGTGAGGCAGCTGGCAGTCTCTCTGGGCCCCACGTACATGCAAATCAGCATGCGTTGATGTTCTCACTGCCGTCTCGCATGTTTACATCTCATTTCCAAGGATCACTGATGGGGCTGGTGAGATGCCTTCTGGCAAAAAGGCTATCAGACATTGGCGCACCAAAGCCTCTTTTTTTTTTTTTCCTGGTAGTACAATGTGTCTGGTTCTGTTCACACTTGCTCTTTTTTCCTACTGCCACCATCTTCTTCTGCTGTCCTTTTGGGAATAATGGGAAGCTGTTCTGAGGCGGACAGAATATGGACGTGTGAAAATGTGAAATGAGTTTAGCCTGACCTCTTTCTAGGCACAAAAAGGATAGTAAGTTTTCTAAAGATGTGGAAAGTTCAACCCTTTTAGAGCTGACCAGGCACATTCCTCCACTTCCATCACAGAAGCAAGCAAAGACAGCCTTTCCTTCAACAAACTACACGAAAAACTATTATAAAATGCAAAGGGGCACAGCTAAGAATTACAGGGCCACTGAAATAGTCCTCCTCAGCGACGGCACCGTCCCAAATATATTTGTACTACTGGAAGTTTTGTTTCACCCACGAGTGATAACTCTGACCATGCATGATATATCACAAGCTGTTTTACAAAAAAAAAAATGTTTTACTTAAACATAATGCATTGGGAGCAACACAGTATTGTTGTATGTGCAAATATGTCTGCACAAGATAGCATGGTTCTGCATGTGTTTCAGACCTACTTGCATTTGGCACTGTTTCACAGAGAGCCGAGGCAATTTAAAACGCTTTAGAGTGGCCTTTGGCAGTGCCACAGGCCATATTCCCTTAAGGACAGAAGAAAGAACAGAGGAGCATGCAGAGGAGAAAGATGAGCATGAGGGGAGTAGATAAAGAGGATCTTGTGGGAGAGAAGGAGCGGGAGATGGGCAGAGCTCAGGGATTTTAGGGGGGGGGGGGGGGGGTTTACCTGCATCACCAACTCTCCACATCCTCATCTGCCTGCTCCTCCTTTTCAGAAAGTACCGGTGCGCCCAAGTTGACAGCTGAGGTCAGACAAAAGACCCAGCAAAAAGCCTTCCAGCATTCTGGCTGCGTGCTGGCCATCAAAAGGCCCAGGAAATAAACACAAACATGAATGGAACGCTGAAAACTAGAAATAAGCCAGGCTGGAGAAACAGGCAGCCTTTTTTAACAGAGAGCGATAAGAGTGAGAGGAAGACAGCGGGTCGACACTCACAGAGTGTGTGTGAAATGGCTGATTCCATTAGCTGCATGTGTATCTCTACCAGGTAGGATTTAAACTGCAGTACTTGATAAAAAGAAAAAAAAAACATTTGAGAGGAATCGGAGGGACCAGTGGACGGGGCAGAACCGAATGTCCCTGAATACGTTTATGTGAAGCTCTTATTTTTCTCACCACCTCTGTGTGTGTGTGTGTGTGTGTGTGTGTGTGTGTGTGTGTGTGTGTGTACCTGTGTAAATGGAGTTTAAGATATTTTTGCTTTTTCAATACAAGAAAAGTATTCTAGATTTCTATGAATTGTCTCCACCAGGCCACCATCTATGGAAAATATATCTTTGATTTTTATTTTATTTTTTAATTGCCTCAACTTTGTTTTCCAGGATCTTTATGAAAATACATCGGGAGCTTAAATACAAAGTGTGAGTCGAATGTCTGAACAGTTGTATTTTACCTACTGAAAGAACATGGTATATAGTACACACTGAAGTGGGCGATGAGCCATTGCAGGAATAAACACATTTGTTCTCAATTAAATTGAATTGTCACTCGCAAAGGGGACTAAAAATACTACAAGATTCTACAAGAGATGCATTTGGTCACATTAACAATAAAATGTAAAGCAATGTTTCTCTATAATGACACCTATGTAAACATATTTAACATGTAGAGAGCCTACTAAAAAGGGGTTCTCAGTGGAGTGATTGAGGCAAACATGAGACCTGAAGTATTAATTGCCATTTTAACAGGATACAACATTTACCAGAATCGATGTGCATTGTGTTTTGTTAAGGGAGCAATACATATAATTTATCTTTAGCGTGTACGAAGCTACAATATCCAACTTTTTACCATGTAGGAAGGAAGTGAACTTTTAGTCCCACCCTCTCAGTTCCCACCTTGAAATGTGCCATTCATCTTGATGAGTCTTGAAACAGTGTGAGCCCGAGTTTACCAGTATCCACAAAGCCTGAAAAATCAAATCAAATCAAAACATTGAATGCAATATCAATCGTGTTGGATCTTTCATCTGCTTCTCGTTGCTTTTTTTTTACCGTAAATGAGACATGTACTGATGCTAACGTTGCCTGCTTGTAGCTGTCCTCCTGAAACAGTTTCCAGTTACATGATGTACAACCGCAGTCACTGTCTGTCAGCCATGCGGCCTCTTTCCTACAACGCACACGTCAGCTGCTCGGCCTGCCGACAGACCACAAATGTAGGCCAAGATCCAACAGATCCAGGACGTAGCAGCGCTCAGCTACGTATGTTATTCAGTAGCATTCCGGTTCCCCTGCAAACAGCTGTCCTTCATCCACAGTCATATTTCCATGCCGGCTTTGCAACATCACTTTCGCACCGCATGGATTTCTTCTGTTGTTGAATGCAAGTGCACACATTTAGTAGGGATGGTAGGGATATGTCACCTACTGAATTGGCCCTGCTCTAACATAGCTGCAAATTAGCAAGACAATAAACCAAAAGTCGGAATTCTAGTCTGTCAACTATGATGGAGTACTAGTGCCACTGTTAGAAAAAAAATCTGAAATTGATCTTTTGATATCACAAGACCTTTTGCTCTGTTTGGGACTGTCTCTCTACTCTGGGATGCTTCTCGTGGGAAGCGGCTGTGCGTTGCACTCCACTGTATCGGAGGTGGAGAAGTTAACATCTGTGTGGACAAGAAGCCACGCGATTGATTTGAAGAAGTGTTCACATTTAGTTTCAGTTTGTTTCTCCGATGAATGAGCCCCAAACGAGGCGTCAGATGCTCATATCAGCAGAGCAATAACTTTAATGCAAAGCAGCCTGATGCCAACAGCTTTGTCAACTGTGTGATCCATGTATGTTTGTGACCTCCGTCTAAACGTAAGAAAGAATGTGTCCCTCTCCGTCAAAGCACTAAGCGTGATGTCCATCACAGTTGTGACAGACACCACAGGCCCCAGCTCATGGCTTCGTCATCAGTCACAGCAGATTTGGATGAATGTGAGATTCCGAAGCCGTCGTGTTTTCTTCACGGCTGATTTTGTTGTGGTTTCACCGAGTTGATTAGAAAACAAAGCATGAATCGCAACTAGCTTTCGTACGTTGCGTAGATGAGAGGCAGCGTGACACTTTGCAAGAGACATAAAACGGCTGAGCAAGTCCTTAAAGTCATCCTCCACTCAGGTCTTTGAATACACACTTCCTGTGGCTGAACACAAATGCTTTGTAGTTTTGTCCTTTACAAACATGCTTGAACACAATCAGTCAATGATGTACAGTTTAGTTTCAGAAGTGAGGAGCACACACACCCACACACACTGACAGACAGACACACCAAACACACACAAGCTGTAATGGCTCAGCAGAGAAACAGGATTCAACACAGGCGCACGACAGGCGGGGAGGTAAAACGTTCATGTTTGCTTGTAGCCAAGGATCAGGCAAAAGCCATAAGGCGGATAAAACATGCACACTTAGTATCTAAATGCGTAAGGCAGAGGGGCAAAGGTCAGCTGTTAGAGGGTCAAACTGGCAAACCAGATGTCTTGAAAGCAAAGTTGTAAGCACAATAGACAATCTAGCAATCTATACATGTATCAGTGTGCACACTGTTAACATAGACTAACTGACTGCTCCTGCTGCTGCTATTAACCACAACACTGTCACTTTACCTGGCAATGTTTTCTCTCCATATGATCTTGTATGGTTTTCTAATTTGGTAGTTAATTCAAGTTAGTTTTTCCTATACCTCCTATTATTTATATGTTGTGCTTTCTCTATTTACCTGTATACTATTGGTAGTATAGGGGATTAATAGCGGCTTTTCGTATCTTAATTTATGCATACTGCAGGGCTGATGGAGAAAGTGGGAACAGGTGTGCAGGTAGGCGGAGGAGGTCAGGTGATGGGGAATGGCGGGAGGGACAGACAGCATCCACATTAGTATGTGGCAGGGAAAACAAAGCAGATGTAAAACAAAAAGTGTGACTAAGAGTTGTCAGGCGTGGTGACACAAAAGGCAAACGGAAATGAAAGATGTTCATTCAATTATGTTTCTAATTCAGCCCAAAGATGATGAGTGTCTGCAGCTACCGTGCCGTGTGCAGTCCCAACAACCTCCACCCAATCTCACAAAAAAAGCCGAGCAAAAAAATTCAAAATGATACACGCTGCTGCCCATGAAGCCGACAAAAATAACCAAAGGTTGATGCATATTGGATTATAGCAAAAACCAAATGGAAGGGTTTTAAGTCGGGGGAAACTTGGGAGTTCCAACTAACAACTAACCTAAATGAGACTTTCGGGATGCTCCGAACATTTGCCACTGCCCAACCAGTCCAACCTTGGCCACATCCTGACATGCAATCTTTCCTTCACTGCTGCTCTCCTATGGTAAGCATTCTGTGTTGTGAGAGATTAATGAAAAAGGGGCTTGACGCACAGTAGACCCCCCTCCCCAAAAAGCCTTGGGCTGTGCTTGTAAGCATTTTGTTGACACAGAAGAAGGATCAATCCATGAATCAAAGATTTTCCAGATCCATTTTTACCCTCCACCCTTGTTGAAGCTGGGGAAGTCACATTTATTTTCCAATGTGGTGAACTGAGAAACTCAAGAGACCTGAAAGGAAGGACAATTTTACACATTGTGTCTTTTTTTTTTCCTAACCCACATTGTTATCTATCAAGGCCTGTCTGCAACGTACAGTAGTAAACAATTTCATTTTTCACAGGGAGACCCAGGGGAGTTCATTACACAGTGTTTTCTTGTTTGCAACATACTGTATTTTTATAGAAGATTAGAAGGACTTTCTTTTTCCCTTTTCTCAGTAGTTTCAGTTAAGCATGCAAGGCTGCATACGGTCAGGTTCCTCCACAGACAATTCACAGCACTGTGCAATGTGTACTGCAATAATCTGATTATCCATACTAGATTCTTTCAAAAATGGGCTTGTTTCATTTATTTCCTTCTTATAGGTAGTCTGTGATTCTCATCTCACAGCAATGTCGACACGGAAGGAAGAATGGAATTGACATGTAATGCACGTTGTCACTGTAAAATGGTAAATGGACTGCATTTAAAGAGAACTTTATCTCGTCTACCGACCACTCAAAGCGCTTTACAAAACATGGCAACAGTCACCCGTTCACACACACACACACACACACACACACACATTCATACACTGGTAGCAGAGGCTGCCATGCAAAGGTGCTGACCTGCTCATCTGTGTCATAATTTAGCACAGTAGTGTTGGCAGCGGAGTCTTCTTTGGAGCTCGGGGGCGTCGGTAACACGGAGGGAAGCCGAAACGTCAAACACATTGCAACAATACAAAGCTGGTAAAAAATGTGGCAAAGTGGAATCTGAAAAACCACGATGAGACTAAATCGCTCTCAGCACTATTTTGCTAAAGCTGTTTAGGGAACACGTGTTCATCACCCCAGTAAAGCTTTCATGGACCACTGTGGCATGAAGATGCCCAATGCTCCCCTTCCGTGTTTTAGTCTTCTTGGAAGCTCAGGGAATTGAGGGGCCCTCGTGAGCTTAATTGCGTTTTCAGGAAATCCACCAGCCTATGAGAGCATCGATTCCCCCATCAATGGCTGGCAAATTGAAAGCAAACTTCGTGTTGTGTAGTGTTGATCTTGAGATCTGTATGAAGGTGAATTAAGATTTGTTGAGGAAACTGTCCTTCAATTTTCCGAGCATATTCACAGAAGTATTAGAGCATGTTACTGTAAAACTCTCAACGTCCGCGGGCCTCATATCTCTAAATCATCCTCACCACACGTTCGACTCTTCATGAAATATAACGTTTAACCACTGCTCTACCCGAGACCTTCAATAGCGCCTACTTTGTAAAAAACAATTAATTATATTTTACGTTCTTCTCATGCAGGTGTAAAAAGAACACAGCTGGAAACGCAAGGTTACAATTGAGTTCTTCTGCTTCAAGTGACTCTCCTGTTTAGCAAAAACACCATGCTGCCGTACTTTATCTCTAAATTGCACATATCTAAGCTGTCAACAGCACATCAACAGCTGGACAAAAAAACAAAAATAGACAGTTTCCACAAAAGTGTAATTGCTTTGAGCCAGGCAAAAAAAATAATTCAGCAAAGAAATATATTTATTTTAAATTTGACTGAGACAGTCGTCTCCCACAGAGAAGATGGAAGATGTAATGATGAGATCCATTTGTTCTATTCATCCTCCCATTAGTGCCTGCCCTGCTGTGCAAACGTACTGTTGCGAAGCGCAAGACAAGGTTAGATTGTCACATTACAGCACTCCCCGTAGAGCCGCACAAACACTGTTTGATAGAAGTAGACACTGACATGTACATATATAGATTGCCCCCCACTGGAATCCCCATTGACACTGTTTGCTACTTCCATGCTGATCTCCTGCGCCCTGTTTGTGTGCCAAAACCCCTATTTAAAACTTCACAGATACTGAGAGTTTGAAAATCAAACCCCACCAACCCCTCACACTGTTAGTTTTTTTTTCGGCTCATGGATGTGGGGGTAAAACATAAAAGTAAATTAGTCAACTATCCATGACTCACTGCTAAACCGGAAATACACTGCCTCGTACCTCAGCTAATGTATAGTATTAGTATTAGCATAGCATGACTATGGCATTCATTTTGGATGATGTCATGTGGTTTCTCTTAGAAACGTAGGAAGCCAAACTTTCAAATATGGGACAATTAGACAGGAGAAGCAAGCAATATTAATTATGTTAAAGAAAGTGTAATTAGGGAAATAAGATTTATTGATGGGAGGGGTAAAGACTTTGCGGCGTTCCACAACCCCCTCTTTGACAGAAGACTATGAAACAAGAAGAAGCCCAACGATCCCTCTCTCCTCGCCGTCTCCGTGACCTCTTCTCTGATGCTCTTCCGACCCGTTGACTATGTGGGCAGGCCCCTCAGAACTCCCCTCAATCCCTGAGCTGCGGCAAACCTGCGAAAGGCCGACATCCAGCCAACTTTCAAATTGTGAACTCAACAAGATCCGGTAAAAGCTGCCACTACTCTTTCACCCCAGCCAATTGGGGTGAGCGAAGATCCGGCTGCCTGCTGAGAGAGAGTCGGACAGAGTGGATCAAGCCGGGCCACCACGTTGGACCGAGCCAACAGAGAATGCACGACAATGGCAGAGAGCTCCAGGGAGCTCCAGACAAGAATCCTTCAGAATACAGATTTAATAAAGAAGTTAGCATAATTTCCCCTTTTTCGAAGGGTGGTGCCCTGAGGTGAATTTAACACAATTTGAATTCTGTTATTTAATATAATACTCATTTTTCCTGAAAGCTGAAGTTGAGAGCAATCTTTTCCAGCAATTTATTGTTTTTTGCGATGCATATGTGGGGCCTTTGAGGCTTATTAATTATTGTTCCAAGTTTCGAATCATTCTGTGCGTATTTCCTAAGCACTGATGACAAATACAACTGGGAGCTGGATAAGAGCAAAGTAAAAAACTTTCTCTGAACCCTCCAGTAGACCTCCCTGGAAACATTCTGATAATCTTCATGTGC
This sequence comes from Bovichtus variegatus, assembly GCA_943593645.1. Lineage (NCBI taxonomy): Eukaryota > Metazoa > Chordata > Actinopteri > Perciformes > Bovichtidae > Bovichtus > Bovichtus variegatus. The sequence continues at coordinate 4,225,190 of CALSCE010000030.1, forward strand.
AGAATCTTTTTTTCAGTAAGCTATTTCTCTTTCCCAGAAAAGGGGGAATATGTAACAGTGGATCATAATTATAGAATATGTGTAATTGTTTCTCGTGGTTTAATTTACATTCCATTAACTCTATGTTTAGCCCGTTCTGTTTTCATCCAAGACAGCATGTGGCTCTAAGGATGGCACTGTTTGTCAGTCAGTCCACCACTTTGGTCTAAACAGAAATATCTCAACATTTATTGGATTGATTGTCATGGAGTCTATTACACATACTAACGACAACGATTTAAATCCTCTGACTTTTCATCCAATGCAATCAGTGGGTTCACATGTGTTGTCTCGACACCGGTTGGATGGAATACCGTGCCGATAGGAGCAGACATTCATGGTCTTTATGAACTTTGGGTGATCCCCTTACTTTTTTTTTTTTTTATATCTAGCGCATCATTATCAGGTGAAAATTTCAATTTGACTAATACTTTGGTTTATCTGTTTATCAGTTTGGTTGTCTTCAGAGTGACCATTGTCTTTGACAATGTTTTTTTGGGGGGGGATTTGAGGATGATAATCCGAGAATACAGCAGAAATTATTCGCTAAAAACAAATATGTACGAAAACTATTGCAATTTCAAGGCCTTGCAATATCTTGTAGCTCCAGGCAAACTTCTGACCCAACATATGGCCAGTGAGGTGCGTCTGAAATGGGGTTATGAGTTGTCAATATCACTCCGATGTCCAAAAGCAATCATGTTACATCTGCGCTTACACCTTGAGTGTTGATTGTATGTGCTACATGCGGATGATCAACACAGCTCCAGATAAAATAAGTTAGAAAAACGCAATAATATTTTACCACTCAATGCGTAAGGATGGGAAATACATTCAGTGTAGAACCTGTTTGCTACAATCTTCCGTGCAGCTTTATGTGGCCTGTAATTTGCACGCCTTACTTGAATTGGTTGCTATATAACGCTATGGGTGCCCATACTGAAGGTACATTTTCATAAAGTGCATGAGTGCATTTATTGCATTTTTGCTCGTTTTGAGTTCACCATTGGCTAGCTAATTTGAAGTATGTGTCGTTTGGTGTTTATTGTACAAGTTAGACTAATCGGTTTCATCTTTTTTTGTCCATCCAGGGAGCTCTGCTGTGTTCACCCAGCAACCAACAGACTTGGTGGTGGTGGCAGGCCAGCCAGTTACACTGCCCTGCTCCATCCCCGGCTACCATGGCATGGTGCTCTGGCTGCGCGATGGCATGGCCCTGGGTGTTAACAGGGATCTCTCAGGTAACTTATTTTTGACTTGAGTTGTCTGATCTCATCAGCTGATATAAATGCAATAAATGCTTCCTCTTCACAACATGTTAGTGTAATAACATTCCATAAATATACAATTACACCATGATTAAAAGGGACATATTATGAAAAAAAAAAAAAGCGCACTTTTTCAGTGCTTGTGCACGTACATTTGGGTATCTGGAGTGTCTACGAACCCACATAGTGTGAAATAAGACAAACCTAGTCAGATTTTTTTGTGGGCTGCGTAGGTCATACATTATAGGATGTCTAGTAAAAATCCAAAATATAACTATGAACCTAAAATTGAGCATAATATGTCTTTTAAGAAAATGTTAAAGCCTCAAATTGACCAAAAGCAATTCATTACTCAAACAAACACAACTGAAATGAATAACTAATAACCAAAGCTGACCTCATGTTACAGAACTGTGGAATAAACTTCCAGCAGGCTCACATAGTATATAACCCACAAGTACACAGGTATGCCCAACTCACTGCAGTGCAGAATTCCTCGACAGTAATGCTCTTAAAAAGAGCCCATAAAATGGCCATGCCCCAGGTAGGATGAGCTCGAGGACCTAAGGGGGGGGCTCAACACTGCAGCTAATGCAATTCACAGTTATTGCCTCCACTAAGTGCTGATGAAATAAGAGTTTTCTTTTATGAGGGGTAGCCCATGAAATGAACCGGTGATCGTCCCTCCTCAGGCCTCCGGTTCTATCCACATCCACGTGTAAGAGTGCACACTGGACAAAGTGAGTAGCTACTCGGGTAATCAAAATGAGGGAGACGCAAATCTCATAATTGTAAAGTAGGGCATATGTAAGCAGATTCAAACTCTTTAGAGACTAATGTAGGATTAGGTTGACGGCACACTTTAAAATTCTCTGCTGCAAATTAAAATTTAACAGGCAAATAGAGGGAGCATGAACTTCCTCCATGTCGTGGCTTATAGAGGAAGTGACATTTTAAGTGAAAGGATTTTTTAATGTTGCCTGTTCTAATAGCTCAGAGGGTGCAGTGATGATACACTGGGCTCAACAGACCAGTCCTGCAATGGGACTAAATGCTTTTAAATGGGGAATTAATGCCAGAAAGCATCACGACAGAGCAAACCTGCTGCCGAATACCCCTTAGGGAAATGTTTTGCCCTTATTGAATATATTTTACAAGATACAAAGTTGAGATGCGAAGCTTGGTCTACGCGATCATGTTCAGATCATAGATTTCCTCGAACGAGCCATGATAGTGAGCATGCTATGTGAGGTGGCTCTCGGGCTCTGAGCACTCTGGGAGGTGAGAGAATAAAGGTGTACCGCCTTTCGTGGGCTTCACAACTTCAAAGCCACTGGACGACGTCACAAACTGTACCCAGTGTGTTACCCACAAGGCCACCTTCCTTAAAGCGGGATGCTCGGCCGGTAACACATAGGTGCAGTGTGGCTAGGTGTGTGCCGTCATAACAGCTTGGTAAAAAAAACTAAACTATTACTGTAATTGGAAAAATAAACTATATTAATTCATGCAATCATTAAGTGTTTATTTACCTTGATAGGCAGCGAGGGGACATGGATCTAATATAGGGATGGAAGAGGACAAGACAACATAGCCCTGCCAACGGTTTCACTATATTCCATTTGTCGACATGTGACAGTAATGCACCAAGATGCGGCAGCAATGGTAGTGAAGAAGAAGACCGCTAGCTAGACAACATGGATATGAATAATGCAGGTCGTAAAATGTTCCAAAAATTGTCTTTGCAACGGTTTTATGAGGAGGGAAATGTATTTGTTTGAAAATACAATATGTATTATGTGCCGATAGAGGTCCCTCAATTAAAACAATAACAGAAGACGGCACAGCGACCCAAGGGAGTTTGCCATTGCAGTCAGCTTCTCCTGATTACTTCATTGTTCATGGTTCAGGATATTTTTTACCAGAAGTCAAATTATCCACAGATGTCCCCTCTTTTCCAAAACAAACAGGCCTGGTGAGTAAAGCTGGCAAAAACACTGAATAAAGCAGTTTCACTTCAGTGGGCACAGGGCTGAGTTGCTACGAGTTAATGGCTAACAACAGCTCAGCTTGTTTCTCCGATAACTGAAGATCCAATCGTTCAGGATATTTTTTTACCAGGATCCGAATTATCCGCAGAGGTCTCCTCTCCAAACGGGCCCCCTGATTAAAACGGGTAAAAACACAGAATGAAGATCAGAATTAAAAATCAGTGTGTGTTTCCCCGGTGAAAACATACGATCCAGACGTCTGATGTGTAAAAGCCTTCATCTGCACTTAAAAAAAGACCAATATCTGAAAAGTCCATGGTAAAAATGTGGCTTAATACTTCAAATTAGTCAATTCATGACAGCTTCTGGCAAACAACCACAACGTTGACGCATGCGCAAAGGGGGACGACGCCATTACAGGAGACTGAATTAAACGCAACGTCACCTTGATTAAAATGACAGATCTCAACTCAACGAAATAAAAAAAACATAGGTTCTCGTTTTTACAGATAATAGGGCGAAGATGTCACATATAGTATTTTTTGCACAGAACATTTCTTGTGCCAACTGGACTGTAAGGGCAAGGCCCAAAGGCAAGACAAAATGCTGTACTATAAGTTACTTATGACATTCCACTGAAGACCTTCACACATCTGTCAGTTTCCTAAAATACTTATTTGTACACAGACACTCTCTCTTATCGCCGTGATGCTGCGAGATATAATTTGTGTTGCTAAACTGCATATGGAGACACATTAATATTTAAACTAGGGGATTGTTTCTGCAGCTTGATAGACATGCAGGCGTTACCTCATGCACATTATTTTTTATTACATACATTATTAATACATTATTATTATTTACCTTATCTGTCTCTTTTTTTTTTCGGTCAAACCCTCCATTCTTTAAGTTTTTTTCTGGAGATTCTGTAAGTCATGTGGACAAACACAAAATCCCCACAGTGGTGATTTTCTTGTTTGGTTGAACACTTTGAATGACACCTTGTCATTTGTCTTTATCTGCTAAATGTATGGGGTTGGTTTGTTGGGCTCCGAAACGGACGTTGGCAAAACACTTGTCCTTCAAAACCTACAGACTGCTTCTTGATTTACAAAAAATATGGAACACTCATCAGTATGTCCAGCTGGGTTGCAAAAAGTCAACATTTGAACGTTGCAATTTGTTACAACATCTGCTGCTCTGGCAGATGGCTAATCGTGTTTTGCTCTTTTCGGAACCACATGTGACTTCCTACCCCCTCCCCCACCCCTCCCTCCTTCTTCCATCTTTTCCCAAGCTGTTTTGAAGGCTCGTACTGCCTGAGGGAAAAATAAATCTATCCAATCAGCTTTCTGAGTGGAGTATCTGTGTTAAGGTGCAGGGTTAGGTCAATGACAGCATGCTTTATCTGCATGTCTTGAACCTTCAGTAAAAGTGAAGACACGTATTCTAGATCAATCAAATATCTGTCAAATATCCGTTTTTTTTTTAACCATCGCTAGGTGTGTGCTGTCATGCAGACATATTTTAGCATGTTAATGTGACGCATTCTCCAAAAGACACTGTCTGGCTTGGCCCCGAATTTCTCTGCTCCTATTTTGTCACACACAGTGTTCCCCTAATTGGACCTGGGAGGACAATTCTCCGCCATTACATATTTTCTATCTCACTCCAGGGCCATTCCCTGGTGTCACTAAAAGTCATAATGACCAGGACCCCAGGGACCCACCGGTGCCTAACCGAACGTCACTATTGACAGAGGTAGACAGAGAGGACAGGAGCTCAATGTGTGTGTGTGTGTGTGTGTGTGTGTGTGTGTGTGTGTTTATATATTTATTTACCTGCATTTGTTGTGCATACATGTGCCTGTCACAGGTTAAACAGCGCTTCGTTCTTGATTGCACATCAACTAGAGAGAACTGGAAAGCCTCTCTCGCACTCTTCTTTTTTTTGCTTTTTTTTACCTCTCTTGAACTGTGAATGTTTATTCAGGGGTGAGAGAGTAATTGGTCGTTTTTGCCTGGACAACAGATGAGAGCCCTTCGCGCTGACACCACACTGCCATTTAAATAGGTTATTATAATTATTGAAAGAGCAGAAAGCAAAAGAATATGTGAGCCTGCTGGATCAAAAAAAGATTAACAATTGTGAAACTAAACACTGTTGAAAGTGATGAAAGCATGGGTGCTGAAGTGGGATATTGCAGTAATTCAAATAAAATGCTGGATTTAATGAAGATGAGTAAGGATTGAAATGTAATGCCTCCGCACCGCAAATGGGCTTTGAAAAGAAATACGTCGGTTGATAATTCTATTCTCTCAAAACTGTCTGCTGTTCATTGTGAGAGTTCTTTTTCATGTGACCTGGATTTTGACCATAAGCTCCTTGCGCCCATCGGTTTCCTGCTAATGATAAGAAGTCATGCAGTAGTTGGTTGAATCCAATCATCCTGGGCCCTGTTAGCCAAAGCTGCCCACCACACAGAACATCTAAAATACAAATCAATGAAAATCATTCGATTAACAGTCGAGCTCCGACGTTCAGAAGCTGTGTTTACATCCCCACAGCTGTCAACTCTTAAAGCGCTCGTTGGATAGCTGATGTTTAATAAAAATAAGCTCTGACAATGCTAATGGTTGACACCTGCTCAATTCAGACTACGCTCTCAGTGTGAGGATTTCAATAATAAAACATGTAGACTGGATGTTTAATTGTGACGAAAGAGAAGGGGGAAAAAAAACACTCTGCTTTCAGGACCACACGTGCGTGTAAAATATTGTGACTCATTACCAAACACACAATAGAATGCGTTCATGAATGCAAATTGTAACATGATGTTCTCCGGCACCATTAGTGTCCTTTGAATAGAAAATGTTTTTGTTTTTTTAGGGGGGGCACAATGCACGTGTTGAATTTCTCAGTTCTGTCATTTCACTCTGGTGGGCTAGAATACCAGTGACAGCTCAACCCTGCCCACCACCTTGTCCACATTTCCTATGCACCGGGATTGCATTTCAATTTTTCAGCCCTTTAGCTTGACAAGCAGGGCATGGTTCAACAACCCCCATAAGCATATTGTTTTCAGTCAGCAGTGTCTGAATTCCCTAAATACGACGATTCCACGCAAACTGACCACAGCCGGGCTGGTCTGATGGGAATAAACAGTCCTTCCTATTTTGTGTTTGAATGGTTTGTGATCAGTTTTTGTCTTTGAGTTAAACGAACAACTCATGTATTGTTGTTACGGTGTAGAGCAGTGTAGATTCTATAACTGGCACAGCAGACATGTTCATAAAGTCAAATATATTCTGATTGCCTTGTGCTCTCTACAGCCTGAGATGATGTATATTTTAGTACTTATTAATGATATTCCTTATTCACATAATTTCGATGGAGTGTCTGCATGGTGAATCCAAACAGGACATCAACGATGGCATATTCATGGTCAATCATGCTAAAGCCAATAGAGGAATAACTCCACCAGTACTGTATGTAGCTTTTTTTTTTTTTGCAGCTGACGGCATCCCTGGTGTTCATACCATTGCTGGTTTTAACCATGTTAAAACATGAAGAAAAAGCTAAATATGAACATGAATCCTAATTGCTCTCAGTGCTTTTGTTGTACCTGACTTTCAAGCAAGCTATTCGATGTTAACATCCGTCTTCTTCCTCCCGCAAAAACTTGTATTTTGTGGTTATTTTCTTGTGTGGTCTGGCAATCTCAATTTTTTTACAAACCTCACCTTTCTAATTTAGCACTAATGTTTTCAACATGTTCATAGGATCTTAAGCAATTATTTCACATATGACTGTCAGCGATAATTCGAATTCTTAAACAAATACATATATATATATATATTTCTGAAAAACTCATGTCTTGAATCAGTGTAAGGATTCAGAAAAAAACACAGTTACTACAACTTTGAGGTATTTCATGCTACTTTCTACTTCTACTCCACTGCATTTCATAGGGAAATATTGTACTTTTTACATTTATCTGACAGATTAAGTTACTTTTCAAATTAAGATTTTTGGATCTCGGCTTGTACATTTGCAAAAACGATGACTTCATGCTCGTGTTCTTTTCCGTCCCTATTGGATTTGTTGGTCAAATCTGCTGATGGTGGGGAAAAGTCCTCGACAACAGGGAGCAGGCTGTCCTCCGTGTTGAGCTAGTAGCTACTGTCATTCTGCAATTTTGGGAGGGGGCATAAGGCACATTCAAAGCTATTGGCTATTGTAAATGCCAATCAATACCTGTCCCTCCCTAGCTTACTGTATTTACAGAAAACATGTAAATATGCGGAATCAAATTGCACTCTTCTAGCTGTTTAAGCAAACAATCTGAATATTTCCCCCACCCTGGTTAAACTTAATTTCTTTGCCATGTAGGTGGTTAACTAGATTTTAACTTTTTACCTGTGCACATGCGCATGAAAAATACCTAAAGCAATTACCACTGTGGCAACACTGCGGAGAATTGAAGGGAAAGGTGAAAATTCACATTATCACTTTATAAAGTTCACATTACACATGATCATCTGACTTCACAGTTACTGCCTGTGAACGCTAAATAAAGGTAATTAAAGTAAAGTGTTCGGTAAATATTTTTTGACATTAAAGTCGACTTCAACTTCATTTTCTGTTATTTCATCGGGAAAAAGGTTATCTGTTAGCACTTCTTGTTAGCAGTTTTAGCATGAGAGTTTAATTAGTAACCATGTCTAAACATATTGAAATATCATATAAAACACAGTTCAATAAAACACATTACAATAAGATCTAAGTGTCTGAAGTATGAACGGGAGTTTTCCCACATCAGCACTGTCGACCAAATCGTCGCCATTTACATGCTAGCCTTCTACCGAGTGTACTCACAAATATCGCTTTTATAAGCACATAACAGTTATGCTCCATTTTCAAAACATCTGCCTGACATTATAATAATGAATATATATTAAATTCATTGGGCTGATACACCAAACTGACCTGTTTAACAGAAAAGCTTATGAGAAAAAGTGTACGCAGTTGTTAGACAGGTCATGGCGAGAAACTAGCACTCCGTGTGCTACTGCCCCCTACTGCCCAGGACAAGATCTAACACTGATCCATTCACAATGGACAACAAGAATACTAGTCCCAAAAATAAAGTTAATCAAATTAAGATAATTAGACAATAAAATAATGTGACTCCATCGCTACATTACTCTTACCACAGAGCCAGTTGCTTCACTGAAGAAAAAAAACAACCCAGAAAGAAAGAATCTCTACTGGCTGCAGTATTGTATATTACTCATTACTTGATATTTATCCAAATATTCTATCCATCTGGTGCAAATGTATGGTCGGAGATTAGGGGAGTAATCTGATTACCGAAAAGCTGCATGTATAAATGGGTTTTATATAACCATTCTACTGCGGTTCATGTAAAATATTTGTTTCCACCTTAAGCTGATTTCTCTTAATAACAGGCTTTCTTGTGTACATGTAACAGTCCCTGAAGGTCTTTGGTCTTGCCTATGTTCACATGGGAATGTTCTCACCGTATTAATGAGCCACACAGAAAGAGCAAACACCACACCACTGAAGCAGTAAACCATCCAAAGTTGAAGTCACGGCGCCAAGTTAGTTTGGAGCACTGTGGGAATGAGTGTGAATATAAAATCTGCTTTATATATAGCCAAGTCAAATCCGGTCATATTTAGAAAATTCAGATTTACCGTGAATTGGCCGTGATTAAGTGTGTACGCGGTTTTAAAAATGAGCCATGGAAATGTATTAGCCCTGTACTCCAATGTAATAAGATGCCATTTTTCATACATCCTGTTATTGCTATGGACTGATGTCAGTGAGGGACTTCCAAAGTGCCCCGTCCATTGATTGCTGGTCAGTAGAATAAATAGCTGTATTTTAGATGGAATCAATAAGCATTAATGTTATTTACTTCGCCCATTTGGCTTTAATGGACCTGCTCTCCCATCCTCCACTCCCTCCCCTGCCAGCATCCCCAGCTTGCTCCCTCTCAAACGCACTCATTCCCCCCTCCTTCATTCTTCCCTTTTCTTTCATTCCTCTCCCACCACCCTCACCCTCCGTCCATCGACTGGCCTTTGGAGAATGGTTGACGGATTATCCAATGTTCAAAGACGCTCTTTGTCTGAGTTTGTTAGGATCTTCCTGAAAGGAAAATAGTCTACCTGTGTGTGAGACGTGATGAACAAGAAACCCGATGAATTTGCTAAATGTCCGACCAGAGAGGAGAATACTTTGGATGATTGTAACATTACAATCAGCAGTGTGTATGGCGCCGTGCCACGCTCTGCGCTGACTCTGGTCCAGATGATCCACACATACAGGCAGAAAATAAAAGCTCTCTTAACCTGTTGTGAGGATATCAGATACTGACGGGGAGGCTTTCCGGACTGCATTATTTAGACACATCTGAACAGGCATATTGGCTGAAACTGCCTGTTATTAAGTATAAATTAGGACTTGTTCTTCATTAGGTTGCATCGGCCGAGGGTAATATGATTAACTTCACTGTAATTTAAAGTAATGCACTGAGGCAAATGTAATTATTGTAGCGTTTCCCTCCTAACCATCCGAACTCCACCAAGGCAGATAGACAGTGTACATTTCAAGTCAGAAGAGACCTGTTTAATTGAAAAAGGCTTAATAGCTATTTAAATTCATTTGTTTTTACGCAACCGGAAAGTTGAAGATTTATGAGCAAAGTTTTTGGCAATTAGTGACGTCATCACAGGAATACTCCCCCTGATGGAGTGTAGACACTGTTGGTGTTGGTGAAGGGGTGAAGGGCAATGGCTGAAGATTTGGATCACAACCAGCACCCATGGGTGGAGGTGAATGGGGCGGAGGAGGGTTGCATCGATCTGACACTGTATTGACAGGCCGACCGCAGAAGAGGACATTGAAATCTTGACTGCATCAAGTCGATGGGCTCAGAGACGTTTGTGGCAAAATGAGATTAGTGTAACTGAAAGAGTGAACTTCCTCTGTCAGATGATTGTACGCAGGGGAAAAGATAGATAGACTGAACATAATTAAACATTATAGATAGAACATAGCTTAATGTCACAGTTTGGGAGGAGTTATTTCCCAATATCCACCCTCTAATTTGCAGGTTCTATAAGAAGCCTGAGCTGCGACAACACTAACACTCACAGTCAGAGGTTCAGGAAAGATTTATCAATTTATTTACATAAAATCTTCTTTTTTTTTAAGAATCATTGGTCACTGAGTAAAGGAATTGCAAGGTAGAACTACTAAAACAAACACTAAATAAATTTATTAAAATGATTAAAAGCTGCTTTAAATCTTAATTAATAGCTAAAATAGCTAAAACTATTCAAACAAAGTGTATTCTAAAAGAGTCCAACTTGGCAGTCCAATGTACTTGCTAGGAAGCATTCCCAACCCTGTTTGTGGAGTGATGGGTGGCACACTCACAGAGAGAGGTCATTTGTTTTACTGAAAGGAAAACAAAAAACAACACTCTGCTAAAAAACCAAACCCCAAAAAAAAAAAAAAAAAAAAAAAAAAAGAAAATACAACAATGACGCAATACATACAATGACAAAACAGAATGACAAAACAAAGCTGTCCTCTTAAAAATACCTCCTCCTTAACAAAAAAAATTAAAAGCTTCGTTAACTGTTATAATTAGTTGCACTTTTAAAAGCTAGCATGTTGTTCTGTATTGCATCGGAAGAAACAATATTTGATACACGATGACTTGTGTGTTTGTGACTCCCTGTGCATGCGTGTAATGTAATGGACTGGCAATAAATGTTTGTTCCTCCACATGTTGTGCTCCCATTGTATTGCAGGTTACCCGCGATATGACATTGTTGGAGACCACAGTAAAGGAGAATATCACCTCTTGATCCAGAGAACAGAGATTCAAGATGACGCTTTCTTCGAGTGCCAGGCCATCCAGGCGGCTATCAGATCACGACCCGCCCGCCTCACTGTGCTGGGTATGTCCCGACTCCTCCCTTCACTGATATGGAAACATATCGCTTATATGAAATCGTGAATTTGGAGACAAATTTTATTCATGTAAGGGAGCTGAAAGTCAAAAGTAGACGTGAAATGACAATATATTGATATATCGGTGAGATATGCTTAACTCAGAGGCTAACCGTATAAAGTCAGAGTCCCTCTGGGTCGCTTTTCCATCAGCTTGTCATTTGGTCGTAATCGATAAGAGTTCTTTGATTCGCCAAAAAAAAGGGCTTTGCATCTTAAGAACAGCAGCCTGCAGGCAAGCAAGGTACACTGATTACCATTATTGATTCCGCCCTGCCTCATTTAAAGCATGATATATTCCAAAGGTATCAGTTCATTATCAAAGCACCCTGGCTCAAAAAGTTCCTCATTAGTTACAGCTTTACCCACTAATCATACGTTGGTTACTTAATGGGGAGAGTAGTGGAAGACAGGGGGAGGAGTTAAGACATTTGGCAATTGGGATCCATTCAAATGATTAATTATAGATAAGAGGGGTACCATTTGTTTAGATTTTTTTCCACCCAACTAGAAGGTGGAGGAGACAAATCATTCAGGCATTAGCCTGACATTTAATCCCAGTCAAATTGGCCTGCTTTGGGAAATGAAACTGCACATGAAGCTATTGGCATTGTTCCAAGAGTGAGGCAACACACTTAATAGATTAAGTAAAATGTGTTGTAATATAGCCGAGAAGATGACGAATCAATGGGACTATTTTTAAACTCTAATGGGTAAAACGCTCCATATATGAATCCAAGCAAGAACAATTATGCACATTAGACACAAGAAAAAACTCTAAACTCTGATGAAGGGCTTGATATCGGCTGCATTCACGTTGGTAAATGCTGATTCAAGCCTTCCTCGGGTGTCCATGTAGCACTGCGGGTGGCACAGTGTCAATACTTTGACAGACAGGCAAGATATTCTCATCCGACAGTGAGCAAAGTATGACATCGTGTTTTGCAGATGAACAGAAAACGAGCACAGACAGCAGTTTTAGACTTCTTGTCCTGATTCGCTGTAATGCAAATAGAGCTTGCACATTTTCCGTGCGTTCTGGAGCTTCGATTGAACTTGAAACAAAGACCATTATTATGTATTATTAAAACCTGTGCTTTCGACACTGGCACGTCAAAGTGTCCTTTGTTGTATGAGGTAGATGCTTGCTAGCGAGTTATTTCTGCAGCAGCACTGAATGTAGAGCATTCAACTTATATGCAATTATGTTTTGGGAAAATGTTTTGAATCTGTTCTCATGGTAACTGCAGTGCCTCAGGAAAAGCAGGGTTTTTACCTTTCTCTAAAGGACTGCTCTGAAATGCAGTAAACTCAAATTAGGGTGGTGTTTTTTGTATAAAAAAATATTGATAATGTTGTTTCGTGTCAGAATCTTAACAACAGTCTGACTAAACATCACAGATAATTGATCACCTTTTAAAATGAGTTGCTTGACACCATTTTGTAAATTCTCTTTGTTATTATTGTGTTTTTTTCAGGTTGTCCATCCGTCTGTATGTACTTCTTTCCGTTAGTCTGTCCATCAGTCCGTCCGTCCGTCCCATTCTCGGAGAGCGCAGTATCTCAGGAACGCCTTCAGGGAATTTATTCAAAATAGGCACAATTGTCCGCTTGAATTCAAAGATGAACTGATTCGATTATGGTGTTCAAAGGGTCAAAGGTCAAAGTCACTGTGACCTCACATCTGTCCCATTATTATGAACGCAATATCTCAGGAAGGAAGTGAGGGAATGTTTTCAGTTTTGGGACAAACATCCACTTGAACTCAAGGAGGTGCTGACGTTAGGTCAATGTGACCTAACGTCTGCATCATTTTTGTAAACACAATATATCAGGAACTTCCCTTAAATTTTGCACAAATGTCCATTTGGACTCAAGGATGAACTAATTAGAATGTGTTGGTCAAAGGTCAAGGGGTCGTGAACGCAACATCACTAGAACGTCCACTAGATGGAAACTGGTACTTGACTGGTTGGCCGCAATGCACTCATTCTAGTTTTCCATCTATTATGAGACTAATAAAATAAGAAGTCCTCCAAAATTAAGCAATAAAAAATTTCATTTTCAGCTCCCCTTTAGATGGACACAATTGTTTTATTATCCTAAATCACAGTTGGAATAATAAATCTGTTTCATGATGTGACAATGCCACGTGTTTTCAAATTGCTGATTTGCTAACGCTGTTTGGGGAGCGGCTGAGGTCTCTGAAAAAATTTATTTAAATCCCAGATGTCCGATGACTAAAATCCTTCATTACATTACATTACAGTTCATTTAGCAGACGCTTTTGTCCAAAGCGACTTACAATAAGTGCAAACAATCACAAGGATACGACTCTAAACAGTGAGAATCTTGCAAGTACATAATCTTCAAATAGGTGAAATCATACAAGTGTAGAACAACAGCTTCAAATAAGCCAAACCAAAGTAAGAGCAACAACGAGAAACAATAGAATAAAGATTCAACCATTAGGTTCAAATAAGCCAACCAAGTTTTTTTTTTTTTGTTTTTTTTTTATCCAGGTAAAAGATACAGTTAAAAACAAGCACGGTCTATGTATCATAATAAGTGGCTTAAAATTGGACAAAAAGCCAATACATGACAGTGTTTTCAGGCGTCTGCTTGTCATAGTGTGTCCTAGAGGTAGGAAAAGAACTACCCCCCTTCTGTCTGTCCGGGAAGCTTTGTATTTGCAGTCATTGAGTAATATCCACAACTCCACATATAGATGGATAGAATTAACCTGGGCTCTTGGCCTTGGTGACTTGCCGCTGGGATGAGTAGGACCCATGAGCATGGACCTGTGACCATTGACCCTTGTTTTAGTCTGGCAGGGTAACCTATGTGGCCTCCAAGAGAATGGCGCCTATTGAATAAGGCATGAGACATAGCAGGTAGCTGGTCCACTGGTGCAACCCTGAAGATAATTATATCCTCAGAAAGCCCTCCTATCTCATGACTGTATATGAAAATACACACACACACACACACACACACACACACACACATACATTAATATTAGACAGACATACTCACACAAATGCAAACAAAGACGCACATGTTTTCACTACCAACTCTAAGGTAAGGACATTCAGTCATGTCATTTGTCTACAAAGCATATCAGCCCATTGGAGGTTGTTGCGCTTTTAAATGGGCTTTCGGATGCTAAGAGACCATAATAGTAGTGCTACTATTAATCACCCGATGAATGGATAAATGTACGTCAACTTTTCACTGCTTCAAAATGTCACCCAAATCTATCTCTGTGGATACCACTTTCAATTGCAATCTCTTCCGAAGAGATTTCGATCAAGTATTACTAGGGAAACTAGGGAATGTCATACTGTCAGCAGTTTGTATGAGCCAGACGATTATACTTCCGTTATTTGTACATTCTCTCTTTCTGAAGAAAGAAACTCTTTCTGTCTGCAGTATTTTTGCAAAAACAAGGTTGAGGTCTGGATAGCAAATAGGTTTTTAGTACACCGTACAGTACATATATGATAGGGCCTGTAGTGTATCCGCTTAATTGTATATTAAGTATTGACCATAAGCTCTAATACTCATGGCACCTTTATCAAGGCCAACGAGAGAAATCGAGTCAACTTTTCCCCTTTAGCTTGCGATCTCGTTTGCTTGCCTGAGTTCACACAAAGCAGAAACAGGCCCTGATTTACTGGGACTGAACTGTGCGGGGGCATTTTATAATTCTCATCACCGTAGCTTTTTTTTTTTTTTTGCAATCAAGCACATATTTAATCAAGTGCATGCAATGTTTTTTTCATTAATTTGTTGAAGGGGACACGGGTATTGTTGACTCAGCTAATGACCAGGATGACCATTTATCATCAGTACGTCAAAAACTCAAGATAATAATGGTAAAATTCTGAGTCGTGCCCAGGTTCGCTATCTCCTTTTGGTTAAACGATTCATGATTCTTCTTAAAGAAAAGGAAACAATGTGGTTTGCACTGGCATTAGCATGGCATCTGTTTACGGGCTGAATTAGGTCTGTTACACAAAGAGGTCAGGTTGCCTGCTGTTTTTCATGGTTGGTGATAGAACTGTTTCCACCTCCACAAGACTCTGTGTATGCTATTTTATATTTGTGCTTTCGCAGTTGCGGTGCCATTTGTTATGGTGGGATTATGTTGAACACAAAGAGTTAGCGTGCCTCTGAAGCACTTTGCTACCTATTTTGTTGTTTTGCCCGCAACCTGGCATTGGCAGCGGGATCTTGCCATTTGAATTTGTAAGACAGCCTTATCTAATGCTTAGAAAAGCAACTCTTGGCTTTGGCTGGTGAGGTTGCTGCTGAAGCACAGCAGCAAAAAGAGACAAAAAGATTTTGAGGCTTATATGGACAGACTAACAATGAGCACATTCTTGTTTGCTTCTCTGACGAGAAGATTTAAGTTCTTTAAAAGGTAATTTAACCCTCTCCTGCTCCTCTCTTTTTTTTCTGTGTCAAGCTCTCACTAGAGCTGCACTGTAACAGTTCAGCACCACAAGCATCAACACATTCCCTTTTTGTATCAGGAAGGCTGTATTGCTACCGTCTGGATTTGTTGACGTCTTTCTTCATATTCAGGGTACAATGTGCCGTTAGGTGTATCAACAGCTCACAACGAATACATGGGGTGACCTTGGTGTACGCTCAAAAGCATCTGTCACTTGATTCTAATTTAAACTTAAAATCTTAAAAGCCTGTGTCACTTTTAGGCATGCCAATTTCAATTAATTTTTCCGAGCGATAGCCGACCCTCGTTTACCCATCATTAACCATTGACTGATAAGATAGCAGGGCTGCCGTGGTTAAAGCAAGACACCAAGCTGCAACGATAACCGGATGCACAAACAGGTTAAATCCATCATTTATCGAAGAACATGCAGAATGCTTGTCCCTGTCTTTCATTGCTTGGGGGTCGGGCAGCAAGTTAGGCACCTTACAGATTCACGTTTGGGTTAGCAGTTAGTGTTGTTGCCTGTTCAAAAACATGAAACAATTTTCCAAGTTCAACTTCTTTGGCGCTTGATAATTGCCATTTCTCGGATCACATGTTTTTCTGTCGGTAATCTAACTAACTTTCTTTTTAATTGTTAGTATCATTAATAAACATTTATAATAATATCATTCATTATATTATTTACATAGTGAATAGTTGAATAGAAAGGTGGATTGGGACTCATTCAAGGCTACAGAGATTAGTCATGGCCCGTGGGAACTAACACAGTTTCTCAACTTCTGAATTCTATCTTTACATTTCTAAATGCGGTAATAACCAGGTGTCCTCTTTTATCTTGGCATGTCCTCTTTCTGAGGTCTTTCTGTCTTACACGATTCAAATATGCAGGAATTTTAGTTTTTGTTCAGAAGACACCTCTTCTAATAATTTAACACACTCCTGTGTGTGTGTGCGTGTGTGTGTGTGTGGGGGGGGGGGGGCAAATGGGTCTAAATCAAGAACCATGAATGCAGAAGAGTCGCAGCACACTCGCTTCATGAAACAGAGCACAGTGTTTCCTCATAGCGCAAATGTGTATGAGTTTAAACAATTTAGTCAAATGTATATACTAGCACATAAATATTGTTAGTATTATAACATTTGTGGAATTAGATTCCAGTGGCGGTTGCTTAGGATTGTACTCATGTCATCCAAACAGTTCCAATAACTCCTGCGTGTTGTGAAGCCCAAAAGTCAAAAAGTTATTGAAAAAAAGATAGATAGAGATAGGAATCAGAAATGCGGTGCAGATGTTTCCAGTAACAAAAAAACGTCCACAAATGCATTCTTTTTATTCTCAAAAACATTTGCAGGCGAAGCAGAATACATGTCTGGTTGGGCAGACAATGTGCCCATATTGCCTATGCTGATCTTGGCCCTCGCCTAACTCAACACCTGACTATATCTCAGGGCCTAGATGAAAATGTTCCACTAGCTTAATTTGGATTACATGACCTCTAAATGTTCCCCATGAGGAAATTGTGTCTCCAAAAGCAGCAGAGCACAATAGAAGACAAACAGGGAGAAGGGAAGGCCAGAGAGTGGGACAACGCCATGCTGTACATTTAGAACGCAGTAACAGGAATATGAAAATATGTTTAGTTGTCATGATCCTGGCTTTCTGTTTTCCCTGTTTCCTGTTTTATTTTGTACTCCCCATGTCATGTCTAGTTTTACTTTCTGTCTTTGTGTTTTCCCGCCTTCTGTGATTTGTTCGCCCCGCCCTGATTTGATCCTCCTGTGTCCAATCAGCCTGCCGCCCTTTTGTCTTTGCCTGCCTCCCCCAGCTGTGTCCTGTTCATATGATGCGTGTGTGTGTGTGTGTATATATACCTGTCTGTTGTTCCTTGTTGGCTCGTCCTCTCTGTCATGCTGTGTTTACCTCTGAGGATCCTGTCGTTGTCCTCGTGCCATCAGTCCATCCTGTTTTGTTCTTTCTTTTCTTATCATAGCCTGCTCCCTCAGTTGCCTTTTACCTTTTTGCATTTCAACTTTGTTAAATAAAGCTCGCCTTTTGTTATCAGTCCAAGCCTGTGTTCTGCGTTTGGGTCCTCCCCCACATTAGTACTTTTATAAATCTATAGGTTTGTTTAAATCTACATTATGAATGCGCTGTGTGCATGAGTATTCACATTAGTTGGTCCTCATTGTTCGGTTATCTTCTTTTTTCTTTTAAATGTGCTTTCAACAATTTAGTTTTTTGTCTTTGTCCTTTTTTTGTTATTGGTGGTGTTTGATTTTCTGTTCATCACATCGTTTGTGCTACCATTCATATGTAAGATGCATTACTTTCTGAACATTAAAATAGTTGTTTGTTTGGAGCAGCAAACGTAAAGGCATTCAGGAAGTAGATTGAATTAATATTTTACAATGTTGTCAGCACCAGAGAAAGTTTTTCACCTGTAATTCAAGTTTTGAATCTAAAATGTTTGTTTATTAAGTAATCTTTGTTAAGCTTTCTTTATATAAAGTTTCCAATCATGTGCTACAGTCTTTTTCATTTTTATTTATTTTTATTTATATAAACATGTACCGCATCTATAAAGCCCACACACACACACACATACAACCAGCAAGGCTAACTATTGTAACGTTCTTACAAAGAAGCCAACATACAGATTGCTTCTGCAAAGAAAGAAGGGATCGTTTTTAGCAGAGAGCTAAAAGATCAGATTTTTTATTTATTTATTTTTTCTTCCATCAAGACTTCAAACGGCAAAGAGCCCATTAGAGAAACCTGTTGAAGGAAAAATATCAAATTATACATCAACTCTGCAGGGAAGTTGAAAGAATTCCGCGATGACTGATGGTCAATAAGAGTAAAGATGGTAGCTACAGCCTTATAAGACATGAGCACACTGTACAGACATGAGAGCAAAAGGCAGGGGAACTAAATGCTACATGGACTTGCGTTTTATTTCGAGCCTTTACCAGTCTTCGACCACTCAAAGCTGCCTTTACACGCCGTGTCAATCAGGTGCCATACAAGGTGCCTAACTGTGCCTCAGATGACTGAAGAGGAACTCAATAAGGTTTCAAAACTAAACATTTTCCAGAAGGATGGGGCTTGGGAAGGGTTTCCTTGTGATTTGTTTTATTAAATGATGACGCCTGCATGCTGTCGTCCATACTGTCGATTTATAGGTTTGTTAATCCAACAAACGTGGTGGGACACAAAGTCCAAAAACATTTATAAGAATCAAACAATCGCCGGCAGAGCTAGCCGTTGGTGTTTCAGTGTTGTCAAGTGCAGGAGACCATATGAACCGCTGCGAATATGGAAGTTATTACCAAATAAACAAAACAGTATTGTTGCGCGGCATCTTCGGACGAGATGAGAATGACGCATGCAGCTCGGTGACTTGCATTATGCAGCCAGGTGTGTAGTATATGCACCTCTCAATGGCCCGGCTCCACAGTATGTATCAGGTTTGCTGTCAATGTAAAAACCCAGTAGAGTCTCAAGTCACATGACACCCAACCGCCTTTATGAGCGCTTACTTTGTATATCTGCTGACGGCTGCATTCTGTCCCCATGCAAAGTACGAAACGGCTCACCTACTGATCTGAAACCAGCACCACACTGGGTTAATTTTTATTCACTGTAACCTTCGCATGAATTTGTTTACATGGGTCCAGTGGTGGAAAATAACTAGGTATCACATAATTATCCAATATTTCGCAAAAAAAACGAAACTTTATGTATCTGTTTTTCTTCCTTCCCGCTTCATCAATCCTCCAACAAACCCCTCAGATTGTGAAATGCTCCTAAAAGGCTCTCTGGAGTTTTTAGTGCTTCTGCTCTTTTCTTTGTTTTCTCTATGTTCTGTTAATGTTTGCGTCCATTTGTTTTTTTTTGTTCTCTTCCCGTTTTATCTTCTAACGCACTTTGAACCTCATCTGCACAAAAGGGTGCTACAAACATACATTTGAGTTGGATCTTGAACTGGCGAGAGATGCACATGCAAATATTTACGACTTACAACTATAAATGATTCAACAAACTTGGAATTATTTTCATTTCAGTCCAGAGAAGGAGAAGTAAATTTTTTTGTTTTGCTGTAGTACAACTGTGTGTGTGTGTGTGTGTGTGTGTGTGTGTGTGTGTGTGTGTGTGT
>CALSCE010000030.1:4245171-4258324 GCA_943593645.1 Bovichtus variegatus
GTGTGTGTGTGTGTGTGTGTGTGTGTGTGTGTGTGTGTGTGTGTGTGAGAGTGAGTGAGTGAGTGAGTGAGTGAGTGAGTGAGTGAGTGAGTGAGTGAGTGAGTGAGTGAGTGAGTGAGTGAGTGAGTGAGTGAATGAGTGAGTGAGTGAGAGACACGTTTATATAAAAAAATAAAGCGCATTATTGGAAACTTCATATAAAGAAAACTTAACAAAGATTACTAAATAAACAAACATTTTAGATCCAAAACTTGTAATACAGGTGAACACAAACCGGTTGAAGTCAAAATCAAAAACTTTGTTAAATTAATTTTTTTCCCCCCTTTCTCTGGTGCTGACAATACTGTAAAATATTAATTCAACCTATTTCATAGCCACTTCCTGAATGCCTTTATGTTTGCTGCTCCAAACAATCACACAAGTGTGTGCGTGTGTGCCTCAGTCCCAAATAAGACAAAGCCATTAGACTCATTAAAGAATTTCTGAACATTACGAAAAATCATTCGTTCATAATCACTTTTTAATTTGATATGTTTATAATCCAGTAAGTGTACAACATTCCCATTGATGAGAGCAAATACAACAGGTCCCACCAATCAGCCCCTCTCCCTGTATCTCAAACCATGTTCAATTATTTTGGAAGCAGATGGGAGCGGATGGAAAAAAAAAAAAAAATCTACGTGCATTAAAATGATATCTGCAGAACCAGCCGAGTTCCTGCAGTGTATCAAATCACCTTCTCCACATTTGTTAGTGGTTGTTTACAAACAATTTTCCGTGACACAGTATGAAGAATGGATCTGTGAGTCCCGGGCATGTGCTTCCTTGAATAACATGTTACTCAAAGAACACAGTGCAGTAACGTATAAGCTGGAATTTAAAAGTACGTATATATATATATATATATATATGGTATCATCAGCATCATCATCAGTCTCGTCAGTTGAAATGTGCATGTTGAGTATTAGAGGGAGAGCTGTGTTGGAGAAGTGCTCCCCCTCTTGCTTCTTACTGCTCAGGATGTGCCATCTGCATGTTGCCTTTGATTAAGGCTTGCCCCAGATCTGCTGTCTAATGAGCCGAGAGCTCAATCAATAATTCACTGAAGTTTGAATAAAATCCGGGCTGATCAGATCCATTCATACAAGAATGTAATCAGGGTCTTTGAGCAGCCCCACTGCTGCTCCTGCCGTTTGCTTTCTTCTGCTTCTCGGCTCCTTGTTTGGCTTTTGCCTCTTGAGTAATCGCTCATTTGCGGCGTTCATTTGCGGAGCATTCGCAGGTTTTTGTGAAGAGCACAATTGATTCACTTTCGAATGACTCATTTTCCAAATGTTCTGAGAAATTGCAGTTGACAAACAGTTGCGCCCATGACATTTCCCGTGTGTTGTATTTTGCGAATCAGAAGCTTTCGCGGGCACCTGATGCACTTTGACTTCCTCGATAACTTCTTTTTTCAGAGGTAAATATTTAATTCCCTGCCACAGTTGGAAAAACAACATCCACCACAAGTGCAATTTCATTCCTTCAATGCTTGAAATAGGGTCAAACAAGAAACGGCTCATTGCAGCATTCCAGTGATGTTCTATGTCTGACAAAATATGTGAAAATGATTTCCAAATACAGCTCCATTCAGTTTCAACCATAGCTACATTTTGCTCGTTCGTTCAGATCAGCCACAGACTTGGTAGGTAACTAGATGTCCTAGAGTTTAAGTGCTATTAAGATATTGAGCACAAACGGAACATTTTGATTCCACCTAAAGGGTTACAGAAAAAAATGATGTCATTGCATCGGCTACACACACACAGAATATTTATGCCCACATCTGTTACCAGAGTAAACGACAGAGTTGATAAATGAGAAAAATATAGTTGTTCCTCTCGTAAAACCAAACACATTTTTTTTTTCTTTTTTTTTTTTAGCTGCAGTACTAATTGGATTACACGAAGAAACAGCTTTAGGCCCCATGCAAACTCGTGGCTCGTTATGGAAACCCTAAAACCACCGAATCCACACCTCAAGGGAACGCAAAAGATCAACTGTGGCTGAAAACGTTCTGAAAGATCTCAGCTTTACGTACACACGATGAGCTGTTAAGTGAGAGCTTTGTTTACTCTAACCTCACAGGCCAACGGCAAGATTGCACTCAAAGCCTCCCCTCCTGTTGGTGTGGCACATGTAATAAACTATTTGTGTGTGTGTGTGTTCTGTGTGTTATTTATGGTGTTGGTCCTGTATGTTTGTTTGTCGGTTAGCAGGATATCCGTAACACTGCTCACGTATTTCAACGAAATGTGGGGGAAGGGGTTACTCGGTAGACCGAGGGGAAAAACTGTTTCAGTTCTTAACATCTAAAAGGTGTTAAAGCAAAACTTCATTCATTGGTTCCAAACCAGTATGGACTGATTGAGTCCCATGTACGACTAAGCATATTTTTTTTTCAGCAGTTACCCATTCAAAAATATTTCAATGAGAGAGAATAAGTAATACACACACACACACACACACACACACACCTGCAAATGCTGTATACATAGTAATAAATAGTATTTCCGGATTTAGGTTTCTTCTAAATTCATGGTATCCATCATTATTGTATTTTGACACGTCCTGCCAAGCCTTATACAGATCTTCTAATACAGAACCTCAACAGCCCCAGCTGTATTTTAAAGTTAATGTATAGCTATCCTTACTAGCCAGCCTCCTTACGTTATTGCTAATAACAAGTGTCGGGTCTCTCAGGTTGACAGTGTTGTGTTAACAACATAGATGGACTAACTTCTCAGAGTGCAGTCGGATGCAATAGTTTGGGACAAATGTGTGCAGAGGTGTTCACGATACTAACCATTTTTTGAACTCCCGACTGATTCTATTAAGGAATTCAGTCGCCTCCTTCTGTGTTTCCCTGCGGAGCATGTGGGATTGTCAGGAGACCCTTGTCGTGACAGCAGAACAAACAGATAAGGGAGGGGTAGAGAGAGGGGAGAATGTCCACCAGTTAATCGATCGCGGATTGAAGATTGAATTCATTAAAATGTAAATAAATAATTTAATCGGTTGCCAAATACACTTTGGCGACCGATTTAAATTATTAAATTAGTATACCTGGCCAGTGCGTAAGTTTAACAAAGTCTATGTGTGGGAAACACTGTATTGTATTTGGGTGGGTAAATCCTTTTGTTTGCACTTGTTGGCATATGGATGTATTGGTATGTCTTGTTGTTCATTTTTCAACCTGTATGCTTTAATTTGAACAAAATAATTCACTCTATTACACCAGGATTTAACATCTGACTGTCCCTCCACAGTTCCTCCTGATGACCCGGTGATAGTTGGGGCCCCAGTGATGAGTTTACGGGCCGGTGACCACCTCAACCTCACATGTCATGCAGACAACGCCAAACCTGCTGCGTCCATCATCTGGATCCGCAACGGCCTCGTCCTGAGTGGAGCCATGTACTCAAAGGTATGACAGGAGACCCGCCCTCTCTGCTGAGGGTTTGGGTGTTGTTTGGCTCCTCCAGTATTAAGGACGTCATGATACCAGAAATGTTGTAAATCAAAACCAAAACCAGTGAGATTCCGCGACGAAAACAATTTATCCCATGTACTTCAACATGCACTCCTTTATTACAGTTTGCGTACTGTTTTTGTTAGGAAGTTAACAGGTCATAATTCCCTCTCTAATATCTATTTTATATTGCTAAAAATATATAAAAAAAACATCTGTAGGCTATTTATTCAAGTTACTCAAGATTACATTTGAACACATCACGATAACTTTATAACTTACCTTGGCTAAATTTTACTGAATAGGGCTTGAACGCGTCATGATGTAACTAAAAGGAACCTCGCTCCGGTAACGCTAGCTGTAAGATCAGTTATTCAGCCAGGCAGGACTGTGTCGCCCACACGCTGCTCACAGCTAACAGCCGACGTTAACTAGCTCTCTTTCTGTCGATTTCAGCACACACATTTGTTGTGCACAATATAGCATTGGGACTCCCGGGAAAAACGATTATTTTGGAATTGGTACCAAAGTATCGGATATCATGACATCCCTCACCGGTGTTAGATCATATTACTTAAACCATCCAGCCGCTTGCCAGTGGGTGTTCTGTGAAGATTAGCTGGTTAAATTCCAAATGTTGCCGCCGGGATAATTTAAATTGAATGATCTCTTCTACAAAATAATTTCTGCAAAAATAATCTTTCAAATATTTTCCTATTTTATTTCTATGAAACATAACGCGAATATCAATCTATTCAATATGTGTACAAACTGGTCCTACTGTTTTCTTAAGGTGCTGGGTAGACAGAGAGGGATAAACAGAGGGATAAACAGGAGATGTGCTGGAGGGATTATGTCTGACCTTCAGAGTGATTTGGTTCGAACTGGGTTTGGGAGAAATGTAATCATTGATGACTTGTCAGACACAATATTTTTCTTTTCACACTTCTTTTTTTTTTTTTACTATTGTCTGTTGGTGAAGGTCCTGTGTGTGTCTTCCAGTATTTCCGCATCAGTCCTTTGGCCACAAAAAGGTACAAGGTTAAATACCTTGTTGATTTCAGACCAGTGGCGGGGTTTTATATATATATATATATATAAAAAGTGTACCTTATGGTTCCCAGTACAGTCTTGGAAAGTCATAGATCTGTACTTTATGGAACTCCTTGCAATTTACCTGTGGGATTAATAAATCATTGGAATATTCACTCTGCATATCGGCATCATGCTGATGAAGTTTCCTCACTGAATATGAGCTCAGTCAAAATGGTCAAGACGCACATGAACAGACTGCTCACCAGTGTTGGGAAGGTTACTTTAAAATGTATTCCGATACAATTACTAATTACCTGTTAAAAAGTGTAGTCGGTAACCTAATCCAAGTATCACAACATTAAAGTAACATAACTTGATTACTTTCCGTTACTTTTGGATTACCTCAATACCACATTTGCAAAGAAAGACAAGAGGAAATAAATGTAAAAAAAAAAAAAAAAAAAGAAAAGCCTTTATTTAAACTTAATAATCAGTAATGCGCATTAAATGTATCATTATTTTTTTAAGTGTGCTATTCACACCTCACCCGCTTGTTCACAGATGGAAGGCATACGTTGTGATGCTGTTCCCCTTTTACATAGAAAATGATGGCAGAATTTCCACCCGATAAAAGCCTCTTTTTCACCAACGTGAGAGGCCATTGTGTGAGACTTGTGTTGTGAGGGGTTTGTAATGTGTGCGCATAGCTGCATGGTAGTATATCGTCCTTTTAATTTTTTTTTAAAACACATTTTAAAATTGTAATCCTGACAATAATCCCCATTTTTACGAAATGTATCAGCAATCTGATTACATCTTATCTTTCTGTACTGTAACAGAATATAGTTTGTATTTTTATTGTTGTTGTGTGTCTTAATTATGTGACGCCGTTCCATCTATAAGTGTCCTGTTCAAGGGCACTTTGGCAGGTGTGATCCAGCATCAGTCCTACCATCAAAGTCCAGTTTCAGTGAGCGCTCGACCACGCTGCCGCCACCATGCTGACTGTGAAGTGATAACCAGCCTTGGAAAAAAATGTGTCTTTCACCCTGTGTTGTCAGATGAATTAGATATCAACTTCAGTGAGAGTGAAATAGTGAGGACACCAGTCATGCGGACAAATTATCATCCCTCTCTAGTGGCAAGCCTATTGAATCCTCGCCATTGCTTCTGTCTGTGTGTTTACCTCCGAAAAAGGTCTTGTCAAGACACATCAATACACTGTTGTTAACAAACCGTAGACAGCAACAGTCCATCCATTTGTCTTGTCCATGTGAACTTCCACCACCTTGGCCTCACAATGTTATGAGACAAAATATATGTAACGTTATAACTATCTTGATGTGGTGCATACGACTAGTTGGTGGTAGAATGTGTCGGCTGTTTGCACGAGGCGGCTCGCACTGTGGCTGGCATTCATCTCTCCACATATGTGTAAAAAAATTACTTTTACACGGCATTGGAAAGGCTCACCTGACCCTGTTCCGTCGTATTATGTCCAACACCTTGTGCAATGGCGTGCCGCTAATTGCTCATTAAATGATTTATTTCTTAAACTAGAGCGTTTATGATTTAGATGATTTCATTTGCCACTATCGTGTGCCTTTGACTGTGCTGGTGACTTTGCTGTTGTTCGGACAAAATGTTTGTTTGTTTGTGTAATTTAACATTAGTACTGGTAATCTTGTGACTGACTGTATATGTTGTGTTCGCTCAGCCTGTCCGGACGCCTGCCAGCCTGTGTATATAGACTGATGTACCTTTTATGAGCCTTTATAAAATATTAGAGACAGTATAGTATAGAGATATAGTATAGAGTATAGAGATATACTGTTTGCTGCTTTTAATCCTTTCCAAACTTGGGGTTCAAAATGTGCTCATGCACAAGCTTAGTTTTCACCTTGAAGGTGAAATGTGTGATAGATATGTCCAGAATTTTAGTATAAAACATGAACATAAAAAAAAAGAACTACCCTTATTAATAGAATGTGAAGAAATATCTGTTTTTGGTGTTATGTCAAAGAAATCAATGTTATGTGTTGAAGAGATGTCTACTGAAAGGAGCGAGCTAAGCAGGTCGCCCCGGCCCGCCATGTCTTGCAATACCACTCGTACCTCGAAACAGGATAGTGACTTGCTGTAGCATCTAGTCTGCCCTCAGTCCAACACGAGGGGACGAAGAAGCAGAGCTGTCGTGAGGGCTTGTCAATCACATTGAAGGTATAGGGTCCGTGTACATTTGTATTGCATTAATTCAAAAGTGAGAAAAAACAAGAAAAAATAAGTTTTGTTTTGTCCTACCCGCCGCCATGACACTACTCCGCCTGGAAGAGAGTAGGTGGCAGCTCTGGGAGACAACCCACCAACTAGCAGCAGTAGCAACTGGAATTCAGCCAGTGGTACACGGGTTAGACCCATCGACTGTCTAAAATATGGAAGTAGTCTCCGTGACGTCACCCATAGGTTTCTGAAGAGCCGTTGAGGTATTTTGGCAAAGACACCGTCTAACTCCCGACATATCAAACAAAAGGGCATCCTCGCTGGAGTTGAGGTGGGTGATGCAGCAAAGCAGATCATAAGCGGCTAGCGAGCTGAGACACCCACTTGTCACTCAAAGCGGCCACACCCCTAATAAAGGCTTAACTTTAACATGTTTATTTTTTTCTGTTAAAGTTGGACATTTTAACATGGGGGTCTGTGGAGATGGACTCACTATTGGAGTCAGCCTTTAGTGACCATTTGATAAACTGCAGTTTTTTGCCACTTCCGCGTAGGCTTCACTGCTGGTGGTGGGATGACGAAAAGAAGTATGAATCGTTTTCTCGTTTCTGCCACTTTGGATTCAAACCAATAGACAAACTATCAAAAAAAGAACAGCCCCCATTTAGTGGCACAGTAAACACAAAGATGGCTAACACAACTATTTTAAGACAGCAGTGTTAGTTTGACTGGCTCTCGAATTTTCCGCATGTTTTTCCTACTTTTGGTTCGTAGTTGGCTTTTATTTATTTATTTTCTAACTGATGACTGTACATTTAGATAGTATGGAGCCGGCAGTCTTTGGAGCATGTGGCCAGGCATCACATATCAAAAAAAAAAACGGGAATCTATTTACTTCTCTACTAGACACCTTCTCACTCAAGGCCACAGGTATAGACAGAGCCAAGAAGACCCGACGCTGAGTGAGAACAAAGAATAAATATCTAACAACTTTGCTAACATTTCTGAAGACATGATTTAATTTTTTTGTTTTAAAAGCCAACATCACAACAAACGAACAACAAGGAATGTTCCCCCCGTGGGTGGGGAAGATAACCGTTTTCTTTCAGGGTTGTGTCATTTTTTTCTTTGTCTCTACTCTGCCCTCGCTGTCTGTAGTTAACTTCAGGGATGCTTGTTTACTTATACAGTGTATTAATTTTTTTTTATTTCACAAAACTCAAGATTTGAGGATCAAACTCTCAGCCCCCAGCTCCAGATTTGTATGCATTTCATCCCGTTATGAAAGTGCATTATTTCAGTTGCTTCTTCTTTTTCAAACCAACAGTGCATAAGACAGCAGCCACTAACTAAGGCGTACGCTTCGTAGTGTGAAAGCATTTAGTTGCAAGACAGCAGACAACTTCAAAACTGGACGAAGACATCAAAGACATCATTGGGTAGAAATATAAAATCGTGAACACATAAATATATGATGGTTTGCAGTAAAATATCAAAAAACTTAAATGAAATAAAAAAAGTAGACTGGTATATTTGTGCCAATATTATCATATATTATATCATATTATGGTAACGAGGACATTGTTTCTAATTACACCAGCGGTTAAATCAACAGCCGTCATGGTTTACAGTTAGTTACCTCTGGACTGTGTAAAATTACTTCATATAAACTGTTAATATCTTCAAATATTGGAACGCTCTGGGTGAGATGAGAAAAGTAAACCCAGAGAAAGATGTGGACCGCGGCATTACAATTAGACAAAGAAGGTTTCAGTCATGACAGAACCAGGCGTTCCCTACATCCTTAAAAGAAAAGCACCCCTACGCCCCCACCCCACACACACACACACACACACACACACACACACACACACCCTATCCCCGTGCATTGATTTTACCATTCCTTCAAACACCTGCCCTGCAAAAGGTTTGCTACATCAATTAAATGCCAGCTGAGGTGCTTTAATTTGATCCACAGGGCGAGAGTGAAACTTTTCTGCGATGCTTTTTAAACGTGACCAAAATCTGGAAAAATGCTCCAATGTTGTTAATTATTGATGTTTTCTTTGGCAGTTTGCTCACTTTGTTCAGTCCCGGGCTGCAAACAGAAAGAGCGAGAGGTCCCTTTAATGGCGTATTCCCCTGATGTCGAGTCTTAGTGCAGTTAAGCTTTGTAGATGTGGCAGGCCAACAGCCCTTGATTCATTATAGAAACCTCATAAATTAGACAGAGCCAAGTCACTTAAACATGTTTATTAAAGACAGACACAGCTTCTCTCATCAATAATATATACATACATGCCGTATTACATTATTCCATATGACAGTGTGCACTTACTATTTTCCAAATGAATTAGAGAGGAGAATCTTGTGTGTAAGTTCTTTGTGCCTCGGAGTGTTTTATGTGACATAATGTTTGCATGTATATATGCATTTATGTATTTGCTCTGCTGGAATACCTTGTGTAAGATTTACGGAGCAATGGATATTTGGCAGTGAAATGACATCTATTCAGGGAAGAGATTAATAATTGAAGCACTCACTGCACTTTGCTTATTTTCCCCTATGTAAATAAGTTCATGAGCAAAAAACCATTACAACAGGGTCGTGTACCATTTCAGTTCACTCAAAATAAGATTTGTGTCCAATTTAAAATCTGAGAACTTTTGGACTGTTGTAAAACAAAAAGTTCAAACAATGTCACTTTCCACCAAAAAAGGATAGAGTTTTTCTACTATCCAGTCTATCACTGCCACAGTGGGAATATGTCGTCCTGCATCATGCCAAACCCAGCAGCTATTCTACTCTTTGATGATCGGTAAATTATTAATAATAGCGGCCCAGTGCAGCTCTGATAACAATGAACCATTGTTATTCAAATAGTTCAACTGATTTTGGTCTTCTTTTTTTTTTGTGTATGTGTGTGTGTGTGTGTGTGTTTTATATTAATTTATAGAGATTACTGTTTGAGGGGACGACTGAAAAGGCATGTTATTATTATGGATCCACTTTCTGTAAGTAACACACACATCAAACGACGTTTAAAGCGCTGGGTGTGGTGTTATCCTGGAAAACCAATTGGATTCTTAGAATAATGTGCAGAATAAAGCAGGTGGAGACTTTATAAACAAGTAGGAGAATGGAAGAGATATTACAAAGCAAGTATATGTGCCTACCTCAGACTCTAAAGCTGAATCCGAGTGAGGAAAAGAGGACAAGTAAATCCCGGGGTGTTTAATTCAAGAGATTTGTTTCAGGCTATTCATTTTTTTTAATGACCGATCTTTTAAACGCTTTCAAATCTCAAGGTTTGCCTAGCAAGCTACAGTTACAAGAGGAATTGGAAACCAAAAAATGTATAAGGATCATTATATACAGCAGTCCGGAATTATGTAATTAAAATTTCATTTTAATGTTTCGGATTAATTTGCATCCTAACACCTCCTTACAGACAACAACAACATCGTTGGTTTCAACTGTTTGCCATTCTTTTTGCACGTTTTCACGTTCGTTATTTTTCACTTCAGAAAGTCAAATGAACCTTTAGTGAATGCGAATGGCCCTGGATCAGGAGACGTATTGAGTTCTTAAACTCTTCCCTTTTAGAGTACTATGCCTATCTGCAGTCACCATAGCCACAATAAGGTGCGCTTGAAATATCTTCTTTTTGTCTTCCAGAATTAAATGTGTCATCGCCTGCAGAGAGTCGAGGGTAAAAAAACATACAGCGCATATTCATTCAGCTCAGAAATAGCCTTCTAGCTGTTGAACGTCGAATCGATGTCAACTAACGTGATCCTCACATCGTCTTCCACGTCCTATTCATGCGATAAGAAAATGGGCCCAAAAAGAACTTTGAAAGGAGTATAGACAAAGTGTGTTAGTGTCGCTGAACTCAAGTATTCAGTTAAGTATTCATCTAGTTAACATTCATCTACACTGGAGGCCTGAACACCAACATGTGAGGTGCGAGTGTAGATGTAGGATCATTATTCTGATGGCATGGGTTCTTGTTTCTGTCGCAATTGAGTCAATCCCAGTGAAAATGATTGCGTTTGTCCCCATGTCGGTGATGTCGAGGTGTAGGGGGGGGGGGGGGGGGGCATTGTGCATTGCTCTCTGTAACAAGAAATTGGTGAAAAATCTGACTTAGCCTAAGACTATGAGGCTGCGTAACATTCACCTGTACCTCCCTTCAATTCATTCATACCCCCTATGCTGCTGTCACTCTTCGCTGCCTTTGCTCCCTTGGCTGCATCCTCTCTAGGCTAAACTAGAAGTTCAAACCGCTCTGAACCACCAACTTCGATGTCTCGGGGGCGGGGGGTGGAGAACTGAAGCTACAAAGAAAAGTACAGTTCTAACTATATAAGTGCACAGTGGATTGAGTAAGCAGCATGAGGGAATGCACTCTTTCACTTTATACTGGCTCCTTGCATTACACACAGCCATTGTGGCCCCAGAGTGATGAATACAGTGGTGAAGGCTCTTTTCTTGGGAGACCTTCTTCCCAGGGATTGAACTGGGTCCTACAAACAGGAAGAATCTGGACACTCAGCTTGTGGAAATGTTCACCATCAAACAAAATCTGTCCACTGGGAAACCGGGAGGCACCATTGGGAGTGGATGCCCGAGGCCCATTCAAGGCCCAAAGGCTTTATGTTGTTTTCCCAATGGATTTGATTTTTCTTTTTCGTTATCCAATGTTCCGGATAGATAATTGTTCTTTGTTCTGTTGCCTTTACTCCATTCTTTATGCAATAATGTTTTATTTGGGAGGAGACTTTGCTCTAAGATCAAAATAAACTATCTGACAGGCGCTGACAGAGTAGTGTAGATTATTATTTTTTTTTTTTACTGTTTCTCCTAAGCACCTGAATGCACAAGGACACAATTTCAAAACGGCCACTTGCTATCAACTGAATTACCAGTAGGAGTGTCACAATTCTCCAAATCTATGATTCAATTTGACTTTCGATTTTAAGGTCACAATTCAATTTAACTTAAACATTTTCTTCCAGCACTGGCGGCGATTCAATTGATAGAGTCTGGATTCGAAAAAGATCAACAAATCATTGGTTTTATGCCCTTACAACTGTCATTTCCATTTACAAAGATTTGCTACATGGTGTACATAGTTATCAGCAAATATTTATGATAATTTACGGTACACAAGACATTGTCATTCAACATGTTACTGATACACTCAATATCCACATTTTGTGACTTGTCTGATAAGTTAATTGACAACCTTTTAATATTATGTTAACAGAAAATGTTATCTGGTCAGGATCTATTTTTTTACTATGTATTATTGTTATTACTGGCTGCTAGAGTATTACTCTGACATGTTCACTTACTGTATTATGTTAACCTGCTACTTATATACCACGGTTGTTGTTTTTTTGTTTTTTATTTTATTTGTACTTATCTTATATTACCCTTTTATCTGCACTGTCCCTTTGCTGTTGTAGTGCTGTAAATGTCCCCGCTGTGGGACGAATAAAGGTTTTCTGATTCTGATTACCTTTCCTTCAAAATGTTTTCGCTGTGGCACATTAGTTGTGTAACCGGTATTTCGGGGAGAAAGGATGTTTGAAGATCATCCAGGTCTTTAGACATTTTTGAGAAACCTTGCCTATCCTTGAGACAAAAGTAGGTAAAGTACTTTGTAGCATAACTCTATAAACGCAGCCATTCACACATTGCCAGTGAAAGGTTGGCATGATTATGGCACGGGAGGAAATGTCATGGTGTGGTTTCTTTTTCTTTGGAACTTCAATTTGCAGAGCATATTTTGTGAAATAAGTGTTGCCTGGTTATGACACAGGAAAAAGATATAAAAAAATACTTGACTGTATGAATGTGATCAGCACATGTTATTTGAGCTATTGATTTTTGAAATTGAAAATGTAATGTTTGGTCGTGAACGTGCATCTGGAAGAAAGTCAAGAATCAAGTATTCAAGTACTATGCTGGAAGCATGAAAATGCATTGCAAATATTAATGGGTGAGGAGATACACTACTATAGTTGATGACAGTTTGGTCTGATGATGGTGCTAGAGGTAAGATTGCATGGTCTCCAAGAACAATCACATGTGTTGGTCTGATGCTACATACAAAATGTAAGCATAATCCATGAAGACTGCTAATGTGTTCCATACACCAGACTTCCACATGCACAATCACTGAGATTGTCCTCTAATACTAAGGCACATAGACATGTTTGAAGTGATGTGGGTGGGTTCATGGAGGGATGGCAACATAGTGTGGCACCCACGGCATTTAAGTGACTAAGATTGTGCCCAGAATTATTTTTGTATTAGTTTGTGTTATTACCTCCTCCGAGAACCATCACCTTACCGTGGTGGAGGGGTTTGGGT
>CALSCE010000030.1:4258724-4285327 GCA_943593645.1 Bovichtus variegatus
ACACTGGCCTGGGAACGCCTCGGGGTCCCCCAGTCAGAGTTGGTCAATGTGGCCCGGGAAAAGGAAGTTTGGGGTCCCCTGCTGGAGCTGTTGCCCCCGCGACCCGAACCCGGATAAGCGGATGAAGATGGATGGATGGATGGATGGAGACGTGAAAATATTGTTTTTGTGAAGGATTAATGCCAGCAAATATGGATTAAAGCAGAATATTTCAGAACACGTGAGAATGATTACATCTTTTTTTTTTATTTGTTTTTATCAATCTTGCCTTTTGGACTTTACAATGCTCTGCAGCTATTGAAAATGTTTGGATCACACGAGTTGGAATTAATCCTACGGAGCCATCTGATTGTAAAAATAGTGTAATACTAACTTTATCTGTAACTGTGCAGCATTACCGGCTTTAAACACAATCAATAGGTATGCAAAAATGGCTTACCATGGTATTCTTACCCTCACCCTAACCAGTCTCATTCAACATGCCTAAACCTTAAAAACCTAATACCAAGCAATCAAAACGGAATATGTATACAAATGTGGTAGTGTGTGTGTGTATGTGTGTGTGTGTGGAAGAGAGAGAGGTTGTGTGTGGGTGCGTGCGCCTGTCGGGGGCGTGGCGGAAAAAATGTGTGCGCGGTCCTGTAACCTGTAACTTTGAGTCCTTATCTCTGTATGTGTTGCCGTGTTAAAAGGCAAATTCACTAATTATTGTGAGATTGTAATGTGTATGATAATGGTGCTTAAGAAGCGGTATGCTCTTCATGCTCCATCAACTCAAGTTCAAACAGTCCATTGCTAAAGTTCTGTGTGTGTGTTTTTTTTCCCGTGTTGATGAAATGATGCTCTTGTATGGATAATACAAGTATATGACTTTTTGAAACACTTCTCTCTTTTGTCCTTAATTCCTCAGACCTTGTTGCGGGATGGTAAGAGGGAGAGCACAGTCAGCACACTCTACCTATCTCCCTCCAACATTGAGTCAGGTCAGCAGATCACCTGTCGAGCTTCAAACAAGGCAGCCCCCAACGGCAAAGATGCTTCTGTCACAATCGATATTCAGCGTAAGTAAAAACTTCAAATAAATTATTTGCATAAGATAAAATATGCTCTTCTCACTCAACCTACTGCTTCATCAGATAAACTATAAACGGTCTGTAGACTAATAATTTATACTTTTTCCTTATTATGGCTACTCTTATTGATGGTGTTTTAAAGTAGCCAAAAACAAATCATAAGAAATCATTGTCAGTCTACAGTGAAATCTGCATGGAAGTTGGGGAAAGCACATGAACACGATGGCACAGAAAATTAGACAATTACACATGTTATGTTCTCAGCCAATGACAGTGTATATCATTTAATTAAAAACGTGTGCTTTGTTCGTGACTTTTTTTTTTTCTATTTCCCTTAGTCGTGCTTATTGGCAAATATAATCTCTTCTGGAATCGCCCAGCCTTTTTTTTGTCATGATTGAATTGTAACTTCTGCATACATTCTTCAATCTGCTCCAAATTTCTTATGCTTAATGAGAGTTGCGGCCTGAAGACATCTACATGACAATTTGGACTCATAGCCATAGCTCCACCTGCTGGTAACAGGAAATCAACATCATCCGATTTACCTGAAAACTATATTGTGTGGTCTACACATGATATAGAGCAATACGATGTTTATTTAGTCGCGAGTTCTCTAGCACCATATAGTGGACACAGCAAGTGGTGCAATAATCGCAGGTATTTCATTTCCTGTGCATCAAACTCCATGCAATACATAATGTTTACTTGTGCGCCCAGTCTCCAATGGTCAAGGCAATGTGCTGCATTGTCCCGCCAGTGCCCCCGACACGTGTGGATGTGTCAGGACCCGTTCATCCCTGCTTGCAGCTTTTGTTTTTGTATCTGTCCCTGCTTTGGGTCTATGCGTTTTACATATAAATGTAATTATTATCATTATTATTACCTTTTCATAGTGTCATCCAAACACACAAAATATAGCGCCTCTATGAATAATTAAATTGTTAGATGATATTATTTCATGACAAAAAGTATTTCTACACAATTCCGAACTCTCCATTTTTTGAAATGGGAGGCTTTTGTATTCCTCACAGGGCCTTCAAATCCATTAAGTATGACTAATAATGCAGAAAATTCTATTCAGAGATGCATTTTTGTTTTGACAAATCTTTTCTTCACATCCGTGAATTCTTTTTCTATTTCAGTTTTGCCATCCAAAAAGAATGGAGCGCATAGGGTATAGCTTTGGACTGACTAAGATGCGTGAGCTAACTGATTATTGTAAGAATGGTCCCCTAATCCTTTTGTCATACAAAAGAATGGCAGCACCGTATTCCATTGAAAGTGGAGAGTTAAAAAACAATTGTTTGATACTACCCCATCCACTTGTGTTTTTGGATGGCCTTGAACTATAGCGGCAGTTCTGGTAATAGAGCTCCCTGGCATCCACTGACAGGCCTCCAAACACCTCCAGAGACACTGAAATGTGCCTATCTTCAGGAAACAGCCAATTCAGTCTGCCTCCAAAGCAAAGTGAGGGCTGTTTGGAGTAGCGGCCCTGCCATTAGTTTGTCACACTAGGCTAAACCATTCCCAATGCAGTATTCGAGCCAAATGCTTAAACATACACTCTTTGTTTCATTTAAAATGCACATACTGTATAGCTGTGAGGTGAGGATGTGCACTGGGTGAGGTTGTTTTGGAGAGGGAATGTTAAAACACAAAGAAGCAATTCAGCAAGTTTGCAAAGGCAGCCATGAGCTCATGAGCTTTGCTGTTTGACGGTAGGAGAGGGAGGGGGGGGTGACAGGTGCTGGATGAATAAGTTATGATGGCACTGTCAAGGTGGAGAGGCTGCAGAGACTCATGGAGGTCTAAGAAAGCACAGCACCTCACCACTGGGGACAGCCAATGTTAACCACTGGCAGTTAATATTGATGGGAGGCAGATGCTGCTGTCTCGGAGAAGCACTCTGCAGCCAACACTCTGTACTGCACTGGCAGAATGCCTTCGGGGCACCAGGCGTAGGCCAGGCTGGCTCCCAGGCAGGTCGACCACTGGTCGCCTGGGCTGTGTACAGCTCACCAAACGCTTCTAATGTGATTTTGACATTTGACACACAGATATCAAAACGATGTCGATCTTCTATGTCCTGGGTAAGGCAACAACTGGCTTTCCCAAATTGTCAGAATATTCCTTTAATTGATACGGTAAATATAGCAAAGCTCAAAGTATCTATATCAACAATAAAGTAAACCAGAGCTAGTAAGTACCCTACCTAATTCATACACTATGTATGGAAGATCTGTGTTACATGAATTACAAATCGAAACTGACTAATCCTGAACTCAGAGTAACATGAGGAGAATCAGGTCTGGCAATTAAAAAAAAAGAAAGAAAAGTTTGTTATTTTACAGAGTGCCTTTAATTTTGTGTTGTTCCTCTCCCCACAGTGAGCTGTATGAGTCAGGGCACAGAGGAGCACAGAAGTGGACTCTGTCCCTGGGTAATTGTAAAAAAGGGAGAAGCTTTGAAGGTAATTGCACAAAGAGAGGAGGAGTGTGGGCTAAATAATGCATTTTTCTTTGATAATGAATAGCCAAATGCAGAAGTGTAGTGTCCACAAAGATCCCCAGGGACACCGAAAAGACACACGTACTAAAAATGCTAATGCACTCTTGTGTAACATCGCCAAAGTAGAGCCACACTTAAGTATAACATAGTGTGGTTTATCGCACTGTTCTCCCAGGAGTCTGATCTCTGTGACAGACTCTCACTATTTTCTTTGTTCTGGGTGTACTTCTATCGGACTCTGGCCAGCTCCAAAGTGTGAGCTAATGCAATCCACAGACAAAAGTTAATTAGCCAATGTGCTGGAAGAGGGTCTCTAAGCACACCACAGTTGTGTCTGGAGTCTGAAAGAAGAAGATCACTGAAGACATCGTAAAGCACAGATTTTTTTTGCATGTGTGCTTTATCATTAGAACTATTGGTCTAATAGCAGTCCAAATAACATTGGGAAGGACTTTATATGAAACTCATTTTTGATACACAAGAAGTGCTGCAGTTGAGTTTCGTTTAGAATAAAGAGAGGAAGAGTGATTAGCATTATGTTTGAGGGTATTGCTGCAGGCTTACAAGTGTGACAGAGTTGACTGAGCTCTGAGAGTGGCGGCTACAAGCCTGCAGCCATATCAGGGGCTTTTCACTCAACACTCAGTCCTGGGCTGAGACCCCCCGTCTGCCCAGGGCTGACAACTGTGTTAGCCTTCACCTCATACAAATTGGAATATGGTATACACCCACTGTGAACCCAGTGCTCTCAGGCCCACTCTGGAGTCAGGTTTTTCCTGAGGACTTTCAGGCTTATCCCAAGAAACACAATGGCCAATGGGAATCGAGGTTACAACACAGGCAACGGAATGTTCATTGTCCAGTCAAGTCATGGCAACATTCTTACAAAGTAATCAGGTAAAAAAAAAAAATAAATGTTTGAGCATTTCATTGTAAACGCTGTTAACCTTTCGCTTTGCTTTTGAAGCATGAATCCTCAATGTGGGTTTCCAGTACCTGGGCTAATGGGTTGATATAGTAGGGAGTCTTGATTCCATGATTTGGATTTTCATGAAATTTAATTAATTCATAGTAAAGTTAGGTTTGTAAAAATATGTAGCCTTGCAAAAATGAAGGCTTTTCATGATGGACAAGTTACAGTTGATTTTGTGTTGTGAATGGAGGATACTTCCCGTCCTTTTTTCTCTCTTCGGAGTAGAGGAGAATAGTGGTAGGGAGAGCGCAGATACAGCCAGACTGAATATTGAAAAGACAAAGATACCTCACGAGGAAAATTTCAATAAGAATAGAAGAAATCATCAGTCGCCTGTAACAGAAACCTGAAGCTTAGCATTAAAATGTGTGCAGATTTAAATAGGAACGGCTTCCTGTTTTAGTGTCGAGCGCACCATAATGCCTCTAACAAGCTGGAGTTAACAGGCAAAGTGTTGCTTCAGCAAAGATAACCTTCAAACTTCACAATAGAATTAGAAGGTTAGTCTAGTTTTTTTTTATCTCAAAATTATGGAGGGGAATAAGAAAAGAGCCAATATAACAGCTGACTGCCAACTTTTTGTGTGGGGAGTGTATTGTATATTGCTATATTTTTTACCCCCCAAATTGCATTGTGTTTCCCAAATGTAATTGGCCGGAGTCCCAGGGAGGTGGATGGCAGGACTGTGGCACCACAGATGAAGGTTCACATCTAGACTCCTGTCTGTGGTTAGGTTTAGATGAGGAAAGCACTTCGGTTAGGGAGGTTGGTTAAACGTTAATAATCAGGGCTGTGTCTCGTGCTTTTTAAATACTTGTTCTGTATTAAACCAGACCACAATCTTCCTCTGACCATAACCACGTGCTGGAGGTCGGGCGATACTGCAAAATCTTGCTTCGATCCGATAACAAGTAATACCGTGCCAGAGTCGATACGATGGCAAGCAGTGTGTCATGATTCAGGAGGTGAACGCATCATCAATAGGCTCAATCTGAAATGGCTCTAAACAATGCCCCGCGTTCGTTCTGCCAGCACTGCAATTGTGTGTCGGACTAAAGTAGTTGCGGCGCCTGCGCGACTCCTGCCCGACGAGTATGTTGTTGTTGTTTTAATGCGCACAACGCGACACAGACAGTGGGGAACCAAAGAGTCGGCGCACTTAGATGTGGTCACGACGACGGAACCTTGTTTGCATAGTTCTACTCAGCGCAGAAAGAGAGAAAGTTATCCTTTTTTTGTTTGGGATCCGTCCTATTGCCGTTAGAATCTTCACATCGAGATATTTTGATATCAATCTGCACACCCTTACCACAGAAACATCTAACTTAATTTTGCAGGACACGCAAAAGCACAATGAACGCCAATGTGTTTTAAGAGCTATTTTAAAATTGGTACGTTTGAAGTGCACTACACTCATAAAATTATGAGATGTAGCATTTAGTCACTTACATTGAAGCAGTTTCTTTCTTTTTTCATTCATTCCAAATGTCAAATGCATTCACAAAGTTAACCGTAGAAACCCATGGACTGCTATTGTTTTGAGACAAAAATGTTGTCTGAGTTCATCGACAATACTCCACTCCTGCCTCATTGAATCTAAAAAGGTTTTGTTTCTTAAATGAAAATTGTTACCAGTAAGTCCCATTCAACATAATAAAGTCATTCGCAGACTGCAGGTGAGTTCTACTGGCTAAAATGAAATATCTGGAAGTTTTTTAAATTGAAAAACTACACTGAGACTTGGAGAAATACCTCAGTAAGTGCCTTCACTGTATTCCTCAAAGCACTTTAGCACTTTGAGAGTCACTGAGTGGGAGTGTTTGATAATGCCTATTACTGCACCTTTCATTCTTTCCGTGGCAGCCTTGACACTACCCAAGCAGATTACAATGAATTATACAGCCTTTAGTCCTGTCTTTTGTATCGGTGCAAAAAACAAGATGTTTTTTTTTTTTGTTTTTTTTCCCCCAACCAGCGAGAACTGAAGCTTTCTCCCTCTGAATCAGTTTTGTTGTACTTAAAAGGGCATTTCACTTACAGTGCATCGGAAGGTTATTTTGTCCCAGACTTTGATGTAATTGATTCTCTGAAAAAAAAAAAATAGTAAATGTGGCTTTTGTTTGCGTTGCTGTGATGTTGTGAGGCTTTGTTTGCACTCTGTTAACTAAAATAATTTTAAAAGGCTGGTAGATATTGTGCTGTAGAGTCAGCTGGCTGCATGGAGTGCCAACATTCGCCTCCATCGTGCCCGTTAGGTGGAGCGCATCACAGACACCGATATGCTTCAAAATATTAAATACTGCAATGACTTTTGTACTGAACAGATACAAGAGTGAGCATTAAGCACGCAAAACGTGTGTTTATCAGTTCAAGGTTCAAGGTTCATTTATTGTATTTTTATTTTATCTTATTTGCATCAGGAGGAATGTAAACAGTCTAGTGGTCAGGCTTTCAAATAGAAAGCAAGGCACTTAACCCAGAGTTTCTCCAGAGAGACTGTCCCTGTAGTTGGTTCACTGTAAGTCGCTCTGGCTAAATGACCTGTAATGTAATGTAATGTAATGTAATGTAATGTAAGCACACAGTCCGCGTCCTCTGGTCCCGACATAGTCCTGCGCTCTGCCAGCGCGGAACACGGTCCGCCCGTCAAGTGCAACAGCCCAATCCGGAATGCACCGATGGAGCCAGGACCAGGACGATTAGAGAATACAAAGGGAGATTTTCACAATAAATGCGTTTTGCTTAATGTTTTTTTTTTTTTTTTTTTTTTTATGTAACAGATTTGTACTAATAAATAGACAGTGATAATTATATAATAAGAAATGTATCAATTATTCAATTCATAGTTTTTAAATTATAAGTTTTTAAGAGTAAATGAAATAAATGACCAACTGCAATATATGGTATTTTTTGGTAAGAAATAAATCAATGTCTAATTAAATGTATGTGTTACTTTAAAAGCGAATTATAACTTTACCAAGTAAATCCAGTAATTACACATATAAATGATTTAAATGTTGAAAATTAAATAAGAGCTGTCTGTTTCCTTTGTCCGCACAGTGAGCCAACCAATTTGAAAGTTAACTTTTTATGTATTTAATTCAAGACAACACTTGCTTGGTTGTTTACTTTGACAGGATTAGCATACCTTTTAGCTCGAACACTCACAATGTACATGCCCTTGAATCTTGTGTTGAATATCATAAGGATGGGATTGTTGAAGCTTTTCATTGCGATACAGATAAAGAAAGAAAAACCTGTTTCTTCATGGTGACTGACAGGCTGAGTCCTTTCTAATTGAATCTGCAGCGTAATAAATAAAGAGCCGAGTGGGAAATTGCTAACAGGAATCATTATAAATGTAGAGAAATAATTAAAATGAAGCTCTGTTAATTAATAAAAAGGTAAACATTATAATTATAGCCCTCTTTGAACCATAAATAAGCAATGAAATACTTATTTATTCATTGGTTTTTCTTCATTTAATTTAGTGAGGCATTTCCTTTCTTCATTTAATATTTATTTATTTGGTTTATTATGGCATTGCTTATTAATTTAACAGATTTATTATAATGTTGTCTCCTTTACTTTTACAGAAAGAAACTTGTTCCGCTAGTTGTTTGGCTTTGGAGGGCTTCAGAAATCACACAAGTCACAGGTGTTTTTCCCCCAGCACTACTTTTATTTCAGTCAAACTTGGCTCGGATATATGCTAAGCCAATAGCACATTGTTAGAGTTGCGCATGCACCGCTTGTGGGATCTTCATTTAAAAACTTCCCTGTGATATCTCTCTGTCAAACAAGAAAAATAACTTGACTAAATGTTGCTGTGATGTGGACGGTTGTTCACCAACAGAGCTGTCTGTGTGAGCCATGATGTAGTGTGGATTACTTGGGTGGCTCGTGTTTCAGAGATGCCGAGACTGGTGGATGCCACGCGTTTTGGGTTCGGGCCTAAAATCCTCAAAAGCATTCGCCGCATCTCCCGCTAATTTCATTTGAAATGGATTCGAGATTGGTGATTGTGCGCCTCCCACATAGGAACATCCGTGTCTTCTTGGGTGAAACATGTGTGATGTGGATCGGCTCCAGACTGCTCTCTCTCTCTCTCTCTCTCTCTCTCTCTCTCTCTCTCTCTCTCTCGCTCTGAAAACCGGCACAGGTCCATCACACAGAGGCGTGTGACATGTAGTAACTCCTTACAATGTGTAACCATAGACACAGATAACATTGAAACAATGACCAAGCCCCCCGTATACTGCTTTGTCCTTCATCCTCTCATTATCTCCCCCCTCTCTCAGACCTGCCAATTGTCAACCTCACCGTGGAGCCGCAGCCTGTTCTGGAGGGAAATCTGGTCAAATTCCACTGTGCCGCCAAAGCCAACCCGCCTGTGATCTACTACAGGTGAGCTCCACCATATTCACCACTTCATTGGGATTTTTTTCTCTGCCCGGTGTCTGCCTTCTCGCACACACACTCCGTTTGTGTTTGGTCCTAAAGCAGGGAGCATTTGATGAAGTAATTGTAACTCAAGCAAAAAAAGAAAAAGGCCAACACCTAGTCTACTAAGCCAATATTAAAAGGGACTGAAAATGTTTCATTATACACAATTC
The DNA here is from genome assembly GCA_943593645.1 of Bovichtus variegatus. NCBI lineage: Eukaryota > Metazoa > Chordata > Actinopteri > Perciformes > Bovichtidae > Bovichtus > Bovichtus variegatus. Next base: position 4,267,901 of record CALSCE010000030.1, read on the forward strand.
TACTAAGCCAATATTAAAAGGCACTGAAAATGTTTCATTATACACAATACCACTGATAAGTTCAATAATATGGTGCAAACTAAAAAAGAAACTACATTATAGAACCCCCCCAACCCAAGACTTATAGTGTCAGTTTGACCAAGCTAATGAATACTAAATAATAATAATCTGAAAAATGTAAGCGAAGTATGAATGATTCCTTATGTTGTTGTTTTTTTTAAAGAAACAAAGAAGAGCAATGTCAGTGGTACAAACACGGCATGAGGCTGTGCATCTCGTCTGATCTTCTGCTCCCTTTTTTTGCCATGTTTACTTGTTTACTTGCTATAACACAGAGCGCCATGTGTCCGACACCATCACCGTCCATTATCCTGCTTTGTATCTGGACATTTTTAATCATGATAATTGTGCAGCGTGCTGTTCCCCATGTATACGTGACGTACTCTTGGTGTGTCGTGCTGTCCGGGGCCGGGCTGTCTAAAAGAGAACGTCTTAACATGTCATACCACCGACTCACCTGCACGCATAAACACTCGGCAGAAGGCACCTCTTTGATTATAAATGGGCAGTGGCCAGCCATCTCTCCTTCACCGCATGAGCTCTGAGAGAAGGGGTCAGGCCAACTACCAGACATGCACACTGAGATTCAGTCCCACTGTCAGGGCTCTGGAGTGTCCTGGGAACACAGGCTAAAACGCAGGAGAGAAAATAATGTAACCTGTGCAGAGTATTGAACGCAAAGTGCTAATGCTGAACACCACCTCTTGGAATTTTAATTTTTTAATTTGGGGATTAGTTTAGGCTCATCAATCAATGCTGGCAGCAGCTTTCTTTAAATTTGCCGAACACGCTTCTTCGATGGCTGGCTTGGTGCAGTGCTCTCTGTGGCGCCGGCAGCCGTAATCCTACAGACACAATGATGAACATTCATCGCGATGTTTGAATCGCAGCGGCCGTTCTGCAAGAATTTCATGCGACTTTGAATGGAAAAGGAGCCCCACTTTGCTTTGTTCTTTCCGTTCATTGATTGTTAATGGAGCAGCTTGATTTGCTGGTGTTGCTGCAGTAACCGCCCGACCGTTCTTATGACGGTGCTGCTAAACGAGGCAGTGCGTTGCTTTTGGTCCTAGTATAAATTTTCATTTCACATTTCTCTGGGCTGTATTGTAGCCTGTTATAAAGCTGGTTGTTGCGTTTGAAATACCTTTTAAAATACGATTTTGTGTTGTTGCGATTATAATGTAAACGGTGGTTCCGTGAGATTGCGGCTAGAGCGCCTGGTTAATACAGGTGCGGGCCTCCCTTTGTGTGCAGCAAGTAGTCGTAAAGAATTGTTTTTGAAAGGCTAAACGGCAACACATATGGATTGAAGCAGAATATTTGGTCGAATAAAAAACATTTTGTGAATTTTGGAAATGATTGCATCTATCTTTTTCAGTACACTTTGACTTTTGACGAGGACCGTGTGACGCTCGCTGTGTGAGAGAGAGAATGACAGCTGAGAGGGGAAGAGAAGGCGGAAGTTGGACCATTGCAAGTTATTATTAATAATAATAATAATAATAATAATTTGAAAGTCAAGAGTCCTTCTATCAATATAAAGTACATTAAAGGAGTGTGAAATTGAGCATGCATGTGTGTATGCTCAGCTATATGTTTCATATTGCTGTGGAGCAAACCACAGTCAACCACGGTGCACAAGGTTGCGTTAATAGTAATTGCTGGGAAAAGAAGACATTTAATTGAGTTGCCCTGCGCGGTAATTTCCCGGCGAGTCTTGGCATTCAAGCCATAGTGCGCAGTATCGGATCTTCATCCTTCACAGTCACTTGACACACGTTACACTTGACTTTGGCCTGCTTTCTTCAGGTATGCTTTGCAGGGTCATATGTCATCCAAGTAAAGCGCCCAAAAAACCATGTATGCTTTTGTTTGTCATAAGAGGCGGCATGAGAAGGCAAGTGACAGTTCATGTTATAATAGGCACCAACATTTGAGGACAATACCCGATGTGCCTGATGTTAAAAAAAATAAAAACAACCTCGGCTGTATCACAGCTCAGTGCAAGGTTTACATTACTGCCATGATGACAAAACAGAGCTCAATGTGTTCCCAACTGTCACAGAACAAGCCTAGTTGCCCCTATGCAACACTGTTCCATGTGCGCACATGGAGTGGAGGCATTGTGGGTAAGGAGACAGCACGACCAAAGCTAAGCTCCCATCGGCTTGAACTCTGATGTGCACAACATTTCTGCTGAAGAAATGTCGAAAAAGGAATACATGTACAAGAATACTATAATAGTCTATCTGCCAGCGTTTCATTGTGTCTTTTACACATTTCCACCACAGCCACTTAATGTTTTCTGGACTTGTTGCTGCCCTCTCCATGGAGCGTTGTATTGATCACCTGAGTTATATCCTTGTCTTTGTGAAATGAGGAAAGTCAGACTTCCTGAGGGCGGATGGGTGGGTGTTATGTCTGGAGTGGAAATTCAGTTGTGACCCCTCCTTATCGCATAAGCTCCAGATGCTCTTCATCTTTCTTCCCTGCCTCCACTCCTCCTCCTCTCTCTCGCGTCCCAGATTGGCTGAAAGCACTTCATTCAGAGGGAAAGGAATACCTGGAGTCTGAAGCATCTCAACTCCAAATTGACTTCAAATCGAGATGGTGTATTTTTAATGTACACAGTGATGGAGATTCGAACCTTCGGCTTGATGATATGAACCCTGTGTTCGTGTACGTGCTTGCCAGCCTCCACGTGCGTATGCGTCTGTGGCATGTGCATGACAGCTCTCTGCACGTGTTTGTTTGCCCAGACTCGTGGGAGTTCGGGATGAAAGTACAACGCCTGCTCGAGAGCAGCACCGTGTCCGCAGACAGACAGATACAGGACAGCAGGAGTGTGTGGGGGTGGGGGGAGGGTGAGTTGGCGACCATGGGGTGGCAATTTATCTCAACAACCACACACAGACGTCGTCACCCCTGGCTGTGTGGCGGACTCGCGGGCTGAATCTGGGAGCCGACTCATTATTGTTGTTTTTCAAAAACATTGCGAAGGGAGTGAGGAGGAATGAATGCGATTGGCTGGAGGAAGTGAAAGTGAAGCAGAAGAGACAAATGTAAAGGATGGTGAGGGAAGAAGGAGCCAGAGATTAATTGAATACTAAAGGAAGGGAGAGAGGAAGGAGAGAGCAGAAGAGAAGAAGAGAAGAAATGTGTTGATGTCGCTCGCTAATCAAGTGCCTCCTATTCCTATGGGAGTGTTGTCCACCGCTTCTGCTGCCGTACTCTGTTGAGGCCTTTTATTTTGAAGCGAAGTTGTCATGTCTCGTTTCTTCATTTGTCGTCTTTGGCGGCGTCTAATAAGATACTCAGTTGGGCTGGTTAAGCTTGGCCTGTCACCCATTTGATGTGAACACAAGGGCGCAACATCACGCCGTCTGCTTATGAACAAAAACCTGTTTGAATGTTTCGTCACTGAAATCTTCCTGGAGGTGTTTGTGTGTAGTTGGTCGTCATTTTCCACATAAAACATCAACAATCTGTGTCTGTGTGTGTGGGGGGTGGGGGGGGACAGCCCCGCTATCCATCTGTATATCAGCGCACACTGCAGTCAATCAATATCCATCAATATCCAACATAATCCGCAAATAACCCCTTATTGATTAATGGCCCATTTGTAATGCATACAATATTTACTTTGAATTGTTTAAAAATCACTGGAAGAGGATTTCATCGGTGAAGAAGATGTTCTGTTTGGAAGTACCACACCAAACTTAAGGTGGTTTGACTGGAGAATATTTATGTTATTGCAACATTGTTAAAGGGAAGAAACCAAGATCAGAAAAGTTCAGAAATAGATAATCTACAGGAAGGTATTTGACTGCGATCTAGAATTGAGATTGATGATGATCTGTAAAGGTTAATGTTGTTTTAGACTCGGGTTGTGTTATAAATGAATGGGACGGTCATCCATCCTCCTCCTTCATATTAATAAAATGTGTTAAAGGGGACTGAGCCTTTTAGTACTACTTTATGGATGCAGAATGTCTCCTCCCTTTGTGAGTTTTTGCTAATTCATAGTGTTTTGTTGTTGGACCTACATTACACATCAAACACTGTCAAAACTGCAAAACTTGAGTTGAACTCCAGGAGAAATGAGCTCAGTGAGTCGAAAACTCAGCTCCAACTCTAAACGGTGTAATCCGCTCTTTAGTCCCACACAAGATAATATCAGCTCATTACGGACGTTCATGAACGCGCCCCCGCTCCAGATTCAGCATGCCCCAGAGCACCAGGGCACAGCAGTAGCCGCAATGTCGAGAAGTGTTTCTATTGATGAAATGAAACATTAGACAACGGATATCATTTGTATATTTGGACCCCATACAGCAGTGCTACCCCAGCATTTATCTCTGTTCTTCAAGTTTCACTGAGGACTGCTTTATTAACCAGGGTTGTCGGTTAGGCTGCTACTGAAGAACGGACAGATCCAATTGTATTGGGATAGTGGGGTGTTAGGAATATTAGAGGAATTTAGCTGCCAAAGTGTTAATAAACACAATGAAACTGCAACATAAATGAGTATATTGTTTTCAAAGACCTTGGATGAGTATTTGGAAACACCTGATTGCCAGATTGTGTCTACCCGTTAGTATTTCTAACTGAGGCCTCTCATAAGGAGATGATGACACTAATTGTAAGGGTTTTAATCAATTAAAATACCCAAGACATGAATGAGATTGTATACCAATTAAAGTTTAGAAGCATATCCGTTAGTAAAGCAGTTTTCCCTAACTGTCTGAAAACTGCTGAGCGCATCACTCAAAAGAAACTGCTAATTGTTTCTTTGTAGAAGAACTAATTGTTGTAGATACATTTGACAGAGTCATCATTATGTTCCCCTTTCTGAACTTTCTGTGACAGAAAATAAATACTAGAATAGATGACAATCGAGCAATATCAAAATATGTACAGAAATGATGAAATTACCTTTGTTACTGTAAAGTACTGTACTGGGGTCCCCCAGGGTTCTATTGTAGGCCCTCTTTTATTTAAAATGTATATGAATAATTTACCACCTGGTTGAATGATGCTTGTCTGACATTAAGGATTTTTGTCAAGTATGTTTAAAATGATCATCTTAAAAGAAGCCTTGAGTTAAGAATCCCTAAAAAAAACAGTTTTCAACTTCATGAGTTTACATTTTTCTTTATTTCTAGTGTGAGTGTCATCAGCCAAGATGTCTGAGATTTCCATTTTAATGATTTTCTTTTCCCGGGGGCCTTTTTTTGATCCATTAATTTCAGAGGACAAGCTGCCAATGTGTCCAGTTAACTGGAAGTTTTACCTGCAGCGTCAATAAAGTCATTTGTCCCTCTTCCATTAAAGTATCTGATCCAGAAACATATTCTTGCTCTCAATGACATCAGCTTCAAGTAGTCAGGGGATGATCAATGATGAAGGACAAGTCCTGTGGTCTTTTAAGGACATGCACTCGTAGTCTGGCATCCCAGATCACTGCACTGAGTTTACTGTTCAAAACAACATGAGGAAAAGATCAAATCAAGAAGCCGATGCTATTTGTATCCATGTAGTAAGAAACCCTGTAAAGCAACAATATTAGCAGCAATGCTTATGCAAGTTTTCCAGACAGTTGCCTGTCAATGTCCTCCAATATTTTCAGTTTCCTCAACAAGAGGGAGAGACAATATAAGCAATGAGTCATGAGCTCTTAAAACAACTGATTTTAGAGATGATATGACTTTCATCCGTGAAAAAAGTCCATGTTTTTGACAGGCTGCTATAAATCAATACGAGATGTGGATAAAGGCTGAAACATGAACCTGCTGGTGTCACCAGGTGGAACAGGGAGCTGAAGATAATCAAATCTGTCTGGAAGGCAGCTAGAGGTGTCCTTTCAGACTTGGATTGTCCCACAACACATATCAAATGAGCTCAAACTTATGCAGTAGCTCTGTTGTGTCTTCAGTCCCTTTTGAAGAAACCACAAATGGTAATCTGACAAGGTGGTCACCTCTATTTTTGTCACTGGATGTGTCAGGGGACCGTGCTATGCGGTGGCAGACTGAAGACTGACAGGGAACAGGAAGCGTGTTCAAACATTGAGGCCCTCTGCTGTGAAATGTTTGGTTTAGGTTTATAGAGAGAGAACAGGAGGGAGGTTGAATTTTGACAGCAGAATGACGTCAGCGTTTTAGTCGTCAGCAGGAAAAAGAAGTACCAATGAGCAGGCAAAGAGAGACAGAGAAGTCACTGTTCTGGTGACTGAAAGGAGGTCAGCTGTGGTCAGTCGTCTAAACATATATGACAAACCTACCGGGTTTTTTTCAAATTGCATTTTCTATACTCTTTAATATTATCTTTTTCTAAGATTGAACTTCTCTTCGTGAGGAAAGAACATTAATCAGTGTGAAACCCATGAACACACATTACAGTATCCATTTCAAAAGACGCCCTTCACCTTTTAATACAGTCGCTATCTTTAGATGGATGCAACACTTATTTAGTGCTGGCGTGGTTATGAAAAGAGCACAGTCAGAGAGCCGCAGATGAGTAACCAATAGTTTAATGCAGATGACGATGCACACAAGGGCAAGTGTAATCCAAACCATTATGATTAAAGAGCAGCTCGTGGCTGAAGCTACAGAGAGGCTGCAGCAAGGCCATAGCTTTCCTTCTGCAACACAGAACGCTTGAGTTCCTGTCAACGATTTATAACACAGCAATACTCTATTGGAGGGTGGTCGAGGGTCGAGGTCAGCTACACAACATGAGCCGGGGGTTTAGTGGCTCCTTCATAGATGCTTTTTCAGCAAGATAGATGCTTGCCAACAACACGCTCCACTTCACAGTCCTGAACCACAATGTACACGTATGTAGTCCTCTATGTATGTGTGTATGTAGGCACTGTGTCTGTTACAGCACGATTGACTGTTAGTTTTCAGCTTCACTTCGCTGCTCGCTGTTGCCTAATACCTGTCATAAATGTTCTATTCTTCAAATGTATGCATGCGTGATAGTTGTACTTACATTTAGGGTGTCTTTTTTTTAAATTATTTTTGTTTGCTCATGTTTGTAGTTTCAAAGTCCTTTTGTTTTAAAGCAGCTCTGCGAGACTTTTGTATTTGTTTTTATTGGTTCGAGTTGAATGCAATTTTGGGTAATTTTTTTCCGTTATTATTATTATTATTATTATTATTATTGTTAAATCAATAAATTGAGCCATGTTCTCATGAAATTTATAATATTCTTTTAACTGACTCAAAGAACACAGAACATGAAAAAAAATCCTTATATCCACCTCAGATCCGTGTTTCAAGAAAACTCCGTGTTAAAAATGAATGCGCCTTTGTTCCCTTTGATTAAGCCACTTCCATTTTTGATCTCCACTCTGTTTCTACTGATTTCAGATGGGCTAAAGGAGGTAATGTGATTTTAGACGTACCAGGTGACACCTATGAGGTCCTTGTGGATTACTCTTTCTTCACTGAGCCTGTTTCCTGTGAGGTCACCAATGCGCTGGGCAACACCAACATCAGCAGGAACGTGGACGTCTACTGTGAGTGTTTGTGGGCTCGATCAAACCTGAGCAAAGACTAGCTGAGATACATGACGCATGTGTATTGTGTGTACGCGCGTATATCTCATCACACATTTACATACGACTCACTTGTTTTCCCCAGCTATGTTTCCTAAGGAAACGTGTTCACTGCCTGGACTATCTGATCTGGCAATGTTTTATTTAGTGTAGGAAGCGCTACATTTACATACCACACACAAGTCGTACAGAGGGTGTTGAGTGTGGTTGTAGGGTGGGTGTATACAGCGCAGGACTGTGATCCCAGTCCTGCGTGTGGTTAGGTTTAGGCAGCAAAAGCACTTTTGATAGGGTCCGGGGTGGATCATGGTTTTGAGTTCAACGTTACGGTAAACACGTCCGTCTCGTGCTTCAAGTCACGTTTGACAATTTTTTTAGTATTTAACTTTTCCCTAACCTAAAGCGCTGTGAGTGTCTAAACAGATGAACAGAAGTATAAAGATATGACCGTGATTCTCTCCTTCTAGGAAATGTCATTGTGTGTAATAGGGATGTACCCGAATCCGTTATTTGGGAAAGAACAAATAATGCGATGGAAAAAAAAGTTGCTCGTTATTATTTGGAAAACCCACCATGATGATTGTCTGTGCGTCAGTTATTCCTTCAAATCCATTCATTACATTGTGGATGGCCACAAGATACTGACCTACTAGTCTAGGCGTTATATCCCTCATTTTTAAAAAAACAAGTCGTTTAACTTACTACAAGTTAGTGAAAAGTGATCTGTATATTCTGTAGTGAATTGTCAGAGCAAGGTCCGATGACATCATTCCAGATATACATAATAAGTAGCCATGTGCTTCTGTTTGTCCAACCTATGCATCAAAATAAAGCTTAGAAGCTGTCATTTTTAACCGTACGTGTTAATTTCCCAGTCGAAATATTGAGTTTCTAATTGTTCGATGTCCCCTGTTAAAGGGGGGGCAGTCCGGTTCAGACAGTTCATAAATAATAATACTTAGTCTAGTTAAAATTAAAAGAGAGAGGGAGACAGAGTAAAGTATAATGATGTGGAAATATATTTCATAATTAAATATATGGCAATATTAAATCTATTCGATGCTTTGGAGGGACTAAAGTAGCACCGCCAATGAATATTATGTTAGAAAACACAACGTTTGCCCGATTTAACCGGACTTCGTAGAAACCCTGCCCAATTTCCGCTCTGCTGTCTGAGTACAGATACGGAGACAGATAATTTTGCTGGACTAACAGATACAGATAAAGATAATGACGTCTCGCTACCCCTCTAAGTGTGTGCTAGAACTTATTAACAGAGCCATACAAAAGTTGTATCATGCATGAGTTGCTACGTACAAGCAGGATATTATATTGTAAGAGCCGATTGTAGAGGAAAAAATAAATACATTGTCAATTATCTGTTATGTTCGGGACTTCGGTTAACAAGGAGCCACTTACCACAAGAAATGAGTGACTCCTACAAGCAGTTGGCGATGGAAGGCTCATAAGACTTTTTTTTTCTCAGCTGGCAGCTCAGTAGACGAATGCATCATCCAGATTCTGCACTGACTATATACACTGTGAAATTATCATATTTGCGTTTTAGTTTCCCTAAATTGTTAAGAATAGATCATTACAGATCATTTCTGCCATGTATCTTGCAGTCGGGCCAAGGATGGCGGCAGAGCCTCAATCTCTGCAGGTGGACCTGGGTTCTGACGCTGTGTTCAACTGTGCGTGGACAGGAAACCCCTCTCTAACCATTGTCTGGATGAAACGCGGCTCAGGAGTGGTATGTATTATTCACCCCGAGTGCATTGTTCACTGTGACTGTTTTATTACGGCATCAGAACAATGATCTGGGTTCAAGGATCATCGTTGTCATTCCGCAGCACAGGGTCGCACGACGAAATGTGGCTGTAGCTGCAAAACAAACACACGAGAAAACAAAACCACAATGAATGTGAATTGTTTTGGGAAGATAATATGTCTGGCATCTTAACTTTGTCTGTCATCTTTGACACCTGAGCTCCTCCCCTCGTCCCACCGGAGTCCTGCGCCTGATGCCCTGAAAGGAGCCAGGTCTCTGTAAAGAGTACACCGGCGTCTCTCGAGTTGCCGGGTTAGCCTTCAATTCATTTGTTTTATTTTCCTGCGACCCAACATCAGCCAGGAGTATGCTGTGTAGTGGATATAGCTTTAGGCCCTAGCTGGGGTTCATTTAGCTCCTATCCCGGCTCTCCTCCATCTCCTCCTGGGGTGGTCACTGTACATGCTCCAGTAATAAAGACGAAAAGACCATTTAAAAAAATCATCGTCACACGGTTTATCATGACTTTTTACATGCAACTTGAAACGTAGCCAAAAACGATACTTGAGAAAAAGTCAACATACTGATACTTGATAAAGTACAAGTACACAAAAGATAACTTTGTGACGGTAACAAGACTGAATGTAACGCGTTACTTCCACGCGGCCTGTACCTGAGACGCATGCTAAATGAAAAAAGCCGGTTTGTAAAGGACAAATCTGTCATTGTAGCTAGACGTGCAGCAGACAAATCCGACCGTCCTCGGACTGTGAATACGTGGTATTGGCAATGTTTCAAGTACTTAAATGAAAAAAATTCTCTCATTCTCTGTTGGGATTTTTTATTTTATTCAAACTGTCAAAAACATTTTATTTCAAAATAAGGTACGCCAAGAACGCATAGCTTTCCCTGAGCCTCAAAATAATGAATAAAGTGCTCCGGTTGTAGCTGATTAATGTGCTCTGGATGAAAATGAACCCTACTTTGAATGACGTGAAACACACGAAAACACAAATGACAAAAAAAAAAATGTTCAGCTCTTCACCTTTTTCACCCTACAAACAGTGCAGCATCTCTTACAAACTGTTGGCAGTCTTGAGCGGCTTCTTAAATACTGCTATCCTTTAGTGTCAAAGTAATTGGTGCTTAACTAGATAGAAATAACTAATGTCTCCACCGGCCTTTAAAACTGTTTCCCTCACAACACAGGTGCTTAGCAACAAGAATACTCTGACAATGAAAGCAGTAAAGCAGGAAGATGCTGGGAAGTATGTGTGTCGGGCCGTAGTCCCCAGAGTGGGCGCCGGGGAAAAGGAGGTGTCACTCACTGTGAATGGTAAGTACAATGGCCTATCGTGCACTGAATGTCAATGGCACTTTGTCCACACGGCACATGATCCCGTCTAAAAGTAATGCAGAGGAAGAAGCCTGGATGAGTAACGGAAACTGTCGTGTTCTTTTATTTAAAATAGAGACGCATATAAATCAATTTCAGAAAACTTCTCTTCATATTAACTGTATTTATTCGATGATGATATGGTAGCATTGCAAAAGTACTCAGCTGAGGACCATGTCACTGTCCACAGACCACATTTAAGTAGTTACTCTGTCTCACAGATCCATAGAACGGCCATGATCTCTTGTTTACAACATATTTTATACCCGCCCCCTTTTGGGTAAAGTCTTCTCCCATTGATTGGCTGGGACAAGGTCCTTGTTGGCACTTAGGCGTGTCCACGCCTCTCAGCGCTTCTCTGCTCCAATCAGATCTTCAGTCTTGGTGTACTCTTCCATTTCACAGTTTACAAATATTGCTTCTTATTTCACAATAGTTGGCCACTATACTATGCGTAGTCACTTAATTCAATAACATTTTTCATATCACCTTTAATACTTCTAAATAAGGACACAATAAGGCACATTGTAACAGCTTATATATTGATTATTCTCTCAAAACCTGGAACCGAATACGTTTGAGTTGCTGAGGAGGAAGAATCTGGTCACGCCTTTAAATCTACAAGTTATGCATCGTGACGATGTCAATCGAAATGTTTGCGTAAGGTTGATTACGATCTCAAACTTAATGTTCAAATAAAACTTTTGGATTTTTTTTTATCCATATATATTTATATCATATATATTAATATTATGCTTAATTTTCACAAGGGAACATGTTCAATCCGCCTCTATTATGTTCGAGCGACACGACTCAGTCCCTGTCCACTTTTGAAAGCTCCCACGTGGCAAGTAGGTAAGACCATTTTACCATTTTGAATAGGGAAAAAAAACAAAAACACTCAGTTTGACAAAACCATGTTGAGAAATCATGCTGAAAAAGCAGCCAAAATGGGAACATCAGCGTTACCATTCAAAGACTAAAACTCCCCGAGATGACAGTGGACGGCGTGCAGCTTCCCCTCTGCAGCGCAGCTGTCACCGAGAGTTATTAAGGCTGCTTATCATTGATTTCTAATGGCCAACTTCCATACCTTAATCTCCACTTTGTGACTGATGGCCACATTCTATTGAAAAATTAGTCCAACCTTTTTTGAATGAGCCAGTAGCTAGAAAAACAAATGGTTATCTGACAATAGAGTGTAATAGAGAGATGTTTTAAGGTCACCCAGTGGAGAGACACAAACACATTGACGAGCCGCAAGTTTCCCTTTCGGCAGGCAGACAACACCCCTGGATTGACTTCACAACTTAGACGTAAATGCCTCGGAATACTTTCACAAAGGCAGACCCTCGTACATTAAAACTAAAAACAATCATTACAAATGCTACCGGGGATAATTTCAAGGTCAAGCAGAGTTTTTCAGACTGAGGACACAACTTCCTCAAGTTGTGTCCTCCAACAAACTTTCAGAAAAGAAGGGGGCATGTTTGACAGTTCCTGTAGAGCGTGCAGGTAAAGAGTAAATGCATCTATTCTCAGAAACAAAAGTGCAATGATTGACAGTACAATAAGTAATTATCTTCTGGGACACGTTAGCGTGTCAAAGATGATCATAAAATGTAATTATGAGTAAGTTCCCCTCCACCTAACTCCAGCTCTCCTGCTCCATGACTCAACTTAACTATTTAGTTTTGAATTTATATTTATTGTCACGTGCATCTTAGAGCTCAGGCTCCCTCCAACAGTGTTCATTAAATATGTATTAAAAAAAAAGAAAATCGTTTTACTGACGCGTTTTGCCTCTGTAAAACGGTCGGCAGGCCGTGGCCCCCGGGGGCTCTCCGGGTGAAGAATGCATTTGAAAGGAGAAAAATAAATATTTAGATTTTTTTCGTGGTCAGCAGTTCCTCAATTTGCCTCTTGAGTGCCAGGGCTGTCATTCTGTGTACAGCGTGCACAGCGTGTTCCTGTGTATCGTTACAGTAGTAGGTAATGCTGGAAGCTGTATCTGTAATGTCACTATGGTAACTGATGGTGATCTGCGGCTCATCAATCCTTGTGTCCATTGTTGTATGTATTATACTCCTTGCCTTGGAATGAGAGCACTCATCTGTGTATTTGTTACCCATATAATAATGTCTCCACAACATTCAGTTTTGGTGCTCGTTAGCATGATCTATACTGCTGATTTACATTTAAAAAAGAAATCCCTATGAGCTTTATAAGGATGAGGAAACTCTGTGGGAAAAAGAAAAATTGCTCTAGTGCTCTACATTTCTGCAGCCACCGAAGCAAAACCAATTAAAACCAGCAAATAAACAGTGTCTCAGAGTTTTGGTTTTTTTTACTGTTCACGGGACCTGAGCATGGCTCTGCCCCTCCTCCTCCCGGAGCGGTCAATGCTTGCGCGTGGTGATGATCCAATGCCTCTGCCTGTTCTGTGCCTCTACAGGTCCTCCCACTATCTCCAGCACCCAGACCCAGCAGGTGCTCTACGGAGAGAAGGGTCAGATCAAGTGCTTCATCCGCAGCACCCCTCCCCCCGACCGCATCGTGAGTCACGTCGTCCCTCATTCCATTCACTGATTCAAGTCTATGTACAAGAGACGTGGTCATTGGGGTGAATGCGTCTCATCAAACTGAAACGCCGACGCACTTAAGGAAGAACCAGAGACGACTTTCATAGACACGGGGGCAGGAGAATGGGGGCCATGCGAACTAAGAAACGGCACAAAAAGCCCCAACAATGTCCTTTTTTACATTTTCTATAAACAACTGATTCTATGTGTAGAAGTTATAGCACATTTCATCATGTTTTTAATATATATATATACATTTCTTTTTTTTATTATTATTTTTTTTTATTGAACTTTTCCCTTACATTACATTACATTACTATTAATTCCTTCACATTAAGAGATAATTAGGAGGAATTAAGAGATCATTCGTGACGCCCACAGCGTTGTGCAGCATTAATTCTCTCGAGTTGGAACCGTGAAGCAAACCAGGCCAAAAACGGCGCGTTTAAAAAAAAAATAATCTGAACACTCATGCCCGACTGTCAGTCAGTCTGCTTGTGATGCGTCACAGTGCTCTTCGTGTATTGCGTGGGTGCTTACGTACATGTGTGAATGCGCTCATCACACTAACTCGCATGTCGTCCCTCAGGCCTGGTCCTGGAAGGAGACAGTTTTAGAGTCAGGGACGTCTGGACGCTACACCGTGGAGACGGTCAGCACAGAGGAGGGCGTGATCTCCACGCTGACCATGAGTAACATCGTCCCCGCTGATTTCCAGACTATCTACAACTGCACGGCGTGGAACAGCTTTGGCTCTGACACCGAGATCATACGTCTCAAAGAACAAGGTGAGGACAGGAACATAGAGGACAGAAATGTTAAAGGCCTGATCAATTGTTCGTCTTCTTCTTCACTGGCTTTTTTGGCGCGTTGCTACTTTTCTTTGTCCATTAATGCAGCCAACTCAGGATGTGACGACACCAAAAACTTGTATAAAATACGTTATCTATGACAATGTAAAAAAAACTATTAAAAAAAAGACATATAATGACGACTTGAAAAAAATGTCCTTTATTAAATAATCTGACATGTTCAGTTTTTTTATTTGTATACATTTCGTTTTTGCTTTTATCCCGAAGTGCTTCTGCTTTCCTTCCTTTAATAAAATCAACAGGTAGCCATGACCTAAGCGGTTGCGGAAAAGAAAAATTGCCATGAATCGCGTATGCCAATGATGAAAAACTTATTTTCCCGAGTGCGTTAATAACTCTCAGTGTGGGGTCAACAACTCCGTGTCTGCCTCTCGGAATGAAAAGCCATCCGTTGTCATCCAGTCTGCTCTGTGGAAATTGATTCATTATGTTAGGGGTTGATGACAAATTCAACTTGTATTCAGAACTGTATCACCCTGTAACACTGTCAGGGCTTCAGAAATAGTGCGTATTCATAACTACTGTTCTTTAAAGAGACCTGAGTTCTCGCAAAGATCTGGACCGAGTTGAACTTCTTTTCAACGTCGCTTCCAAATCTCATTCTGACCGAAGAAGGTCAAACTATAACTTTCGTCTTTTAAAGCGCCTCACTTGAGTTATGTCTCCTGGCCAGCCCGTCAAAGCCACTTAAGGACACACAATTCCCTGCTGGAAAGCTTCCAGAGCTCCCATCATGATATCAACAGAAAGATATCGAACAAAAAGCTTGGCGGAGGCCTGTGTGTTGATGGTAATTGTTCTCAGCCTGTAAAGAGTAAACACTGACCTCATAAATAATAAAACAAATGATGTGCTAGTCTGTGTGTGCGTGCGCGCATGTGTGTGTGTGTCAGAGAGAGAGAGAGGAAGAAAAGGAGGAAGCAGCACAGTGAAGTGAAATGCCCTGTTGTGTTTTTTCAGAGACTCTGCGACTGGCTGTCATCATCGGCGTGGCAGTGGGAGCCTTCCTCGCCCTCTCCATCCTCCTGGGGACGTTAGGCGCTTTCTGCTGCACCAGATTCCAGAGAAGTAAGTTCCCACCAGGCAAAGACACCAGAAGGCAGTGTTTTTAGTTTTTATTCCGTGCTAGTGTTTTTTTATTAGTATTGTGTATATGTATATATATATATATATATATATATATATATATATATAAATAAATGGCGGCGGATCCTGCTAATTAAAAAAATATATATATTTTTTACATCGACAGTGACAGAGAAACATAATTTCCTTTGACTCCACGCTGCTCTTTGGTCACCTGACGCTAACATTCAGGCACCTTCTCTGTCCAAGCAGGAATCTTATAAATGTGAAATCATAAATGATGAATTTCGCTAAACAGTCAATTCTGTAGAGTCAACAGCATCATTCATGATACGGATCCATAAAGGTGTCAAAAAATATCCGCGAGCAGTAGCTGATGCGAAACATGTACATTCAGTTCAGTTCAGTTGCTTTAACCTTTGATTTTTTGCTCTGTGCACTATTTGACTTCCAGTTCTGCTTCTGCTCACTCCGATGGCCCTTGGAGGATAATTTTTGATGTTTGTCTAATGACGCCGTTTACTTAGCTTCTGTTTTTTTTTTTCTTTGTCTTGTTCACTGTGTGAAGTTCATGAACCCCGACCCCCACACATGATGCCACGATGGCTTTTTCTGTTAACTGCTCTGTTGTCTTTTTTGTCACTGTTTACAGAGGATGTCCATCTGGTCATGTCTTCTCTTCCTGTGTCCCTTTCGCGCCAGAGAGACATCAAAACAGAGAGTAAGGCTTTTAATAAGGAGTGTGTGGATGATGCCATGTTTACAGATGCAGATGCTTCCAATGGACAATCTACAAAATGTATTGTTGTATAATTCAAAAAAGTTCTGACGGTACCCCCCCCCCCCCCGAGTAATGTATCCTCCATAGCAACTTCATAGTGTACCACACATAAATATATATGTGTACGACAAAAAAGAAATGTCCTCTTAGCCAAAAACAGGGAAAGTCCTTCTCTGGGTCACAACGTTTTCTCCAATGCGTACTAAATAATAAGCCCTTCCGACAAAAATCTAAATTCAACATGCGGCTGTTCACCCATCATTCTACACACGGTGTAAATCCGCCACAGCCCGCAGGCTCTGTACAAGTTTTCTTGACAAAGCAGAGGCGGTAGGAATCAGACAGCAGTGAAACCTGTCAGATACGCAGACACATTTTGGACATCAATGTGCAAACCAAAAATAAAGTGCTGTCAGTTCCAATATGAATATGAACATGGCATTTCCATCCGTGACAGTTGAAACCATTGGCAATAACATGGAAAAAGCATACAAAATATGGACATGTTGCGGCGTGAGATAAATATGTGTGAATGTATATCAAGGTAGGTCTTAAAGAAGCATCTGTATGTCAATTCACATGTGTTTTCGTGAAACTTTTCTAATCATTGTTTGACTGTCCTGCATACAGCTGAGAGGTCCGCTATAGGATTTATTTGCGTTTTTAAGTGAAATGCAGCTGTCTGTAGCACTTTGGCCCACAACAATGTTCCCCTCAGGGACAATAAAGTACATCTTATCTGATTCAGCCTTCCGGCAATAGAGCGTCGCTGTGTGACTGTACTGTCACTATGCCAATATGGAAAACACAGAAACACAGAGATTCACGGGACAATTTCCAGTTATTTAAGTTGAGTTCATTAGATGAATTAATTGTAATTCCTGTTCGTCACTTCCCTTTCGTTAAATGTATTCATAACACAGCCACGGCAACTGCTCTGGGAGGCATCAGGCAATTGCATTTGTTGGTCTTTGTTGCATTGTTGAAACATACGATAATGCCACTTATGGTGTGAGTACTTAACGGCCAGTTATGCACTAGGTGAAACATAATGTGTGGGAAATCTCTTAGTGTTGTTGTTGATCCAGCCACAAACCTGCTTTGGTAACAAGTTAGCCTATAGATTTGACCTGAAACAAACAACCAGGGTAACTACCAATGACCAACAGCATGAGAGTGTTTGGAATTTAATCTTTAAAACGTATTAATGAAAAAAGAATAAAGCTTTGTACGTGGTACTATTAAGTGATTTGCTGAATCTAAAATGAACTGTGATTAAGCCACGTTCCTATCTATATATATATATATATATATA
>CALSCE010000030.1:4285727-4303064 GCA_943593645.1 Bovichtus variegatus
TATATATGTATGTATGTATATATATATGTATGTATGTATATATATGTATGTATATATATATGTATATATATGTATATATATATATATGTATGCATATATATTTGTATGTATATATGTATGTATATATATATATATATATGTATATGTATGTATATATATGTATGTATATATATGTATTTATATATATATGTATGTATATATATATGTATTTATATATATATGTATGTATATATATATATATATATGTATTTATATATATGTATATATATATATGTATATGTATTTATATATATGTATGTATGTATGTATGTATGTATATATATATATATATATATATATGTGTATATATATATATGTATGTATATATGTGTATATATATATATGTATGTATATATATATATATGTATATATGAATTCTGCTGCCAAGAAAGTCAATTTTTGCTGTCATTCTCTCCTTTTCTGAAGAGTAGCAGTCAGTTTGTATCAGCCATAGTATTAAAGAGTGTGAGAGAGACACAGAGAGCAGTGACAGACAATACAATGCATCAACATACTGCAATGTCAACTGCACAACTGTGGATATGGCAGAGCGGCAATTAACTGAATAGGTTTTCTTTGAAAGCATTTTCTCTGCTTTTTCACGTTGCACAAATCCTTTAATGTATTAATTTCTTCTATTCAACATCCCATTTCTCTAAAGACCATTTGTGGTTCTATGTTTGACCCTGAGAGGAGAAAGTGACGGAGAAGAAAAACTGTTCTTGCTACATGTGTTTTGTGTGCTGAGTTTTTTTTAATTTATTTTATTTTATAGATGCACCCTGTTTCAGGAATAGCTTCTACAGAAATGTAGTTTGGGGTGTAGGTAAATGTAGTAGTGAGTACAAAGAAAGCATTGATTCACTTCTGGGCAACAACAATGATGAAGTTTGTTTTATTGTCTTTCGTCTTTTTTTTTTTTTGCTTCTTTTGCATGTGAAAGGACCCCACCAATGGCTACTACAGTGTCAACACCTTCAACGAGAACCACCCCACCCCCACTATGTCCTTAGCCCCAAGCCAGACTCCTGACTTAGTCCGAAGCCCACCTACTGGAAGTATGACGATCGGCAAGCAGCGGGTGCCCACCGGCATGTCCTTCACCAACATCTACAACACCCTGGGTGCAGGGCCCAACCGCCTGTACGACTACAGCCAGCGCTTTGTCCTGGGCATGGGCAGCAGCTCCATCGAACTGTGCGAGCGGGAGTTTCAGCGGAGCTCACTCAGCGACTCCAGCTCCTTCATCGACACGCAGTGTGACAGCAGCGTCAGCAGCTACAGCAAGCAAGAAGGCTACGTGCAGTTTGACAAGGACAGCAAGACCTCGGCCTCGTCCTCCTCCCACTACTCTCAATCCTCCTCCCAGAACTCAGATCTCACCAGGCCTCTGCAGAAACGCATGCAGACCCACGTCTAACAGTTTGCGGGGCCTTGACTGGGATGACGAGGATGAGAGGGATGTTCCAAAGAGCCATTTTACCTACGTAGATGAAATGTTTTTTTTGGGGTTTTTTTCAGCGCTTGATTGGTATTCCAACAGTGGGACATAACATGGGTTATAGATGCCAACTTTTTTTTTAAGCTATACATCTTGATGAAACTGCTGGAATCAAAGTGCGATTTTGAATTATGAGCCAACTTAAAAAAAAAAAAAAGAAATATTGACAATCATGTGTGCGTTTTCTCTGCTCAAAAAAACAAAACAAAACAAAAAAAACACAGTAGTTTCTTGCTGTTCCCATTTTCTTTTCGCTTGGCAGACTGCCTTGACATAAGCACCTAGGGGCAGAGTTATGGTTAGTTACAGAACGATATCAGACAAAAAAACAAGAAAAAAGTAACCTTGGAGGAAAAATGTATGTGAGCTGGCAAAGCAGCGAGCTCTGTTATATATCACTCATTCCTGTACATCAGTTACTGCAACATCCTGGCAACGGCTATTGCTAGCTGCATTAGAAATGGGTTCCACTTTTGTATATGTGCTGTACATTGTTTTGGCTCTGTAATGGCTATTATTTTCAGACATTATGAGATTTCCCTTGCCTTTCTGTGTATGCTTTGCGATGGATAATTTCTCATGAACTGATCCCAGAATGCACGGAGGAATGGACATGTCATCCTGCCCCAATACACACGAAGGCCACTTCTTTTCTTTTCTCCTTTCCCCCCTAAAAAGACCTTATGATGTTTACAAGTGCAGTGCAAGGGTATTGAGGTCTGTAATTTTCCCATTTAATGTGAGACACTTGCAGCTTTTTGTGTGTGCTGTATCTCTGGGAAGCACTTTCTCGCTGCCAGAGCAGGTTTGTCATTTCCATTCATTGGCTTTTATTGTTTTGTTTACACTAGAGCTCTGTAAAACCCAGCATTTTGTGTACTGTGATTTGATTTGTGCTGTCTGACATTTCTGATCTTCTGGGGACTTTTGATGCCCACTGTTTTAAGTGAGCCAGATTGCGAGTGCTGGAGACAAAACGCTATCATTAGTTTGAAGCCTGACAATGACACTGCTGCACTCAAGAACAATGACATACGAAAAGGATGAGCAGACTCACGTACCACCACAAATATCAACCTGCGTACTTCTGTGAGGACATTAAGATTAAGCCTATCTGAAATAATTGTGAGTGCCTGGGTGGTTTAATATGGAATCAGTCAAAGCAGCGACTCAATGAAATCATGCTGCAACTAGTGTTTAGGATCCAAAGGGCAACCAGCCAATACAAATGATGGGCAACTCCAGTGACACAAACAATGGGGTTAATATTGTATAGGGATGTGGGCGGAGTGAAGAAAGCACAAAATAGTACATTGCATAACTACTCATGTTCTACCAATGAATATAACTGAAAAGCATGGGTTGGTGTACTGTCATAACTAAGCACTTACAATACATGTGTTAGGCTCACTCTGACTGTGTGATTAAAAATGAATCTCATCATATTTGGCAGTCCTACCTTACAATTGGGGATGTCTGTTGTGAACATTACATGACTGTACAGAAAGAAAGATTTTGTGCCAACATTGTGTTTTGATTAAAGAAAATTACAATATACCTCAATGCTACGTGATTGTAGGTATTTTTGTTGGGGGCAGTAGCATAAGTGATCCGCCAAAGCAGTAATACACGGGAAGCAGGTTAAACGTGGCGATGAATGATCCATCTCTCATATCCTCTTGCCTCTCTGCCTTCATCGTTACCTTCATTCGTGCCCTCTCACCCTCTGTATTCACCGCCTGTCCCTTTCTCTGTGACTCCTCACTTGCTGTGTTGACAGCGCGGGGACATAATGCTAATCCAATCCTGGGCACAGTGGGCAGTACCTGCTCTTCATCTCTCATCTCTATCACCTTCTCTCTTTATTTATTTTTTACCTCAGTCTCCTCATTGTGTCCCCTATCTCCTTCCTTCTCGAAGCTGAGCTCTGACTGACATAGATTTTTCAGTTTTTTCTCAGTGAATAAAAGTAATCACAGGGTCAATTGATATGTATGTGTAAATGTTACTGGCCTCCGCTGGGATCATTTTGCAAATGAAAATAAAGATATATAGGGATACCTCATTTTAACATAAATGTCAACCCTTTGCACAAACTGAATTGAAAGAGAAGCCTTTTAACTTTTGTTGAAAGTCTATCAGCTTACTATTGGATGGATGGAATTAATGTTACCTAGCTAGTTCATTTACTCAAGGGAAACTAACTAGCTAGCATCATAATGGATGGCAACTGTTTAACCTAGTGTGACGGCACAGGAGCGCTAGGTTTAACCAAGATTACTCAAGCTGTATTTGATGTAAGCGCCATGCTGTTGCTTTGGACTTGAATGCTGGACAAAGAAAATCAACAACAAACATATGGAGCTTTTTTTCTATCTTTATTCAAAAGTATGTTCTTCGATTTGTGCCCATGCCTCCTTGATTTCGCGCTAAGATTTTTGTAATGCTTTCAACCCAAATCCATGCCGTTACACTCAAATAGCCCCTGCTTGAGCTTCTATCTGCTCTGCTTCTGCTCTAACTGTGTGCTTACACTCAAATATATTGTTGCTTGCACTGATTTCCTGCGCTCCAGCTTCAGCTCTCCTCACACTGAAGTTACATTTAATACGCGTTGCAAGGATTCAGCCGCCTGTCCAGTTTGCAGTTTCACCCCCCACACACAAGCAATGACGGTGATTAGATGAGCAAGTCGGTAATCTTAGCGTTACCTTGTCGCTCCAAAGAGAAGTTATTTTTAGACAATTACATCACTATATCACTATCACTAACTATAATTATTTACTACCCTGGGAAAAATATGGAGGTCATTTGACAATATGTATACAACTTTTAGCAAAATAATGCCCAATCACAGTTATATTGTTATTAGTCCAAACTTAATCAACAACAATTTTTAGAACTGATTAATAGTTTTTGTCATTTATCAAGCAAAAATGCCAAACATTCTTTAATTCCAATTTCTCAAATGTCACAGTTTACAGCTTTTCTCTGTTTTGTATCAATTTAGTTTGAACAACTTTGGGTTTTTTATTATCACTGATCGGACGAAACAAGACATTTGAAGACGTTACATTGCGTTCTGGGAAATGGTGATGGGCACTTTTGATAATTTTCTTATATTTTAAGACCAACCAAGTAATTGTCTCAAGGAAAAAATAAGCAACATTGATCAGATGGTTAAATAATTATCATTGACTCATGAAAAATTATTTCATGATCGTGGACCTAACAATTACATTTTTATTCATATACAGTTGGCTTCCCGAACTTTGGAGGCCTGAGGACCCTTAAAAATTCAGAAAAAACGACTTTTATCATTATAAGTGCAGTTATGAATATATGTTGCTGACTTTAAGCCCAGTTGTTGAAGATACATTCATCCTCATAATTATTTTTGTTTCTATATTTCACATACAGTGCCTGTTAGCTACATTGCCCGGCTCGATCTACACCGTGCAACACGCAGCAGCGCTGTCAAAAATGGAGCAGATGTGTATTTTCAGAGAGCGGAAAGCCACTTGTGAAACACGCTGCGGTGCGTTTGTTGAAGTCACAAGCACTGTCCTTGAGTGGCCACGATCAGCTCCGGTGGCCACATTGCAGCCGGAACATTCCGCAGCTCGCCTGGTGGCCTCTGGAGCCTGTAGATGTGCTGTCAAAGCAGCTGCTGCAATGTGGGGAAGGGACTTCTCCTCTTTACTTCAAAAACTAAATAGCTTGTGAATATAAAGTGATATTTTGTCTTTTTTTTTTTCTTTCAGAACAAAGAACGCATATTTTGATGAATTCACAGATTTTTTTACAGACCAGACTTCCAGACCGTCCACCTGAGCCGTGGCCCACACTTTCAGAAGCACTGACTATCAGCTGACTAGTAATTTCCAACCATCTTCATGCAGGTATACAGCATAGACATTAAAACACAACACATCTCATCAGCACTCTGCTGATACGATCATGCCAACGCTGTTTTCTGCTCCTACAGCTCCTACACCGCCCCCTCCTCCTTGTGAGCTATATTTTAGATTTTGTTGATTTATGCTGGCCCCACACTAGAGGATAATCGGGCGGACTTTGGGTCCGATTCCTCCCTCTCGACAATTGCAGGCACATCCCCGATTTGAAGCCGGTCTCAACAGATTTTCTACCAAAATGATCCTGTAGTGTGAGAAGTTTACAGGCAAATTATTAATGTTACCGACTGGATGTGAGTCTCCCCGAATTCTAAAATCCTGTAGTGTGAAAGTGACAGCGAGGGAATATTGAGCCGAAAGCAGCAGTAGCCAATGAGAGTGAGCCGACTGGAAGGCGCCACAAACATGTTAGCTTGTAGCACTAGATTGCACTGATTTTTTTCCCCCCAGCCTGTGTTGCAAAATGTGTTAATTAATGCTGACTCCATCTCCTCAGCCATGACCTAATCCACAGCTTTCTTTCTCATTTTTTTTTTTTTTATATTTATTGCGGTGTGCACCACAGGGCTGTACTATGAAGCAAGACTAGTGGGCCAGAGTTCTCCATGTTACAAAGGGGACTCTCTTTTAACCTGGCTAGATTGTCATGGCAATTCACGCTGCAGACCTTACCTGGTCTGGACCAGGAGTTTTGGATTTAAATCTGCTAAATAGAGCCTTTCACTAACTGGTTATAATCAAAAGTCAATCTGTGAGTGATAGAGATTCTCAGCTGAGGGATAAGTTATATATGCAAACTTGTTGAGCCGTAACGTTATATGTATGCCGCCGAACAAAGCGGTGCATTTACAGTAATGCAAACTGTATGCATTGCACTTTTTGTTTGTTGCCGTAGCAACCTATATCTGTTTTATGTCATTGTTATTTTGAAGGGGGGGACATTGTACATTCGGTTTTTTTCTCTTTTTCTTTCCTTTATTTAGTTGTGTATATTTTATTTCGATTGATATTGCTGAAAATGTTGAATACAGAACACATGTGCTTGCCTGTATTTTCACCAATAAAAAAATAACAACAGAAAGAAAATCCTTTTTAAAAAAATGTATTTGCACAATTGCTCTTTCTCTTACTGAATAATGACTAAGTCCGTGGTGTTCTCTGGACAGTTGCCCACACTGGCTCTAAAATAATCCTCATACATTAATAGTTCACTATATTATTCATCAGCATGACCTTTACTTGCATATGGAATACTCTATGATTCATTCAAACCATAACATCCCCATTTTCCTCAATCAATCAAAACATTTCATTCCACTTTGATTTGGCCAAAAAAACTAAAATGATTTCCTCGTATTACAGTGACTGTCAGAACTAAATGCAATCCTTAAGTTCAACGTTTAAATCTTTAAAGTTAAAAAGCTGCAGATGTGCAGGTTGGGAGGCACAGAGAGTACAATAAATATATTAGACTACTTGTCAGTTAACACGGTAAGTAATTTTTTACTCTCTTATTTGTCTGAAGAAGAAAAACCTGGGTTAACAAAGACAGTCCGCGCTCGTGGTACCCGATATCTCCAGTTGGGGTTTTAGGTTTTGTCGAGCCAGCGAAGGCAAAAAAGAAAAAAGAAACCTGGCTCTGTTGAACTTGCTTCATAGTACAGCCCTCAGACATTACCTCATTGTATTAATTTTATTATTAGTCATATCTTAACAATTGTTCTTGCTGCTATTCCTTTTATTAGTCACATTTTACCATTTGTATTATTATTGCTCTTATTGTTGCCGACACCTGGAAGCTATTTGACATCCTCCTGGATCTGTCTTTTACATATATATACTATATATATATATATAGTATATATATATATATATGTATTATCATTTGTTGTTTATTATATTATATTTTTATATCTATTGAACATCTGCCAGTCCTGCGAGAGGGATCCCAGGAGTGTTTCCTTCACAGGACAGACGGTGTCGTATGCTGTTAAGTTTTTTACTTGATTTAAACTAAGATCTAATATCAATGTATGTGTTTATTATTGATGATTATCTCTCTTAGTAGAATCCTTGTTGCTGGTCGGATTCATTGAGAGTTCCCTCAAACAGCCATTCGATATTAATGGTGAGCCCACACATAGCCCTCTAGCCCCTCAGAGAGCGCTGAAGATATTCTTTTAAAAAAAATGGACAGGGGGACACGATCACAAGCTTACGCAAGCGGGGGAAAAAACATGGAAACTAGCTAGCTAGCCTGCTTGTTCACAATGGCAGCCGCGAGGACATCTTTGGGAATGAATTACCCAAGCCATTTTCAAGGATAACTTTTCATGAAAAAGTTGGAGTTAATAGGCAAAGGAAGACCTACACCAGAGCTTAACGCTTAAGCTTTTTTTTTCCAACGGGGGAAGGGAGGTCAGAGGTCACAGTTCGCTACAGTCAGTTCCTTGACGTACAATAAGTGTCTCTGACTGAACTGTATATCCAAATGCATGTTTATGATCATTGTCACACAGTATTGTCACACAGCAACTGGTTGCCATCAGGAGGCTTAGAAATTAATAGAAACTCTGAAATACTGCCGAGCTATGTGGGTGGCTCATTAACTGCATTAGGATTGATTCCTATGTGTAGATGGAGGCAGTTCCATAAAAGGATAGCAGAGACGGGCCTCCTGCCAAGCGTTTAACATGGGTGACACAAAGCTCACACCGGCATTGTGGGAATATCAACAGAGAACCACAAACATAAGCGATGTTCAACTTCTTCATACCTAATTTTCTAAATATTTTTGTCATCTGCAAAACACAAACGCTCAGCTACAAAGCTGTTTGAAGTTTTTTCCTCTTTTACTTGAAGTTCTGTGGTGGTGAATGAGAAGCACAGGCATGTTGGAGTCTTTGTTCACAAGGCAACTCAAACCTCGAGTTTCTACCATCCAGAGATGTTGTACCTGTTTCCCGCTGTTATCTTGTTTACCAGACGTGCTTTGTGAGTTTGCGTCTTGGATCCCGTGGATCAGCAGGTGGAATTATGCTCAACAAAAAAACATGCATTTAGAGAGGCTCTGTCGAGCTTCTCGGTGTGTCTGCGCCAGCTTTTTGTGTGTGATAAAGACCATCACAGCATGTCAATGGATAAACAGTAATGCACAGTATGCGGCTACAAAATACAGGCTTTGACATGTAAGTCAGAATCTCCTGGGTTGGGTTATGATTGCTGAAATTTGCTGTTGTTTAAATTCCGCCACACTGTGGATATTAGATTAGACTGAGCTTGGCGTCCATATTTCATCACACATCAACATCCCAAAGATGATGCCTGAAGCTGACGGGAGAATACACTTACCTCACAATAATACTTATTTTTCACACCTGCACATCTGTTGTTGATTCTCTCGAGATTCAACCGGGAGAACTTCGTCGGACTCACCGGATGTAGACCGTGGGCATAAGCCACTCTCACGGTTTTGCCATGGCATCGTCACTACATCTCGCGCTTAGCGCCGCCAAAGACGATTGCGATAGGTTTGAGGAAACGCAAACAAGCCAGAGCGTTTCTTTCCCCCTGTAGCAGAACAATATCGGGTGAAGCGCTGACAATGTGGAGATCGGTCAGGCTCTGCGGGGACTAGGGAGAACTTAAGAAAAACTTCATTATGGGGTTTCATCTGGGGAGTTTTTCCTAAGAACAGAGGGTGTTGTTTGCTGTGCAGATTATAGAGCCCCCTGAGGCTAATTTCTAATGTGTGATATTGGGCTATATAAATAAAATGTGATTGATCGATTGATTAAGACTATAAGTAAGACATAGTAAGTGCGTTTCCCCCACATCACCAGGTAAACCGCCTGTCAAGCCCCAAGCAAGGCAGGTCAGGACCCAAATGCAGAGCAGTAGACCAGGAGGCAGGATTAGTTCTCCACTGAGGTCCGAGGACCAGGCAAAAAAGATTGCAGCATACAAGGAAACATGGGAGGGCTGACTACTCGTGCATAAGGGACACTAACAAACACACCGAGACTAACTGGGGCAGGCAGACAGGAAACACAAAGGGGAATGGATGATTGCTTCACTGGGGGAGCTGCCAAACTGTATATGGGAAACACATTGAGGACATCTGCTGGACAGATAGGGCAATGCAGCTGGAGCCGCAGGGCACAGACGGGGATAAAAGCTCAAGTGGAGACGTAGAGGAGGGAGAGAACAGGTGTGGCAGTGATAGTTCTACCATGTGCTAAATTGTAATCTACCGTTGTTTCTATATCTTGTTAGTTCATTTGAATGTGCTTTCGTGTCTGTATCTGAATCCCATAGGAAGGGGCCGTTAACTGAAGCCTAGTCCTATTTTGACGGAAAAACACAACTCGGTTCTGCCATCCCGGAGCCAAGCCAGTGTTATTTTGACGGGTTCTCAGAGTTTCAGAAGTTTGGTCCTTTTTTGCGTAGTCTCGCCTACTAACAGACTGACTGACTGGCATGCAGGAGTAAAGAATACACAGTAAATATTAGAACGTTAGAAGAGAATGAATAGCTATAGATTAATACTCAATAAAATTAATGAATTAGAATACAATAAATATGCCAAACTACTACAACTAAAATAATAAATACAAACATAGGATAACATACTATAGTAGGCTTTTTTAAATAACTGATGACTGTTGTTTCACCCCGGTGAAATACTGCCCCCCATTTCTTTGGAGCAGGTGGCTCGGATGAACACGTTGAACCTTTAACAAATGTTCCATGACTGCCATGTGACATGTGATCTTCTTTTGGGACACTTCCTACATTTTAGAATCTTCAACACAGGGCTTTAAAACAGAAAATAATGTGTGTATTTAAGGATTCAAAGATTCAAGGATCATTTACTGTCATTATGCAACACAGGGTTGCGCAACAAGAATGCAGTCGTAGCTTCGTCCATTATGCTAAACACGAAAGAATGTGACGGAACAGAACAATAACAGCAGGAGTAGAACGTTGCAATTCGTGAAGTGCATTTTTTGAATGTTTCACAGGTTTCAAATGTTTCAAAAAATTCAGATATAGAGAAGTGAGCTAGCAGACAACACCAACTTTGTTTTTATGAAATGTTGAGCAGGTTGGAAAGGCTATTCAGATTTATTTTCCAAAGCATCTGCTTTACAACTGCACTTGACAAAGTGTGAACTGTTGGCTTTATATGACTGCCATCTTGTGGCAGCATCCTGTACACTGCGGTCAAATACAGCATATTCCAAAGGTTACTAAATTAAGTGAAACTTTGAATATATGGATAATGAATGCATTTCAAAATCAGGTGGATGGTTACATTAGGATCTTTCTCTTTTTGGTCGCATTTATATAACAGATGGAAAGTCTTTCAAGGTGCATTTATCCAGTTTATTCACTTTCCATATCTAACAAAGGTGTAAAGACCATCAAGTTCAACTTCGACCTCATTAGGAAAAGAAAACCTCATTAGTTAAAAGAAGCAACCATGGTAACGTATTATGAAGGTGGTGGTCCACGGGCCATTGACTTTGACTGTATGAATGGAACCTTTAAAGGTGCAATGTGTAAGATATGCGAGAATTTAAACATAAACCATTAAAACAAAGAACTAACATCATCTACGGAGTGTGAAGAGGTAACAGTGTTGACATCATGTCAAAGACGTGTATGTGTTGTGTTGCAGAGAGATCTGCTGCAGTTAGCATGCTAACTGAAGTTTCATTTCCAGTGCAACAGTAAACAACATGATAAGGTTATTAAAAGCACACCAATGTCTTTCATTTTGATGGCTAAAAACGCCAGACCTCGTGATTGATGGACATGATTTCTCGAGTAAGATTTTGCAAAAACAAAGTGATCTGTAGTCTCTTTACAAATGTTTTTTTTTTTATCTTAGCAGGACCTCAGCTTCTTATACGTTTTGTCAGCCTACCTTAAAGGAAATGACACATTAACTTCTTGAACTTAATCTTCAAAAAGCAAAAGAGGTTCACTTCAAAGTATTTAGCGATACACGTGTCCTCCAGGAGAACTCCTTAGACAAAGGTCCAACAATCATCATGCAGCTTATATTCTTCTGTGGTGATTAATAGAAACTACGCATCATTTATCTCACTTCTGTTTTTATTGCAATGCTTTCTGCTTTGGTATGCATGATTGGCTAGAATCAAAACATATTTCTTTCCCTCCCATTTTACCCGAGATGTTATTACCTTTAGATCATAGTGGAGGATGAGAAAACTACATTTCTATTAAATACTCTATTTCTTTTTAGGTACATTCATAAATGTAAATGTATTAAGAAACAACCCTTATAGTAAATATAGTAAATATTAAATGAATAAGAACACAGCAATAGAAACAAGCGAACTTCCCTGATGCCTTAGAGTTATTAGATGAGACCTTTTAGCTTTTTTTTGTTGTCTTTATAATTATGTTTACATTGTGTTCCATTGTCTAAAGTGCCTACGACTGATGATGTATAACTTGCTTTATAGTGTTGTATATTTTCTATTTTAATAAAAAATAAAAAAAAGCCATCTCCGAGCTGTTTGACTTCAGGCACTTTTTGAAACCTTCCCCCGGCTGCAATCAGCTACTCTTGTCTACTTTCGAGGCAAACTGCAACTCATTTCAAACAAGTCTTTCATACAACAGAATCAGAAGATATTCCAGTTCAAAAAGTAAGTCATGTGTTCAGGAAATCATATTTGTTCAAAAGTTAGGCAAACCCGTATTCCAAAAGTTTCAAATACATTTGATTTGTGTCTCATGAGATGTTTATCACTCAACACTCAGCTACTTTTATCCAAAACTGGAGGATTATCACGTTTAGTTTATCTGAGCCAAAGTATTAGATGTTGCAAAATCATTTGAATAGACTCTCACTTTAATGAAATTTATATTTATTATTAAAGGTTACGTCTGGATCGTGGGTGTGTCTGTTGCCCTGGTCCTGCCTGATGCAGACGTTAGGTACCAGGAAGCTTTTTTGACATCCTTGTGGATCCATCTTTTTCCTATTTGATCACATCATGTTCTGTACACACGTCACCTATTGCACGTCTGTGCGTCCAGGGAGAGGATCCTCCTCAGTCTCTCCCTGAGGTTTAGAACGTGTTTCCCCCTTTTAATTGTGGGGTTTCTTTTAGGGAGTTTTTCCTTGTGCGGGGTGAGGGTCTAAGGACAGAGGGGTCGTATTCTGTACAGTCTGTAAAGCCCACTGAGACTAATGTATAATTTGTGATATTGGGCTATATAAATAAATTTGATTTCACCAGTTCAAGGATGAAATTAAACCGTTGGCTACTCTAAACACCATCTGTGGTCATCTACAATTAACATCATGCATGTGCCCCATTTCCTCTTCTGGTTCTTTTCTCTTGTTACTCATTGTTTCCTCATGTTTTATGTATATTTTTATGGTCATTAAATGAAAAAACAGTTTGGGGGGAGGGACAAAGAGAAAATGTTGAACAAACAAAGCCTGACAATAACCGTGTGCAACTCTCGCGGTCTTTACGCTATTTGGCTCCACTGATGAGACGATGTTATTTCTTTTTACGACAGTTGAGATCGGAAGCCGGCCAAAGATGCCAGTGTGTTCGCGGACTTCGGCATTGGCTCCAGTTATCTTGGAGTTTCTTTGCAGCAGGAGATATCCGTTACTCCGGCACATCAGGGCAGCGTCTCATTCACACGGCTATAGTGTTTTGCAGAAAAGCGCCCCGGTTAGCCGTACAATAAAGCCATTCACTTCCAGAGTCGGTTCAAGTTTGCATGTTCAGTTGTCCAGAAAATTCAGCATGTCGTCGAGCGAGATGTCTCAGAGAATGGTTTGGGTGGACCTGGAGGTAGGTCACAGGGCTGAAACCCGCTTGTATCTGTCTTTTCAAGGCTACTGTGTGTGCCGACATCGGCTAATAGTAGGCTACACCAAACTAATCAGAGGTAGCCGAAATGATGCTGATGTTACTGATATGACTCAGGGAACATCCCCAAATGTAACGCTAACGTGAGTTAACTAACCCTCACAAGCCAGAGAGACGGGCAGGGTGAATGTGCTGTATGTTATTTGTTGTAGCTAACGTTAGCCAACTAGTATTTGAAATGGCAACCTAACGTTCTGCCACTCTGGTGAGCACCTAGCTCGCAGTAAAACCATGGGGCCGGCTTCTCGAAGGTGCCGCTCGCGAGCACAGCCACTGGGTGCTTTGCGTTCTCAAGGACGCTCGTTGCTTTTGCTCACTGTGGCTTGAAAGCGACATTACAGCGAGCACACAAATAAATACTCCAGAGACGGAATTAATGCTGCAACGGGCCTCTTTTGGAGACTGCGTGAAATGTGCTGGTGAATAGTCGCACGTGTGTACATGAAGACTTCAGTGTTTGGGATGTTGCTGAACAACGAATGTGAACATTCCAGCAGAATTGAACACCTCATGGATGTTGTACTTGTACACATCACACATGTGGTCCATCATATAACACTCTTTTCACTTCGACCCCTACGATCCACTTCAGAATTTTACATTATTATGATTATTATTATTCTCATTTCTGTCGTGTGTGACAGCAGGCTCGGAGTTTTAAGTGTCGATTGGTAGAAACCAGAATATTCAAATTAAAAATGTTTGCAACATCAAACATTTAATGTTTCCTCCTGTAAATTGTCTGAATGGCACAGTTAATGGTTACTGGATGATATATCTTCCCTGCATGCAAAACAAAATAATATTTAGCCCATGTCACAACACAATTATCTGCCTGTTGATGTAGTTGTGAACCCATTCTACGCCATTTGAGAAGTAAATAAGTGCCGTTAGAAGTAAAGTGATGCTGCTTCTGAGTGCCAGGCGCATGTTGGAGATCTATCAATCTACCTGGTCTCTTGTGTTTATTTTTAGATGACCGGTCTGGACATTGAGAAGGACCAGATCATTGAAATGGCATGCCTAATTACAGACTCTGACCTGAACATTTTAGCTGAGGTAATAATACACACGAATACAATTGGACTGCCGCTTCTATTCTGTCTGCATTGTTAATTAAACATGTCCGTCCTCGGTCGACAGGGGCCCAATTTGATAATTAAACAGCCAAACGAGCTGCTGGAAGGGATGTCGGAGTGGTGCAAAGAGCATCATGGGAAGGTAAGTTGTCTTTGACAGATGGGGTATCACATAGGGTGGGAATTGTTTTTTGCATAGACTGCTCTGAGTTGCGAATTTTAACCAGTTTGCCACACTCAAGTCAGTGATGTCAAACGGCTGCAAATATTGGGAATATACAATAGGGAAGCTGAAACAACTAAATGAATGCAAACCGTCAGTGTACTTGTGTCTCAGTCAGGACTGACCCAGGCTGTACAGGACAGTAACATCACCTTGGAACAAGCAGAGTATGAGTTCCTGTCCTTTGTCAGACAGCACACGCCGCCTGGACAGTGTCCGCTTGCTGGTGAGTTACTTTTTTATTAGGATCAGCTTCAGAAAGAAACATTGCTTGTGCATCTGGCCCCTAAAGTCGTGTCCTATGATTCCTTTTTCCTGCAGGGAACTCTGTGCATGCGGACAAGAAGTTCCTGGACAAGTTCATGCCACAGTTTATGTACCACCTTCACTACAGAATCATTGACGTCAGCACCATTAAGGAGCTTTGCAGGCCAGTGTTTTGTTCTGCAGAGTTGCACACAAATTTGAATATTTTCCACATTCGTCTCGCACCTGTCCTCTGTACTTGTTTTTCTAGTCTTGCCCAATGAGTACTTTCCTGGCTCATCTCCTGAAGGCCTTGTTATTTACTCGAGCCCCACTAATGATCTCTGCTGGCTATCGTCAGTTTGCTAGTCAAAGTATTGCAGCGCTGAAAAGATTTTGTGACCACTTAGCAGCACCTCAGAAGAAATTACAGATAGCATGGCGGTCTCTTCATTGTGACATTCATTGTGTATTATTAGGTAAACGTGGGCGTGTGTTTATTTATTTTTTCTATGAATGCTTCACAGACGGTGGTTTCCAGAGGAATACAAAATCGTGCCTCACAAGAAAGCAGCACACAGGTAAGCGATTTAATAAAAATAAATAAATAAACATATTTTTAAGGTTGAGTAATTTGCATAATACAAGAATTACAGTTAAACTCTTGTTTCCTCCCTCAGAGCCTTGGGTGACATCCAGGAGAGCATTAAAGAACTGCAGTACTACAGAGCCAATGTCTTCAAAGCCTCAACAGACAAGAAGAAGCGCAGAATTGTAGAAAACGGAGGCAGCAACAACAGTTCACATGTATGAGCGAGACGATGGAACCTTCAGTGTTGTGTTGCCGCATTTCTTTGAGAGAAAAAAGAAAAAAAAAGAAGTTTCATTGGTCAGTGAGATTTATGGGATTTTCTTCATTGATTTTAGTTTATGTTCATATTTAGCTGCTCAATTGTCCTTCGTTTCAGCATTGCTCACCAAGGGAGCAAGATTCTCGTAAAAGTTTATCCGAAACAAACCTATTTTTCCAAGTTTAAAAGAGGAACATTTGAAAGTGACCTTGCAATATTGTATTTATTTAACTTTAGTCTGGGATTGATATTGATTTTTCCATTGTTTTTATAATGAAACCAAATAAACTATGATCCCTGAGGAAACCAGCGTCCGTTCCAGCCGTGTTGCATTTATCAACTCAATGTAACGAGAGTTTGGGGCTTGTGGTACATTAGGAAGAAGTGACCGAATTGCAAAAAAGTACACTTAAATATGTCGTACGTGTGCAAAATGCAGCTGTTGGAGTGTGGTGTTAACGGGCACTTCATTCCCCCAATGAAACAATGTGAAATAAACTAAGTCTCCAAATTCTGTACGGGAGCTTTTCCCTTTCTGTTGTTAGAAAATGGTGCAGTACATTACTTTTATTATTTTACTAACTGCCAAAACGGTAAAGTATAACATTGTATAGAGTAGTGCACTGTTGGGACACAGAGCTCCAGCGGCAGGATCAACACTAGAGGGCAGTGTGCACCGTGGAAAGATTTGAAGTGCAGTACAGTTGTACTTGTTCTGTTTTGCAATGAAGTAGAGACAAAGAAAAAAAATTTAACTTTGAGAACGAGCAATTGCCTCGGATGGAGAAAGATGAGCTGAGATTAACGTGAATTCATATTGTGAAATGTATCGTTCAGACATTCAGGGCTCATCAAAAACTATAGATTTGTGTTCGTATCAAAGTCGAGACCTTAGTTCACTTGGCAGACCAAAAAGTCAACCTTTCCATCCATTGGCCGACTTGTTCAGGGCACCTCGACAACTCTGGTCTGCCGACTGATGGAAACAGTTAGAATGTACTGTACACGCGAGTGCGTTCAGAAAGTATTCAAAGTATTTACTTTTCACATTTTGTTGTTGCGGCGCTATGCCAAAATCAGTTCAATTATTAACCCCCCCTCATCAATCTATACAGATATACCCCATGGTGACGAAGCGGAAATAGGATTTTAGAAATGCTTGCGAGTTTATTAAGTATTCGTCATTTGGCTTTCTGTCGTCATGGGGTATTGAGTGCAAATTAAAGGGGAAAAAATGTATTAAAAAAAAAAACTTGCACTTCCCAAGTTTCGGTGTCCTGGTTTAAGTGTCAGGCTGTGTGTGTGTGTGTGTGTGTGTGTGTGTGTGTGTGTGTGTGTGTGTATATATGTGTATATATATATGTATGTATATATATATGTATGTATATATATATGTGTATATATATATGTATATATATATATATATGTATATATATATGTATATGTATATATATATGTATATGTATATGTATATATATATGTATATGTATATATATATGTATGTATATATATATGTATGTATATATATATATGTATATATATATATGTAT
>CALSCE010000030.1:4368808-4395559 GCA_943593645.1 Bovichtus variegatus
GACGAAAAGAGAGCTGAGCCAGAAGGCAAAGCTCTCGATCTACCGGTCTATCTTCGTTCCTACTCTCACCTATGGTCATGAAGGTTGGGTCATGACCGAAAGGACGAGATCGCGGGTACAAGCGGCCGAAATGGGTTTTCTCAGAAGGATGGCTGGCTTCTCCCTTAGAGATAGGGTGAGGAGTTCGGTCATCCGAGAGAAGCTCGGAGTAGAACCGCTGCTCCTTTGCGTAGAAAGGAGCCAGTTGAGGTGGTTCGGGCATCTGGTAAGGATGCCCCCTGGGCGCCTCCCTAGGGAGGTGTTCCAGGCACAGCCAGCTGGGAGGAGACCACGGGGAAGACCCAGGACGAGGTGGAGAGATTATATCTCCACACTGGCCTGGGAACGCCTCGGGGTCCCCCAGTCAGAGTTGGCCAATGTGGCCCGGGAAAGGGAAGTTTGGGGCCCCCTGCTGGAGCTGTTGCCCCCGCGACCCGACCCCGGATAAGTGGTTGAAAATGGATGGATGGATGGATGTTTGTATATGTATATAGATGGGGGTTTTTGACAGCACCATATTTCTAACCTT
The DNA here is from genome assembly GCA_943593645.1 of Bovichtus variegatus. Lineage (NCBI taxonomy): Eukaryota > Metazoa > Chordata > Actinopteri > Perciformes > Bovichtidae > Bovichtus > Bovichtus variegatus. The sequence continues at coordinate 4,369,377 of CALSCE010000030.1, forward strand.
GAAGTGAGTGCTCCCGGTCTACATTATGAGGCCTCATCAAAGTGTCACACAAATTCAGATCAATAGGCTGGATGAGCACACACACGCATACAGTTACCACCACCTGTACCTCACACTCCAGACTAGATTTAATTGAAGTAGGGATTGAGAAGGATACAAAATGGAAAAAGCTTTGTGCAAAATGAGGCTGTCCTGCTTTTTCAAATCAGATCGATCTGGTACAGTATCTCAAAGGTTGACATTTCCTCTTCAATTGGCTGTGTGCATGAGCGGGCATAGTCCGTACATGGCATTGTATTTTCTTTGTTGACTCATCACACATGCTCCAGTCCTCTTGCCACCCTCCACTGCCATTTCTCTCCTCTTCAGAAATACAAATCGATGGGCTAGCAGACACTTGCGTTTTCACACACACACACACACCCACACACACACACCCTTTGCACTGGGAACATGTGACAGCCCTCAGACTCAATCCCAGCCTCGGAGATTTGAGTTAATCTGACAAGGCGGGTCATGAAAGGGAAGGCGTAAAGCCTCTTCTAACCCAACTTCAAAGTGAGGTAGAGGATGTGGAGATGAAGAGACAGTGTTCTGACCTGGACTGTGTGCAGCCATGCCATGGTGAGAAAACTCCGTGGCCGCTTCCCGACCCCTGACGTGCTGCCACACTGTCAGTCAAAGCTTTGTTAGCTCAGTGGGTTATTTTTCTTCTTCTTTTTCTTTAACAGACAGTTTGAGGCGTCTGCTTACTTACATGCTAACAGGAATCACAGTGAAGCCGTAAACTCGGGTTAAGTCCCTGCATCCAGCATCACACAGTAAATATATGTTTAACCTGATTAGACCGGCTAATTTAAGTATCTGGGAACAATGTGCTGCAATTATGGATGTCTGACAGGTGTTATTATGTGAAGACTGATAAATGATTCGATGTACTGGATCAAAATATAAGCCTAGAGGGAACATTGGCTCTTAATGCTTCCCCCATGTGACTCTTTACCTTTAATAGTCTAACAGGAGTTTGATGTTCGTAATAATTCTTCCACACCTAATAGTCCACTTTCCAACACATCTCAGATTTTTTGTTAAAAAGAACTTTTAGGATATCCACAATGACATTCTTCCCACAATTGCCCTTTTCAGATATCTACATCGTTATTTATATCCAGAATGAACGTTCTGCATATCCGCAATATCATTTTACTAGGAAAACCTCCCATTTCGGATATTTACAATCCAAGTGTTGCCGCTCCTAATTTTTAATTGCAGATATAAAAAATTAAATGACATTCCAGGTATCCATGATGTCATTTTGAATATCCGAAATACATCGTGAATGGTCAAAATGTTATAACGGATATCTACAATTGGCATTGTGACGATTAAAAATGCAATTTCATCTACGAACATCCACAAAGTATTGTGGATATCTGTAAATAGATCTTCGTTTTAACATAAAAACGGTTCATTGAATATGCACAATTATATTTTAGATATCCATAATAGAATTTCTCCTCGTCAGAAATGATAGTCTTATTAGTCAGATCGACTTGTCCGAGTCACAATTTTATTCAAGATACCTTTAAATACAAAAAAAAAAACAGTAAAGTGGCATCCTATCAACCTAGTTAAGGCCAATATGGAGGGGGAAAGGGTTCATGTTCATCATATCACCTGTACTTTTAAAGTCGTAATAAGTTCATTCTTTGAGCCAAGCCTTTTGTCCGTTTGGTTTTGTATTTCTTTGCAATGAGCATTCTAGCCTAACAGAGCCTCCAGTACACTGTCACTGACGACGCTGGACTATTCCCACGAGAGACACCTACTCTGTGCACTTACAGCGCGATAATGTGTTTGAATACAGTCTGTGTGTGACCGCTTGACAACTCCCATTACTGCAAAATAAAGTTAGCAGGCTAAACAGGAAGTCGGCGCGTCATCGTTTCCTCTCGTCGCTCTGAAGCCTGTGCAGTTTTTCTTTTCTAACTTTAAAGAAGTGACGGCTATGACAGATGCTCACTCTACAGTACATGAGGGGCTGGGGATGTGATGTGTTCAAAGCTCAGTAAAACATGGTTTCGGCCCAAAGAGAAAGGTCGTGATCGTGGTCACCCTGTTCATCCAAATGATTATTTCTTTTTTCGTTGCTAGGGGTAAGTAAAAGCGTAGCACTCTCAGTGCGTCTGTTTTGGATGTTTCCCATCCTTCATTTAAAAGATGTCATGCATTATTTTGCAGCCTAAAAGGTTTTTTTTTTTTTTAGCTGCTAGTTGATATCTGTCATTGCAGATGTTACGTCTGAATACATGCATCACTTGGTCTTCCGTATAACACTTACTGTACCCCCCCTTTTTGCTGTGGAAGGCACCACCGCAACGGGCAAGTTGCGACTTCAGTGCCGTTCGTTCATATTCACGGTGAGCTGTGTTTTTACGTGAACTGTGACAAGGTGCACCGGTACTCTACACCTCTGCAACAAGCACAATGCGCAGGCCTGTGACTCCTGTGCTGCGGTACAGCAGGAAGCTGATGGTCTCTGAGGTGCACTTTGACAGAGCTGTGCCCCTGCTTGGTGTATTCGACTACTTGAATTAGGCGCGACGACTACGGGGAGGGAAGGGGGCTGTGCAGCTTTAAGGGATAGAGTCAGGAGACAACGTGCCATATGTCCCTGCTTCAGATGAACCAGTGTTTGCCATCAGCAGGTGTCACCCTCTCTGTAGGCCTTTGATCTTTGTGTCTGCGTACATGTGTGTGTGTGTGGGTGTGTGCGCGCATATGCTTGCAACTGCATAATGTTAATGAATAACCTGATGTCAACAGCATCAAGCTGTGCCAGTGATTCACATCTTACTGCAAAGCTGTTGTCTTTACTAAGGATCAAGCTGCTTCACCTCTCCCGAGAGGCTTTCATCTGCCTTGAAAGCGATAGCAAAGATAATTCGGTTTTTAGAACATGAGAACATATTTGTTGTGTATAAAGGTTGTGGTGAAGTAGCCACAATTGGGCTTTTGGAATCCACATTAGAAGACTTCCGCTACAGTAAGAGATGTGTTGACCAAGACTAAAAGCAAACTTTGCATCTCCCACAGCAGACATGTCGGAGACTGACTGGAGAGAAAAATGCAGATCTGACTCCTTTTCATTTTTGGGAACGTTTGAAAATGAGAAGATACTGGGGTGATGTTTGGGTAGAGTTGCAAGTGATATCGGGGGTATGAATGACCAAAGGCACGTGCGGCGTTACGTGGGCAATCTGACAAATGGACTGACCATGTGACCCGTCACAGAGACACCACTACGGCCATTGAGCTGCAGAGACATGTTATGGATCCCAATGGCACGACTAACGTTTGTTCCATTGTCACTTGTAAATAAAACAATGGAACTTTGATTCTAAAAAAAAAAAAAAAAAAGTGTGTAGTCTGAGCTCTCGGAGGGGGTTGTTCAGCCGTTCCTGACTGGCGCACTCTTATGCGATCGCTTGGAAATAACAACATACTGGCAACAAAAGCCAGCGAGGCCGGTCTCTCTCACATCTCCACTGTCCATCGGCAGTCACGTCATCCATCTCAGCGGTGCAGGGCTGCCAATCACCCGTCACACCTGACCTGTGTGACAGTGTTGGACATTCAGCTCTTTGCAGGGAAGAGCAGGACGGAGTGTGTGCTCTGACTCCGGGAACCGGAAGTGGCAACGTGTTGCGTTGTGCAGATCGACAGCTGCTGCTTGTGATCGCCCCGCACGTATGTGAAGTACATCAGCTGGTGACTGTTGTAGTCGTCACGGTGACTGCATGTTCACAATGTGTTTTACTTTGTGTACAGTACCATGACAGAAGTTACATTTCTTCATCCGAGACACAGCGGAGACTTATTTAGTTACCCTAAAGTTAGTTACTCTTCCATGACATGGGCTGATTATTGTTTAACCAAGCTTATTACTAATAAATATTTTACAAATGAACTATGTGTTGCATAGTTTTTTGTGCATTTGAATTCATGTGTATTTATTGACTTACAGACCAACGAAGCTAAACTCAAACCGAAATGAATGTTAATAACTTAATAACCTGCATTGTCACCATTGATTCATCGGACGATACAATATAATTATATAATGTACTTTTTTGAGAACATATAGGACACTTTTTATTACCTTATTTTATATAATCTATAATATTTTGGAACTTCCTGCTCTGTACCGTGCTCTCCATTGGTTTTATCGTTGAATTATGATTCTTTAATGACATTTATACTTCAACAACGTCGAGTATGGCTGGCTGGCCTAACAGCGGCCCAAAGAAACGATGGCTCTACATTGGCAGGTAATGTTGGTCAGTCATGTATGTGTGTGTCCCGTGAGGTTTGTATCTTTCTTGTAGACATGTTTTATACAATCAATAAAAAAAATTCAAAAAGATATTTGAGCTGGTTGGAAGCTTGTTAACGCCAAACAAAACTTTGCGCCAAAGATGGTCTTTTTAAATCGGATATCCGTCATGGTGTCAAACCAAATGAACTAATCAAAAGTCTCTTCCCAACTTTGAGAAATGTGTGTGTGAACCGACCAGGGCCGTGACTTTTGACTAGGGCAATAGCGACCAGAAGGTAAAATACAAAACCGGAAATGGAACAAACCAAAGAATGGGAAAAAAGTCAAAAGTCTAACAATGCCACAAGTGTTTCCAGGGTCGTTACTCTCAATGACGTATGACATTCTTACTGTAACTACTAACACTTTGAAGCTTTTTATTGACAAATTATTACCTTTGGGAGCCCCAAGTTGAGTTTTCCCATTGTCAAAATACTGGGCTTTGTCAGAATTTTCCATCTTCTTTCATCTCTCTTTGACTGTTCTGTCCAATAAAAGCAAAGAGACAAAAAAATGTATCTTAAAAAATAAATAAAAATGTACCCACCATTTTATTTTATTTTTTTTGCTAGATACAACATTTTTAACTAATTTAATATCATTAAAGTAATATCTTCAGAGCTGAGAGCCAGATTCAAAATCACCGCAGTTATGCAAGTCAAACTGCAGAAAATATAGTTTAAGTGTAAAAATATGCTATGATCATTTAAATATGAGCCATTACGTAGCCTTTGTAGACAGCTGTATTTTGAATAAAACAGAAGTGGGGAGTTTTTCCTTGTCCACTGCAGAAGTCTAAGAACAGCGAGTGTGGCCTGCTGTTCCTGAGGCAAATTTGTCATTTGTAAATTGGACTACATACCATATACTGACACGAGTGAGACTGATGACGGAAAAACGCGTCTGAAACTCCTGCTGTATAACAAACATAGAGATTGTTCTATGTCGTGAAGATGGTAAAGCCCTGAGAGCCATACGTGATGTTGGGCCGTGCTAATAAAGTCGACTCGACTTGAAGGTGACGCCGTATTTGTCATCTCCCCCAGAATTAAAAGTTTTGTAAATTCACACGTCCCTGTATTTTCTGCTCTAGTGAACTGTTTTGTTCAAGACACTCAACATTTATACATGATTACACATTCCCATCGTTGACTTTAATATGCCATGTCAAAACTGTGGAGGACACGTTCGCCCTGGGGTAGAAATATTCTTCTCACTTGCGCTTCACTTGGTCTTGGTAAAGTGGTCTTTAAGGATAATGTTATTATGTATTGCATTCAACAAGTCCAATGACAAAACACAAACTAATAGAGATTTCATCCTTCTAGTCTGTGTCACACAGTGAAAGTCAGGAAGCTGGTGTTTTGCATGTTTTACAGTGTAAATGTACTAGAGTGTGGCGTTTTTCCTTCGGTGGTTCCCTTTAATACACCCGAGGCCATCAGACAATCAAGAGACATGCGTGGATGCGTGGGTTGCACAGAGCTGATAAGGGCTCTGATGGGTTAGAGGGGCGAGAGCGGGACCCGGCGTGGGGAAGAGCAGACAGACGCACACAACATCGAGAGGCGAAACGGCAAACTGTCGGACAAAGCGCAGTGTAAAGACTGGGTCTGATCGCTTCTCTGTTTTAAATCCATCTTAAAGGACTGATGGTTTTAAATGTGGCCTTCTTTCATTGCATAAAGAGACCAACGCATGTCCTTTTGCTGCTTCTGATTTAAAGATATATAAAGACAGAACTCGGCTCCGTGTGCGTATCAAGCCCCGGGTATTAAAATAACCTTAAGTAGCGCCTACTTTGTGACATCTGTGTAGCCACAGCCAAGTGTATAGTAGTGTATTCTTCCGTAAAACTCCACTGTGAGCCAAAACCTATGTTGCATCTGCGTGACATATTGCCGGCCACATCAGCACACTTCTGCTAAATAGTGTTCTGTGATATGAAAGTGTTGAGACTCACCCTAACACGAAGTGAGGTGACTCGTCCACTCTGTTTGTAATGTCTGTGATACACATGTTCTGTGACATAGTATATGAATCACGCATTTCTTCTGTTCTGTGACATGACATGACATGACAAACGGACCACAGCGTGCAGAGACGCGCTGCGATGGTGTAGCATCAACATGAGCAAGTGTTGCCGTTTTTGCCATCGGAGTTGGAAGATAAAAGGTCCTTTTTTTAAAAATATATTTTGCCCGGGAAATCGGACAAATCTGCAAGCTCGTGTTCCATTTGCTTTGACGTACGTGCGTTACGGTCTGACGACGTCAGGCTACGCTTCTTATCGCACGAAACGGTCGTGATCGGCTCGTCGGATCAGCAGTCGCTAGGAAATCTGTCTAATCGCTCAAAACATGAGTTTGCGGATTCGTCCCAGGCAAAGTGATAAAGTGATGGTCCACAGAAGTCGAGAGTTTGGTGCGAGTTTGGCACAGCAGGAAAATAACCTCAAATGCATAAGAATGCTTTTATTTTTATTTATATATTTTTTTATTTATTTATAGTGGTGCAAGTGTTGAAGACAAGCCTCCTGCTGGGGACTGATGTGAAATGTTTCCCCACTGGCAACTTAAAAAAATTAATTTATTTCATATAAAGTAAGAAATATGTCAAACACTTCCGTATATTACACCGAACAAACATTTCCCCAAACTGAAAGGCACCTCTTATGCTAAGAAATCGGAAGTGGGGATAACACGCCACAGTGCTGCCCGCCGGTGGAGAAGATGCGATGCGTTCATGAAATGACTCCAAAAGAATTGTTGAGTGTCATGTTTGGAGAACGAATAAGAGGCTGCTTGAGTCTTTATCTTTCTTTGGGTCACACACTCCGGTCCGTGTTTAGTTATCTGCAGTATTTAAATAGCAGGTTCATTTAGGAGGCTTTCAGAGGGAGATGATAATGCCGACAACGGGATTAGATAGAAGAGATGTCATATACCAGCACCACACTAATACCCTCTCTGTGCTTTTGGGACTGTATTAGTATTCTGTTTTGCCCCTGTTCTGGATTAATGTTCATCTACAGCAAAGGGAGGGACTGGTGGTCTCGACCAACTCTTGATACCGATTGGCTGGGGGGGCTGATAAATCCCACTCGAGAAGTCTGATTTAACAACCTGCGGTGTGTGGTACAAATGATGAAATGAATTCATGTACGACACGGTTCTAGTGTTGCTCTTTACTCTCTAGCTGAAGAGACTTTTTTTTCTGATCAATTATTTTAAAGGATAATTCTGGTTTATTTACAACCTTGGTTTTATTTGTCCACCGTTGCTACCAGTAGTAAGAACAACACAGCCGCCGTACATTCATAGGTACCAGGTAACAGAACTACAAGGAAACTACAAGAGCACATTAGATCAGGGGTCCCCAACCACCGGGCCGCGGACCAGTAGCGGGCCGTGGATCATTTGGTACTGGGCCCCACAGAATTATTATTTTTTTGAGTTGGTAATATTTATTGTAAACATTTTTATTCACATTAGTCTGCAGGGTATTTTATTTTGAAAAATGACCACTTCCAGCCGCACCTCTTTCCGGTACTTGTCTTTCTCGTCTTTTTTCAAGTTAATAAAAATTAGCAAAAAAACAAACGTCGCTAGAGAGCTTCTTTGAACTGGGGGAAAGACTGTTTACTTGTTTAACTGGTTTATTGTTTTAACCGCTAACATGATAATGCGCTTCCATTAGTAAAACATTGTTTTGTATTTCCTACATTAAATGTATTATATTGGTCTGTGATGAACTAACTGGTTGAAAAGGAGCAGATAAAAGAATCCACTTGTTAAAAGTCAATATCAACGATGAAATGACGATACTATGCGAGCATTTATGAGTAATATTCAGCGTTTCACTGCCTCTAACTGATCAACTCTCGGGAGGCTAACTTGCACTTCTCCAGGTACCAGTCCATACTCTGTACGTTCAGGGACTTGAAGTGGTTCCCAAGCCAAGTCTCTGCAGACGGAGCTGCTGCTGGCCAAACAAATCCCCCTGTTGTTCTAGTATAACTGATTAATAATATGTGAAATGTTTAACCTTCGTTTTGTTTGAAACGTGACACTTTGATCTGATTTCAGTGAGTTATCCACAATACTAAGAAATATATTTTTTTATTCCGTGTCAGTGTCCATTTTTAGATTTCCATGGCGGTCTGAGCTGTATCTAAGTGACTTTCTCTCTTATTTTATGTGTTTAAGGACAGACTTTTTGCAATTTCCTCACCTGAAAAATAACCACATTAAAATAACTTTTTACATAACACATTTTAGCTGTGGCTGTGACATTAAATATCATATAAAATGTTCATAAAATGACTTCTATATTTAGATAAATCTGCACTGGCCTCTGTTACAGGCCATCTCTAATATGCAATGTGGGAAAGTCACTAATGCAAGTTCGTGAGTTTCTTAAATGATTGAGCTCGGATGAAGATCCAGTGAGTGGAGCTGTCCTGTTTTCCTCTTCCTCCAGTGATGATTCCTGATTCCTAGGATATGTCATGAATCATTCAAAAGCGCTGCGAACATGCTGCCCCCCCGGCTCACTTCATTCGCTCGCTGTCGTTGCTCTTCTCGAAGTTAGGGAAGAGGGTGACGCACAGCGCAGGCCTTACAGCTCAGGCTCAGCACTGACACACTCACAAGGTCAGACGCTGTACATGACAAAAGCCTAACAAGAAGGGACAGTGCGTCAAGAAGTACAGACATTTTAAGCTGCAGCGCTTTGTCTTAATAAGGAGACGTCTGACGTGGTTGAATAGATGGAGATACAGAAATCAGTGGAATGTTAACGTGAGCTGGCACTATTGTTTGAAAAGAAGCTTATTATAGCTACATTAGGCTAATCTGTTTTGTAAGACACAGCATTATCGTCAGCCTGCATCATCATGTGAAAAACATCCGGTTGGACAGAATCAAATATTGCTTCATTGCATATTTTTGATCCTACTGTTTTCTCCCCATTACCGTCAAGCTTTGTTCGCTTCGTTTGAGGTGCCTTCATGCCGTTGAAGGTGGAAACGATCATATAGATCAGAGTTCACTAATTCTAACATAGGCGTAAACCCCCACGGATGTTAGTCATCCTCACCTTTACCATAAAAAATAAAAATAAATTTAGATTCCTCCCAGTGTCAAGTTCTTATCAGTTGGCTCGCAACATTGTCATTGTGAGTTTAACCACCTACAGTAATGACCAAGCAGCATGACATGTATGCTTAGAAATCGCAGCTCGGTGACATTACACACATTGTTCACTTGATCTTGATTAAAAATTCCGTGCAGGCCGCTACCGAAGAACCACAAACACCTCGGCGCACATCGTCCTGGTCGGTCAGGAATCTGCTCGCATGTTTAATTTTTGAAAATGCAAGAAGTAAACACTGTCATGTCATCAATTACGATAGGATTTCCTGTAAACGCGCTGGCGATGGATTTGGCGATAGGCTTCCTTTGAGTCTATAGCGCCCCCTTTGGCTGCAGGTTTGACGATGACGTTCATGTTTTTGAGAGCTCTTGTTCGGGGAAATTCATCAACCATGTAGGAGTCGAACACAAGTCTAAGGTCAAGGATTTCTAGTTCCACCACTCTGCAGAACATTTGAATAGCGGGAAGAGAGGATTGGGAAATTAATTCACTATTTGGTTTAATGACAGTCCATTAGTCCTTTGTGTTTCAGGATTGCCATGTTTCCCTTTGATATTTCCAGAAAAAAATAATCTGAATATATATATATATATATATATATACATATATCTATGTTTTCATATTTAAAGACTCAGCTGTGCGTGTTGGAACAAAGCTTTATATAGGATGACTTCTCAGCATATATTATCACAGCAATACATTATCTTGTTACATAAACCTCCTGTTATCTTGTCATGTGGTCCCAACTTTACATTCATATCACCGAAGGTTTATTTGCCATTAAATTACCATTGCACTTATAATACAATTGAAATTGAAATTTCGCAAAACTTCCGGGAACTGACCGCGTTTCTCCTGTTCATCCATGACAACAGTTACTCTGTCTTTCTCCTCCTTCTCTCGTCCCTCTCTTTTCATCGCCACGGCACCTTCGGAAAAATTACAGCACATTGATTTTTGTTGGGGACCTCACTGGAGTATAGTTCATCCTGAGAAAGTGTGTGTCCATGTGTGTGTGTCCATGTGTGTGTGTATACAGAGCACAGCTGGCCAATGAGGAAGGACCTGGCTCAAAGATGCTGATGCATCTCCTTGGCTATATGGGATTGTCTCATCCCATCGAGTAGCGCTATGGATTGAATATTGACGTGAACCTGCCTGCCAGCCGCTGAAACAAGACAGCAAGGACACCAGATACAGTCCCACCAGGGCAGCTGGAGAGCCAGCTTCTTTTTAAACCTTTTGCTGTATAAGTAGAATGTTGCATCCCCCAGAAAAAAAGGATAGGTGGTATTAAGTATATGTCTGAAGGGGACAATTCCCAGGGGAAACAAAACAAGGCCTTTTGAATAATGCGAGCATGTGCCGGTCAAAGACGTTTCATTTATTCCATGTGTTGCAGAAAATAGATTTCGTCAAAGACACTGTAATCAGGTCAAAAAGCAGCCGAGGTTGATTATAAACCGGCAAACGACAGCGCGTTCAGGTTTCTGTACGACTGGATGTCAGGTTTGTTGGCCATAGGTTTACAGCTGTGAGGGAAGAGCAGACCCGCACTTCTCATCCTAATGCGAGCCACATGTCAGCTGCACAAACAGCAGCAGCTGCAGTCCTCCATCAGCCACAGTGCTGCTGTACTCAAGGTTGGGCTGCCTTGAGAAAGATTTATGTGGGGGAGCTGATGAGCGCGAATTGAGACGCCGTTTGTCATGTTTGCTAATACAACGACAAACGGGAAATAAAAACATTGACGAGCCTCTCTGTCATTCACAAGGCTTAGGGACATGTAGAGGTCTGGAAGAAGCTCACCAGGAGATAAAGCATCAGTATACGTCTGTGCACAACTACTCTGTGACTGAGATGTTGACCATGAGCTCAATTAGACATAGGTAAAGGCTGATTATTAGCTGTTCTTAATGAAGGAAACGAAGTAGACGTGGTGTTGCAGACTTTGCAGCGCCGTTGCTCTGGGCCCTTGGCATTCATCTGGATTGACCTGCGGAGACCGAGTGATCTACTGCTGCGCTGTGGCACCAAGCACTCAGAATAAATGGAAAAGGAAAAAGATACTATCATGTAGAGAAGGGAGAGTTGGAACGCACACATGTGATTTATCACGTAGTGGTGCCAGAGACTTCGGTTTGGGGGAAATATTCAGTGAATATGTAGATTACTGTGAGCAAAGAGGAATCTCAAATGTGAAAAGTGGAGCTCGCTCAGCAAAATCATCCGTTTCATTTCACCAGTTCACAAGTCATTCTTGCAAATTGGTGGTACTGATGCATTTGACACAAATATAACATTTAATTTCAATTTAGCCATAAACAAGACTGGAGTCTGGACCAGAGCGATGGACGCCAGAGGCTGAAATGCAAACAAGATACTGACAATATAGATCGGCAATCAAGTGTACGCTATCTGTAAAGCCAAACTCTAATACATTCTGCTCACATACTGCTGTGCGACATTATTGATTTGTTTTGCAGGACACATTACTGCTGCCTGGATTATGTTCACCACATTCTTTTAGGATAAGACGAGATGTGCTACGTCCTTACGCCACATGGAAGATATGTGTATGGAGGTAATCTGGCATACAGAGTGCGTGACACCAGAAACCAGGGTCCACACTGAGTCCAGCATCCCGCACTACCGTAATTTCCGGACTATAAGCCGCTACTTTTTTCCCACACTTTGAACCTCGCGGTTTATACAATGACGCGGCTAATTTATGGATTTTTCCCGCTTTCACAAGCTTCATATCGCCAAAAAACTGAGCACCGTCACATAATGTGACGTAAATCGAGCGCGCTCAAACTTCCCATTCATTACGGTAATTAACTTTTTTACGAAATTTCTCGGTGTTTCATTCAGTGTACCAAATGAACCTCTAAAAACATTATGCCAAACTTCAATTGCATTATTAGTTCTTGGTATGTCTTCAGCAGCGGACATTATGAATGGTCACGATTCTGATTACGGTAGTCATCATTGTGTCACCCTCATCATGGCAAAGACACGGAGAAAGGCATATGATGCAGCTTTCAAGTTGAAGGCGTTTAAAAGCCTATTTATTTTTGTTCCAAGCCGTGTTTCGTTAAAGCCTGTGTAAAGTTCATTTGTTTCAATGTACCGGTAGGCACCTGCGGCTTATAGACATGTGTGGCTTATTTATGTACAAAATACATATTTTTTAAAAATTCAGTGGGTGCGGCTTATATTCAGATGCGCTGAATAATCCAGAAATTACGGTAGTTAAGTTTATAGATAGATGATGGTTTCGGTAAAACGTTTATAAAGTAAACAACTCCTGTCTCTTCAAGGTTGACCATTTTAATATTTACCCAAAACTATAATCTTTCCCTAACTTTAACCAAGTGCTTCAATGCCTCAAGAGCCTTCAATGGACCCATTGAGGAGCCAGCCTCTCAACTCTAAAGATGCTGCTTCCTGTGACATTGCCGACAAGGTTAAACAAAGCATCTTAGTAATAGGGGACTCCATTACGTTTCTGACACAAAGGCCTTATCTGAGGGTGCTGGCATCACGCAGGGAGAAGCAGGGGACCCGGGCACACATCACCACTAACTATAGGAAAATGTCAGCACCAAAAATGTTAGAATGAAGTAATCGGAGGTCACAAAATATAACCTGGACCTACCCGTGAGGGGTAATGATGAGATGTACAGTAGGCCCCAACTTACTGAGAGCAGATGGCTTCCGTCCTACTGGAGTATGCACCACTATTTTATCTATCAGTATAGACAGGTGTTTACGGCAAGTTTGCCTTGAAAAGACTTAGCGCTTGGTGATAAGAGAGCGTGCTAGGTTTATAGTTGGGACGAATTAGTCCACTAGCTTACAACATTGAGACTGTTTCCCACCACTGCCGTATAACTCATGAATTGTATTAAAAACATCTCCATAAGCTATAAAAAGAACACTTTTCCAGTGCAGCCAACAGGCTCCACCTTATGGTACTCTATAGACCACCTTACACTTATTCCCAATTTCTAGAAGAATTTGAAGAATTTATCTCAGACCTTGTTCCTCACTCTGATGAGATGTTAGTTATTAGTGATTTCAATATTGACCTGAATTAGATTAATGATCCTCTAAGTAAAGCATTTTTGCCACTTCTTGATAGTTCTGGTTTTACTTAGCTTGTACAGGAACTCCAACACTTAAGTGGTAACTTAACGATTTTTCATAACCCCCAATACTGTAGTAATAATAATAAAAATAAAAAAAAATAGCCGTTAAACCAGTGTTTTTTGTTTTGGTCCAAGTTGTGGTTTAACGTTCTTACTCTGCTGCATTTACATATTGATGTGGTCATATGGAAAAAGGTTGTAGATGGTGAAATGTTATTTATAAAGACCATTATCCCCAATTACACATTTGCCTCAAGGGATTTTTCAATATGTACAGCATATGACAATCTCTGTCCTTAGTCCCTTGCAGAACCAAAAAAACCCAGAAGATGAAAATAAACACACACCTTCAGCATCGACCGTAATGCAGTGGAGCTGTTCTTGCTGTGGTCACATTGCTTGTGGGTTTGGAAACATTAAGAACTCTCTTGACGAGGCCTCAGTCTGAGTGTTTTTGTCCAAACCTGAAAGCCATTGCCGTGTTCTCATTTGCCTGGATGCACCGCATTCACGGAGAAATAGCTCCGGGATTTGAAAAAACAAGCTGCTGCATGTGTGAAATCTCCCTAATGCCTTTATAAACACACAATAAGCGCTTTACCCACAGCCATGATTTTTGAATGAGATGGCTCGAAATCCATGAGGGAAGCATACTGTGTGTGTGTGAATGCTTGTCCAGCGCAGTCATCCAGGACTGCAGCTTTATGTGGCAGCATGCCTCTGTTGTCATCCTCCGGGGCTCTGGTGTCTTTGCTGCCGCTGTGCCCGGAGCTCTACCAAGGTGACCCCCTTTTATCATCTTGCTATTGGATCCTAGAAGGCTCTCTGCCTGTCATACAGCACTCACACACACGTACATGCTCCCACATTATAAATGAAAGATGTGGCAATCCATGCAACTCTACCACTGTTTGGCCAAATTTTGCATGGTAATTAATGATAATGATACTATTGGTAAGATGGTGTCGCTGTTGACCATGAAACTCATTGATATGAGGCCAATGTTCAACTTGATCACCGCTGCTGTGATGGAGGAACAGGAACACCGACACTGAAGAGATACGCTATGATTCATTTGCGTGTTAAAAATCAACCACAGTTAAGGCAAATTACATAAGACACTTCAAGTTATCTATTTCTGAGACAACTCAGCATGAACACATTTTCCCTAATGGATGGATACACATTTCTTGGCGCTGAAATATTTTTGAGGCAAGACATGCAAATAGATTTCCAAAATCATGACAGTTGCTGCGACAGAGGCCATCTTTAATGGCAAATTCTAAGAGCTGTAGATCTTTGCTGCAGGCAATAGAGGGACTCACTAATGCCATTGGAGCAGAAATGAAATGCGGAATTCTTTGAGACAAGTTCAGATGCAGGAATATGTTTTTTCTGCTGCCAGTGGTAGGTGAAACCTTCAAAGCCAATCTTCTTTGACGTTCTTTAGCTCTCCTCACTGATCAAATGGCTCCAGGATACAAAGGACTACTTTATTTTTCAGATCATGTAATTGTTTCTTGTTCAAAAATGTGGAGCTTTTTCCACTATCTTTGTTCAAAAGCATGTTTTTCAATTGGAGAACATGCCTCCTTGATTTCACGTTCAGATTTTGTAATGCTTTCACTAAAAACCATGCCCTCACACTCAAAAGTCCCTGCTTGCGCATAGATTTCCTCTTCTTTGGCTCAAACTGCATGCTGGCACCCAGATGCATTGTTGCTTGCACAGATTTCCTACGTTCCAGCTTCAGCCCCTCTCCTCACAGGCTGCTTCTGTACGCGCATTTAACTCGGACATCTCCACTGCTCTTGGATTTTTTTGTGCAATAACTCTGTCAAAATTCCACAATCAATAGAATGCCAGGTGTGGCGTTGACCAATGAAATGATCCCTACCTCATTGTGGATGCGTTTGCTTTACTTTGCTTTTCATTTCCCAACGGCTCTTTGGCACCAACAACTGGGTGTTTTTCTCTCTTGTCTGTGTGTCATGGCTCACACAATACAACCTGTCCCTAATCACCATAAAGTGCGTGCGAGTGGCGTTCAGGTGTAGTGGGGAGCCATTAATACGACCTGGTTAAAAGCATGGCAGAGGGTCTCATCCCGAGACTGTTTGAGGGCCTCGACCGCGTCCATCGCCTCCGTGTCCCCCCTGAACACCGCACACACTCACATTCCCCTAACACACGTGAACACACCCCCATAGCTTTCTCCACTAGCCTAGCTAACCCTGGACAATTTGTTTCCAAAATTAGGGAGTGCATAAGGCGGGTACTAGCTCCAGTCCTAACTCTATGCTTTTTTTTTTCCTTAAAAGAAATGACAAAAGTCACTACAGGATACTCGTGAATATCACCATGTATACACCTTACCCTCGCCCACGATGCTTCTAGCAAAGCCCCGGGCAAACCAAGCGCTGGTGGATCATGGTCTGCGTACAGTGTCCAACAGAGCCTGGTGGATACCCCCCTGTATACATACTGGAACACTGTATGTCCCTTCTGGACCGGGGAAGGAGTCTGGCGGTCCAGCAAGTGGTCCGGGTTTTTATGTTGTTTTTAAGTTTCACTTTTAATTTGCATTAGAATGGTAGCGATAACCACTAATAACGCCCATGTAATCGGCTGATAACAATCGAAATGGGTGACCCCACAACAGACAACCACAGGGTAGCCTTGCACACATCATTATTCATTAGCTGCTCTCATGGAATTTTTATATTTTTTGAGTTGATATAAATGTGTATTTAGTCAAAGTTCCCTTTTGTCAGGGAGTTGTTGTTGTGAAACTGAGTAACTGAAATGAACTACCATATTTCACTGGGAGATGAAATCTAGTTTAATTTCAGACGTTGACTTATGTATTCAAAAGGCTGTGTCTATTAGCATAATGGCAGCGTCTTGAAAATAAGACTCTGGCACACTTAAGAATATTGTTTGCCAGGCATACGGGACATAGTCTGTTTTATATGCTGCAGATAGGGGAGCGATGATCTCAAAGAAAATGACAAAATGAGACTGTGCCTATAAAAATGTTACGGCATTGTTTGGGATTTACTCTGGAGGCCATATCAGGTGGAGGACATCATCACTCACGCATTGCATCAGTTTAGTTCGCGGAGAACGTAAGGTCAGATATTCAGAATACTTGAGGATTGGCACTGAGTGTTGTAAAGCCGACGACATTTGCAAGTGTAATGGTTGGCAATCCTGCAGAAAGCCATGCCACGGTCTTTAATGAATTTAAATAACCCACTTGATGACACCTGTGTGGACAATGATTGATTCATACACATCAGCTGCTTCACCACTCTGAAAGACTTTAGGCCTCTTCATGTTTTCTGGCTTGGAACTGATACATGAATAATGAGGAAGACCGGATGCAATATGTTCTCAAAAAGAAGTGTATTTAGTAGAAAATGTTGCCACCATTTGAAAGTATCCCCAAGGTTAATAAGTGATTAGTGAATCTACTCCCGACACATGAATTCATTTCTTCCTTGAAACACCTCGACTGCTTATTTGCATTCGGAAAAACTAATGTTTATCCCCCTTCATCCATCTGGAGACTGAACAGAGACCTTGAAATAGAGCCGCAGTCGCCCTTTCCTTTAAAGGCTTGTAGCACCTGTGTTGCTTACTCCTCAAATACACACTGCTGCAGGCTGCAGAGGGGAGGGGAGGAAGAGGTTTAGGTATCTATAATTTAGCCAACAGAATTTGGTCTATTTTTAGTCCAGTGCTACTCGTTTAAATGTGAGGAGAGTTAATTAAGGGCCTGGCCTTTTCCCATCCGTGCTTTAAATGAACATTGCTGCTGCGTGTTTCTCGGGAGAAAGGTATCTGCACCGCACCTTCTCATATTCTTGCTTCCACATGAGCTGCTCTGCCCTGGTCTCCTGACACACGTGACTGCAGCACCGTTCCCTGTCAGCCTTCAGTTAGTCATGTCCTCCTGAATGTGTCCATTTGGGGGAAAACCTTCTGTTTGGCTTCTCGTGTGTCGTTTCGTGACACTTTTCTCAAGAAAAATTAGCATCAGGATGTTTATTGGGCAAATGTCGTCTAAAGCATTCAGATGCATGACGTGTTTTCCAAAGGGAAAACAGTGAGTGAAACATGGTTGTTTGTGTGCTGTGCACCATAAAGGCTATCTTTCCTTTCGTGACTCTCTCGGGGGAAGGAGCACAGAGGGTGCTATCCATCACATGCCGGCAGGGTGTGAGGATTTATTTCATTTTCGACAGATCCAAAATTGTTGATCTGGTTAGTTCAGGCAGAGCGTTGAAGTCATGCCTGCATCAGCTTGTTGGCATCAGCTGTTTCTTTAATGCTGCACAATGACCATCAGGTTGAGGATAATGACATGGAAATGCTGTTGCTGTATCCCACGTTGGTTCTGATCAGAAGATTGAACACAGCAGCTTTAATGTCCCCCCTTTTCTTGCCCTGTGTGGGGTTTTTTTTT
The DNA here is from genome assembly GCA_943593645.1 of Bovichtus variegatus. Classification (NCBI taxonomy): domain Eukaryota; kingdom Metazoa; phylum Chordata; class Actinopteri; order Perciformes; family Bovichtidae; genus Bovichtus; species Bovichtus variegatus. The sequence continues at coordinate 4,387,537 of CALSCE010000030.1, forward strand.
GGAGTACAGAAGTGCTTTCTCTGGTGGTAGAGGTTGTAGAATTTTGTAATGTGCCGTTGGAAAAGCACCGACGTCCTTGAAGTTGAGAGTGAATGCTGTCGTAATCACTTTTGTCTAAAGACTTTCGGAGCCGACCATCTGTTCTCTTTCCTTAAACTGGTTCATCAACTCTAAAGGATGTAATGAATAAAAATGTTTAGAAAAAATGGAATTTACACTTCATGCAAGGTGGCGCTGGGGGGTTTCGGGGGTTCCCTTTTGGGGTTTTCACTGGGTCAGTTCACCACTAAAGTTATCCCTCAAAACATTAGTGTCCACATTAACAGTGGCAGGTGGACTCCTTCTAGCATATAGTGATATAGTGTTGATTTTCTAACACTTCTAAGATGCTTGCACACCTGGCATGTCATGTTTCCTCATCCTGAACGCCATATGTTCATAATACACATACAGTATCTGCTCCTCAGTGGACCAAAAACAAAAAAAAGAGTTAATGACTTTTTTCTTGAAAATGTAATACTGGCTGTTACCAAGGCAGTGTATGTGTGTGTGCGCGTTTGTGTGTGTGTGTGTGTGTGTGTGTGTGTGTGTGTGTCCTATAGAAATCCTCCACGTCCAGAGGGGAGTGTTGGCTTTACTAGTGGGAGCCTGCTGGCTCCCTGCCACCTTTACTGTACCAGTGCAGGGAGGTAAAGAATGCAACAAACATGCTGAGAAAGAAACACACGCACACACACACACACATATACACAAATAGCATAACGCACAATGAATATCTATCAAGCTGACCTTTGGCTGTTATCCCAGACAGAAAGTGAGTACAGTACATGAGCTGAATTACGATCATGCAGGCAGACAGCACCTCAATAAATATGATTTATGTAGCAAACATTTTTTTTTTCCTCATTAATTCCAAAATGGCTGGACATTAATAATTCAAACACTATGAGCCTTTGGTCATTAGGCCAGTAATCCTTACCAGCTTATTTCACTATATTTATCCCTTAAAGGCTGAGTCGAAGCAATCTCAAAAGCGAAAGCAAGGCATTGTAGAAGTGCTGGTCATTAGTGCTTTTTCTTTGCTTTAATCGTGTTTGGAGGTTAGAAGTGAGGAAAATAGCTTTGAGTATCACATGGTGGATAAATGCAAATTAGTTTTGCACTTTACCATTCAAATTGCACTTTGAAAGCATCCCTGCGGAGGAGAGTGTTATAGAGCCACGACCCGATGCAGGTTCCAAAGCTGTTATATCATAATGTCTGTCTAATGAAGTCTTAGTTTCCTACCAGTAAAGCCACGGATGGTGATTATGGGGAAGGTGGAGGGTACAACAACAGTCAGATTAAAGTATTAAATAATAGTTTGTATTGTATCTGCACCGAACAGAGTAATAGGTCCGATATGGTGATGTATGGAATCTGTGAAAACAGCTGACATTGTGGAAAAGCAGAACATTTATCAGAGTGGAGAGAGTCAGGAGAAATTCATCAGCAGAACAAAACAAATGACTAATGACCTAACAGAACTTCATAGAGGTACAAACTGAATGTAAACAAAGTAAGAACTAAGTTATGCAAAACCTGTCTAGTTTGGATGTAATATATAGCTCAGTGCAAAAATAGCATTGGGTTGTTCATTATTAGCGAGTGGGAAGGAAATACATTTATCACTTCAAAATGTCTCTTTGATATTGTTCTGGAAATGTGACCTTAAGAACCGGTTTGGTACACTGTGTTTTATAGAGCATTCAAACTTATTTTGGGTTTAACAAAAGTTTAATCTGTAAAGTTCACTGTCACCGTACAATTTGCAACAGCAGAAAAAAATAATAAACTTTTGCAATATTTTAAGTTTTGAGAACCATCCCTGAACATCAAGAACACATGTAGAGCAGACCTGAGCCAAAACGATTTCCACAAACATTCATCTTTGTGGAAATCCTCAAATATATTTTTTTCTTCTTTTTCTGAGCATTGTATTTAAAAAGAAATCCAAAGGGCTATGTTAGTATGTTGGTACAGGTAATAGTGTGATAATAAATATTTAAGCAGTGGGAATAATAATATTAATAATAATAATAAAAAATAACCTCTAATAACCTCTAATAGGACAAAATGCAAGTTGAAACACCAATTGCTGACCAACGCACACAGGTTGAACGTGTGTGTGTGTGTGTGTGTGTGTGTGTGTGTGTGTGTCGGCGGGTGGATTAGTTGCACCTGCCCCGCCCCACCTTTCCCTCTCCTGAGGGAAATAAGAACAGCACATTCCTGTGATACAAAGAACACTGGGTGACAAGTATTAGTTTTTATTTTACCTCATATATACTATATATATATATATATATATATATATATATCTTATATACTTGTTTCTATATCACACTGTCTATCAGGTATTAATGGATGACATCATGATTGGTGTTTGGAACCCTCCAGTAGCTGAGAAGGCCAAGACTTCAAACATGGGAGAATTAGACACGTTCAAGGATCATTTGTCGTCATTACACAAACAAGGTTGCAGAACAAAATGGAGTTGTAGTCCATTTATGCTAGACAAGAAAAACAACGGAACAAATCAAAAACAATCAAACAGTTGGTCTCGTGGCTCCTGTGGTGCATTTTGAATTTGCATAATAAGGAATGTTGCAGCAGCTACAAAAACAATAGTGAATTCTCTGGGCAGATATTATGGCCAGAAATCTTGAACATTAAAAATTCAATATCAGGGAAACATTGTCCATCAACTTTGACATTTGAGCACCAAGCATCACCGATGTAAACAGAGTCCTGCACTCTGTCCTGCGGTCTGCAAGTCAAGTGCAATAGCTTGATTGGGGAAGCCATGACACAGCCAGGTCTCTGTAAAGATGAGGGCACAACATTCTCATTTCATTCATCTTTTTTTCCCTGCAACCAAACGGAGGAGCCGGCTAGTAAGTGGAATAGCCTTAGGTCCTAGCTGCGTTAGCCTTAGCTTCCATCTGGCTCTCCTCACACTCCTCCGTGGGCCGTCACTCCGGCAGGTCTTGCTGAGTGGTCGAGAGAGGCTGTGGGTGGTGATCGCCCCAAGGTCCGCTGCACTTAATCCAATCCCTGTGCTTCCTGCTCCAATATTAATGTATATATCTCTATGTTATAGGCCATACGTGCTCAAGTAACAAAGGCGAAAAGAAAAGAAATTAAAAGAAAAATGTAGCGAAGTTCATGGCAGCTGGTGGCCATCGCATCTGCATGCGCTGCCTTCAAAATGTGTGCTAAACATTTTGAATTATGAAGCAGGAAAGTGTAACAATGGATGGATGGATGGATGGATAGATAGATAGATAGATACTTTATTGATCCCGAGGGACATTTAGGAAAGGATTAGACATGAGAAACTTAGTGGTGGGAGGAGTACATTTTTAACGCCATTGGCATCGTACACCACCCCCGAGACTACCAGTAGAGAGGAGCCCCAAAGATCACTCTCTTGCCCTCTTCTTTTGCTCTCTTAACTACTCTCACATGCTTCTCTTCTCTTCCTCTTCTTTCTTTTCTGTCTTGTTTTCTTCTTCTCTTTTTTTTCTCTCCCCCCTTATCTATTCTGCCCCGTTCACTCTGGAGCTGGCTCCCTTGAGCCCTACAGAACGTGCTGAAAGCCGACGTCTAGCAGCCTGGATAGCGCTCCTACAGTGGCTGTGGAAAGTGGCTGACAGAAACTTGCTCCAGGGTTTGCAATGTCTGTGCTCTAACAATACCAAAGTTAAACCTGTAACACACTCTGAATACAACAAACATCTGACTGTCGCGTTTCAGCAACATCCTGGCCAAATGCTTGTGGGAGAATGCAATTAATTCAAATTAATGCAAGTGAAATTCCTTTCCTCGTGTAAATACTGATCTTCTGCAATCAATCTACTTCCTCTGTGTAGCATGCTGTTTATGCTTCATATTTTTGGTGCCCTGTATTGATGCATTGACGCTACACAGGTAAAACGTCTATGCTGGACAACCTTGTATTGTTTTTGACGGAGTCCTCAGTGCGTCAGAACTCTCAACATACCAACACAGTGGTGTTATTGAAATGAATGAGGAAGCTGGGTTTTGATGCGGTGTTGTCGTTCTGAATGCAGACCAACCAAGGTCGAGCACATGGGATTAAATACAAACCTGGATTCATAATGACAGGCAGTGATGGGTGAGGGTGAGCAGAATATTTATTTCGGTCATTACAGCTGACAGCGGCAAAACACATATTGAGAGACAGGTTTATTTTTCTCCTATTTTTTTTAACACATTGTGTTTATCTTATTTCTCATCTATATGGAACGGTGGCCCCCTCGGACATTTTTAACAATCAAAGGTAGGCCATAAAGATCTTTTAACAATCAAAGGTAGGCCATAAAGATCTATGTGTATTAGTCCAGGAGTTCTCAAGCTTTTATAACGTGTGTGTAATAATATTCATGTCATTTAAAACTGACAGCCGGTAGCTCATCTTACTCAGATCTTCACAACTCTGGGTTTTTGCATATATTCTTTTATTTTTGACAGCCTACTTACATTAATTGACTCATTATTCCATTCCTGAGTGTCGTTTACGTTTCCATGAATACATGATTCAACTTTATCTACGTGCAGATCAACACCGGTGATAACTTAAGCTGGAGGGTGAGCTCGCGGCGTTTGTTCGGGGCAGTGAGTGGCCACGGCCTGTATCATGGCAGAGTTCTGTTATCGTACTTCTGCCCTCTTCTACCCAGGGAAACAACAGAATAGGGTGGTCCACATGAATCACAAAGACCTGGAAATTCAAATCTGTGCATTTAGATGAAAGTCTTCCATTCAAGGCAAAAGACATAATGTGTTTCTATTTTGTTGCTACATTACATTTTTTGACATTACAGGTCATTTAGCAGGGACAGTCCTCCTGGAGCAATCCTCCTGGTTAAGTGCCTTACTCAGGGGCTCAATGGTGGCAACCTAGTATTGAACTCACAACCTTCCGGTGTCCTGACCACTAGACCACTAGACTACAACCACCCTTACTAGTTAGATCAAATGTATCTATGCTTATTCCCTGTAATTTGAGAGTTGTTTCCTGGTTCCAGGCAGACTGCAGTTGCAGTGGAGGCTGTGCAAGCAGAGATGCATCAACAAGGTTTTTTGTTTTGGACTTTGCTGTGCGTAGTTTCATCGGGGAAACTGAAAGGGAAGGACTTTTTTTTGCTACTTTGTTTGGTTGCTGAGTGATCTTTTATTCATTCATTTATTTAATGAGTCACTACATTTCTTTTACAAATCACACACATCCCACACAAGGAGCGCACCGGTTGATATAAAACATTCAACAGAGCCCCAGATGGGTGAGTTGGTTCGACAAAGGATTATAGATTACAAACTCCAGGGAGTTTCAAGCTGTCGTTACACTTTGAAACGCCCAACGTTAGATTCAGTGCTACTCAATAGACAACAAAGTCTGTGAAGCGCCTGAAGTCAGGCTCAGTCAATATCACATAAGCAGCTCTAGCTCCAAACAACATCTCTGTTGTTTACTGCCAGAACTGGTAGCTCCATATACAATACATATTACTACACACAATACAGACAGTTTGCATTTAGGCTTACTTATTAATTGCCTGAAAAAGCTAAATGTTTACCTCATGTCAAAGATGTTTAGAAGATAAAATCAATGATTAAATAATTCACCACATCCACAGAAGGTAAGATTTGCTGTCTTATACATCAAAATAGTATACAACTTATTTATTTATATCTACCGCAGGTTAGTGATATACTGTAGAGTTCCAGTTAAAGGACAGCTACATAGGTCTTATTTAAACTGGTCGTGAGGTCGCTTTGTAATCAGGCGTCATATCGGTGAACACACCTGTGAGGGCGGAACATGAACATGTCATTGTGTAGGAGCTTGAGTTGTTTTTATTGTAGGTAGCGCGGCACATAAAATGTTAAAACATGTACCACTCGTTGCCTGCAGATGGGCTCAGCTGTTCAAATTATAAACAGCTGTTACGTTGTTTTCCTGTAGTTGGCACATCAACGTGACTACACCTGCAGGTCTAAAGCACTGCAGCTGTTGTATGTGGAACAATAAAGATGGACGACATGACAGCTCTCCAAAAATGTACTTGGGGAGTCATGATTGACAGCTGCTCTGAGTGAAGTAGATACAAGAATTGTACAGTAGGAACGTTGAGAGGAGATGTAACTTTAACTTTACATAACCATGATTTTCTGTTTCATACATAAAGATCTGTATATAAAGATAGGAATGCCTGGAAAGATCTTCATATACAGTCGAAGGCTACGGGCACAGCATCAACCACGTGTCACAACAACATTATGTCACGTAATGCTATGTCACCGAGTAACTTCTTACAACTTTAACCATGCACTAACCATCTGCGTCAAGATACAATGCGATAGGTTGCCTGCCCAAGTGTGTGAAATATGATAAGATCCCGTCGTCTCAGCCTACGTCGTCCGCTTCGGCACTGCAATTTGCAAACTTTGATCGTCGGCTCGCATGTTGTGCTCAGTGCGTGACCTTTTTTCTTTCTTGTTAATTGTGGCTGTAAACTTTGACAATGGACTGGCAGTACTGCACTGTTGCCACTCTCTACTTAGCTTTAATCAGGTCATGATAATAAGTTGCGAACTCCCTCTGTGCGTTCCTCTTTTTCAGAAGAAGACCTTCATGAATAATTGGTGGGGGGAGGTGGGTTGGGGTGGAGGAGGGGGCAGGCAAAAGCAGCAAAGGCTTTTGAAGTTGTCCATTTCTTAGCACAGAGAAAAAATAATCTAAGCTGAGGAGGAAAGGAAGTCCCTGGGCGAGTTGAACGAATATGGCTGTCTTCAGTAATAAAACATTGGATGTCTGAAGACGGGATTTCTTCTGAAGACAAACTCGCTGACTGTAACAAATGTGTTTGTTTCTCTGTCTGTCGTTCCGAACTGGAGAAGAAATTACCAAAGAATAACAACCTGTGTCAGTCAGCTGTGAGAAAAACAAGCTATAATGATTTGTGTCATAGCCGTGTGTTTTTTATGATGCCCTGTGTATGGACATTTGCAAGTCATGAGTCATTGAGAGGCATACACATAGAGAGAACCATAGAGAATGTTTCTTGGCTCTAATGAAGAAGCTGTATTTTATTCTCCCTCCACTCAGCGTAACCAGGGTTCTTGCAGCCTAAATTCCGTTGTGTTTGTGTTTTTGTCTTTACATACATATAAGTTCTCGGGTTATACCTACCAGTTATGATGACATTTTACTCACCAGGATGCAATGCCTTCTGTCCATATCCTGTGCGACACCAAACGCCAATGGTGACTTTTTTTCAACTACTTTTGTTACATAACTTGTTACTAACCAAATATACTTATTTTTTTACCCATACAACGATCTTTCCCTAAACCTAAACAAGTAGTTGTGTTGCCTACAGGAAGAGCGCACAGATAAAATACTTTTTGTAAGATATCCAATTAACCTTTGTGTATATATATGTATATGTATATGTATATATATATATATATATATATGTATATGTTGCTCCGCTAGACAGACCTTAACATGGAGCGTACATGGGGAATGTGACAGGACAGACACATTTAAAAGTCCTACATTTTAACAGATTATCTGAACCAGTGGTGGCCGACCGTCTGCGTTTGTAACACCTTCATTTAAACCCAGGTCACCACTCATCACTGGTTGTGTGCAGTGATTATTTTCCTTCTCAGATTTTTGATTTGAATAACTTTTAGAGGTCTAAGGAAGTACAATGTTGTTGCTGTAAACTATTATCTCATTAACCAGCATGGATAATGGCTACAACTACAAAAACCTAAAAGCTAATATAATGTTCCTTTATGTTGCCATGCACTGTTTTTAGTATGTCTGCCTTTGATGGGAAAAATACAGAAACAGCTAATAACCATGCATACCGTAATTTCCGGACTATTCAGCGCATCTGAATGAACTTTACACAGGCTTTAACGAAACACGGCTTGGAACAAAAAT
>CALSCE010000030.1:4395959-4420498 GCA_943593645.1 Bovichtus variegatus
TGGTACACTGAATGAAACACCGAGAAATTTCGTAAAAAAGTTAATTATCGTAATGAATGGGAAGTTTGAGCGCGCTCGATTTACGTCACATTATGCGACGGTGCTCAGTTTTTTGGCGACATGAAGCTTGTGAAAGCGGGAACAATCCATAAATTAGCCGCGTCATTGTATAAACCGCGAGGTTCAAAGTGTGGGAAAAAAGTAGCGGCTTGTAGTCCGGAAATTACGGTACTTTAGAATCTGTCTGGCATGGTTTAATAATTGCTCACATCATACAACATACTGTTCAATCAACAGAACTTTCAGTCATGTTTATTTTAGAAGGGACAATGGTCATTAATTAACATGAGCCCTTGAGTCCATTATGTAAATGTGACAGATTTAGCTATACAGGCTCATGTTCATCTGCAGTCCCTGGCAGGTTGATGGCATTAAAAGAAAACATGCAAGTGCACATAGGCATGGACAAAAATCAATGCACAGAAGCACAATGAAAGCACGTACACACAATTAAAAGCACATGAATACAGACCCGTAAACACATAAGCACATACATAAGCGCAGATAAAGGCTCATAGGCACATACAATAAGAAAAACAATGACATGATTGATTGTCCAGTAACCACTGTTTTATAGATTTGGTCCAAAACTGTCCAAAAAGGCAAGCATGTGCCCGTCTATCCAACAGAACAAGGGAAGTGCTAGAATGTTTGGTGACTTCGTTCCCCTTGCTTTGATCTTGATTGAATTTGCCTACAAAACACGTCTGCACCGAACCGCAGCAATGGCCACAATATAGATGATGAGGCCATCTTGAAGTTCTTACCACTTGCAGTATTGTATTGTCGTTGCAGAGAAAGATTTTGAAAGCCGTACCTCATGTATCCTCATGTATGAGGAAGACAACCTCGCTGTGGCGACGCAGAACTCACCTCCTGTGGACGCTGTGGCCACAGATCCAAAAGTATCCACCCTTAAAGAGGCAGTGATCCCTGGTGAGCTAAGAGTGCGTGTGGTCACTCAGATACACATCAGAGTATCTCAGATGGGGTCTCATCTATTGTGTCACCTTCACTAAGGTGATAAACACGTCTGCACTTTGGTTTGGTCGTCTCTTTTGCTCTCACACCCTACAGCCATTCCCCACCCAACCATGGGTTAGGTTGAGGGGCACAGTCAGCAGGTGTATTGTATCAACATCCATAAGCTAAAAGAGCAACTGCAGTGTATTGGCACAAATTGGGCTAATGCAAAAGGAATTACCCCAGGAACTAGCAGGAACACATAACCCCGCTAATAACACAGCATGTACGTCGCTATGTGATTAATTAAGTCTGTCGTCCGTCCAATATGTCTACACTCTGAGTCCAACTGGTGTCCTTCATACAGCCTTCCGCCAAACTCTGCTTCTCTTTCGAGTCTCTGACGACACATCGGTCCTGAATTAACTGCTTGTCACGGTGTTGAGTTTTCCTGTTAATGTTCTCACCCTTCTTATTCTCTGTGCTCGTCATTTCAGACCCGACCTCTCCCATTTCCCTTCCCTCCCATCAGTATCAGTATGTTCCCTCCACGTGCTCATCCTCCCCACTCGCCTCTTCCCCGTTCCCTAAATAGCTCCCTAGCATACTTACCAGTCCACCTCCACCAGTTTGCTGCCGGATTGTCTTTGCGCTGTGTGCCTTAGCTTTCAGATTATAGCCTGCATCTACTTTATCCACATACGGTTTTTGACCTTTGCTGTAACATCCCATCATGTTTGTTCATTTGTTTCATGTTAAGTTATTTATCAGGTTTATATGTTTCATGTTTAGTTTATAATTTAGATTCATGTTTAGTCAGGTCTCATTGTTCACAAGTTACAGTCACTCATGTCTAGTCTGTCATTGCACTTCCTGTTATATTTTGTACTTACCTTTCCCTCTCATTTCAGAGCCCTTCCTGCCATTGTGTGTTTTCCCGCTTGTCAGATTGTCAGCTCCTCTCTTGATTGTTCCCACCTGTGTCCCATCACCTCTGGTATATGTAGTCCTCATCTCTGTTTGTCCTGTGCCAGTTCTTCTTGTGTCGTCAAGAGAGCCAGCGGTTTCCAGCCAAGAACCTTTGAAGCATTTTTCCCTTAGTCAAGTTTAATTTATGGGGTGATTTTTTTTTTTTTTTTGTTCTTTAGTAAAGACCCTTTTTTATTTTGAAACCTTGTCCTGAGTCATGCATTTGAGTTCCAGCATTTGTGTCACATACGTAACGTTTGCCTGTATATGCTTCTGCTTTGGCCTAGTTTTTTAGTACTTTGTTTTACCTGCCTTGATTTTTTTGTATCCTTGTACTTTTCGTTAGCAAAAGACTTTTACTAAGTCCTGAGTCTTTTGTCTTTGAGCTGTGACACTGCTGCATGAGGTGACCACAGATCAGCAGCGTCTACTTTCACAGCCTACACTCGGGTGCTCCAGCTACTGTACGTCTATGTTTCTGTCTTTTTGTTCGTCTTTAAATAACTGCATCCTCCCGTCACGCAGTGGGCTATAATCTTTCTACTGACCTGCATAAAGGCCACGCTGTTCATGATTAATTTAACATTCATTTGTGAACAGCTGTCCCGGAGCTGTGCAGTAGACAGTCAGGTCATGGCTGCTTGGGTTCGTAATGCTGCTCTGCATCTGCTTATTGTTCTGCATTCTCATAACTTCTTTCTCTGAAGCCCCTTTCCCACTAGACACACAAAAAAAAAACTGACACCCACTAACTGGGTTTTGGATTCCGTGGGAAAGGTTACAATCTGCATTCATTAACGAGACAAATTCCTTTGCAGTGGTCAGGGTATTTATTGGCTCAAGCGCGAGGCTATTTGACGTGCATTGAAGTGAATGAATAATAAATAAAATCAACAGGGATTGGGCCAATTATTATAATTTCTTACCGTACAAAACACAAAATGAATATGTTCTCCTTTCATTTAAACTCCACAGAAACAAAATAAAACTTGTCAGAGTTTGAAAGGGACACTGAGTAAGTACCAGATATAAAAGAGAAGTAACCATCGTAACGTTTTCACATTTACTAACCACGTCCGTGACACGCCAGAAAACAGACAGAAAGGCTTACTCATCTACTGGCATTGGGAAAGGAGTCTATCCCCTATTTAAGCGGGTTTCCCCATGTTTAAAAAAATCTGCACGTACGTGCTTATTTTGCTGTAAAAAGGGTATAATTTACTGTTTGTGCTTTTTATTTTATTTTGTATCTTATGCTGATTCTGTTTTGTGTGAAACTCTTTGAATCATTTTCGATTACTAAGCTGAATGGGTTTATTGTGTTTGTTTAATTTTGTGGCGTTGAAGCAAATATATTATGCGGTAAACACAGAGAACAATGAAATATGGGGCGAAAAGGCCCAAAAAAGCAGTACAAACACTAGTCTCTATCAAAAGTAGATCCTCAATATGAAGTACTGACCTAATACCAGTTGAGCTGATTGAACTGGAGGCTCCACACAGGAGGACATAAAGCGGTGAGACCAGATGAGTCACTTTGCGGTTGTGAGCTGTGGTTATCCTGCAAGCTGCTTCCATGTAATGAGCGGCTTGCAGTGGGACGGAGGAAATGTGGAGTGATTTGTGTTGTCAGTCTACATGAAAGCAACATAAAATAGGCACAAGTGTTGTGCACAGCAAAATGGTCGGAATTAATTTCACTCATAGGGTGTAAAAATAACATTACGCCATCACACCCATCAGACCATTTTGAGCAAGTGCCCCGGAGCTATGTGAGCTCTTCAGAGGGGACGGAAGAACTCGCCGATCAACACTTGTCCACGTCAAGCAATCAACTCTGAAAAGACACCAATCGACCGACGATTAAAACGACAGAATTTGCGGTGTCGAGTGTGAACGTCAATTAATGTACAAACGTCAGTAAAAAAAAACAACAACTCTTCAGTTCAGGCATACATCTTCACTGGGAACCATCTGCCTCTGTTCTACACACCTGGGAAGTAAAATGAAGCAGTTCTGTTTTTTTTCAAAAAACAAAACCTCTTTCATTATACTGAATATGTTGTAGTGAACAAATGGAGGAGACTTCCAGTCGTGGTAGAGGAGGATTAACACCAGCCAAAGCAATTTTTCACAACCTGGCAACTGAGCAGTTTTCCTTATTAATGGCTTTATAGAAACTATAACGCATTAGTCAGTGTTTTATTAGGGTTGGTTAATAAAGCTGTCATTGGTAAAAGAAACTGGAAGCATCAAACGTGTACAGATTTAAAAAGGAACAGGTTCCCGTTTCAGTGTCAAGCGCACAATAATGCTTCTAACAAGCTGGAACTAACAGGAAAAGTGTTGCTTTATCAAGATGTTCTTCAAACTTCACAATAGAAATGGTCAGTCTGGGGTTAGCGCTGCTGGAACTGCATCAGGGAATATCCGCTGTACATACTGTAGACGGACAAATCCCAGTTTAAACCTCCTCAGTCGTCACTGAGTAGACTGCAGAGGGGCCCAAAGAAAAACGGACTAACTCAATATTTAGAGCGCAGCTGCACCGTGATCGAGGGGTCAACTATACTTTTGTGAACTAAAAGACAAATTAAAAATCCAAGTTCTTACAGTATTCTCCCCTGTCGTGCAACACCGTGGGGACAATTCACTTTATAGAAGTTTGAATTATTTAATTCTTCTTTTGAGCCAAAACTATTTGAGATGTAAATAATACATTTGGTGTCTGGATTAGAAGAAAAAGAAGTGATAAAAGTAGGACCACAGGCAGATAGACATGCATGACTATTGTGCATCTGCTGCTGGTTGCATCATAGATTACACGCAAAATGTAGACAAAGGAGCGGTCTTTAAGACAGCGAGAATACCTTAAGAGGATTTTAGGGTGCTTTGGAAGACTTCTAGAGCTTGTCTAAAGTGAAGCGCACACACACATACCGTCTCACTGACCTAAGCGTCATTTGATTTCTGTCAACTGACGCCTATCTGGGATAAAATCACTGCTTTTCCTGTCCGGGTGATTTAAAGGTTCAATGTGTGAGATATGGCAGAATTTAAACCTAAAACATTAAAACAATGAACTAACATTATCAACAGAGTGTGAAGAGGTAACAGTGTTGACTTTATGTCAAAGACGTCTGTGTGTTGTGTTGCAGAGAGATCTACTGAAGTTAGCAGCTAACTGACCAGCGCCGACCCGTCTGGTCTAGGAGGTGATAGTGAGTCAGTGTAGCTCCACTCTGCCCTCAGTCCAGAGGGAGAAGAAGTGCAGCTGCCTGACTCAGGTTTAAATCCAAAGTAGCAGAAAACTACTTGCAGCATGGCCTCGTACTCACCGCTGCTGGGAGGCTGCTCCGCTGGGAGTAGAGTGTGCGAGAGAGGCGGGAGACGAACAGATCTTAGGTTAGCAGTGAGCAGATGGCGCTGATTCTGCCGACTCCCCACCATCAAACTTTCTGTTGCTGCCGTTACACAGGTTGGACCCAGCGCTCCGTCAGCCCGCTGTGACTCCCGGTTCTGGGGTATTCGCCGGCCGTATCCAAGCCGGATTTGTTCGCTCGTCTCTGCCGGCCGGACCCAAGCCAACATACAAACTATCAAAACGTAACGTTACACGGAGTGTACAGCCCCCAGTGGCACAGTAAACACAGATATCTAAGCCCCATGTGAAGATTATAAGATAACAGAGATATTCAGACCGGCTCTCAGAGTTTCAGCAGTCTGGTCTAATGAACTGACTGACTGACTTGGAGCAAGTGGCTCGGAATTACACGGAATTGCACCTTTAATGCAAGATGCCTTTTATTTTTTATTTTACATCTATTAAAGGAAAATTATAGATTTATATTTATATAGATTTAGATTTAATTAAAGAAGGGCTAGAATTACAGGTTGATGACATTTAGTCACTTGTTCCAGTGGCGTAAGCCAGCTGCAAAAGAAAAGTAAATGTGTGTGGGTGAAGAGTGCATTTCGACAGAACAATTCCCAGTGGGTGGACAGTGTCAACACGTTGGTGTAGGACTTGTCGGATTTTCACTTTTGAATATGAAAGAGAGTAGTTTGCGCCAGGCATCGTTAACGCGGTTTGAAACAACAGTGGAAATGAAGTGGAGAATAAACGGCATTGTCGGATGTGACGATAATGTCCTCAGCCTTTATTGAGCCATGAAGAATCCCTGAGCAAGGAGAAACACAGAGGCTGCTGCACCCTTGATACATTTTTAATGAGCCCATCTTTGTTCCGCTCCCTGCTATTTCAGGAGGATTTTTCAAAGTCAACACACATTTGATCTTGTTAGATGCCTTTTTTTGTCTTTGTTATTTGCTGTGAGAGAAAATAGTCAGTGTTAATGTTTCCAGTGGGCATGCTAATATCTATCACTCTGACTGATAGTGAATCAGGTACACACAGATCAGTCGGTGGCAGAAAAGTGAACTGCTGCTGTTGTTTTTGGCTCTGCGCTTATGCAGATATGAATTGAAATTAAACAATGCTAATTGGGTCAGAAGTGCTGACTTTAACGAGGCTGCGTCATGTGGTCAGTGTAATAACTATAAGCCCTTGGATGCAAGGACCCCGGATTTTGGAGACCAAACTCTATTGGATGATGGAAAAACTGAAATAAAAGCAATATTTGGAGGTCTGTATGAAATCTATGACCCAGAGACATCAGCGGACTCTCTCTGCTCTCTACTTTTTGCCTTTTTAACCTGGACTTCAGCAAGTATAGAAGACGTGTTCAGCTGTTGACGTCAGGTGATTGACTTCACAATATTCCACTGTATGGCAATAGAAATGCAAAGCTACGTATGAAAACGTCTACATTTCTTCATCAGAATCAGCAGGTAAGATCAGAGCCTCCCATGAGGCGCAGAGCAAAGTCTACATTTGCTCAATCTCTTCTTTGCCATTTCAATTGTATCTGTATTATTCCGTCCTTTGCACATGGTGTTTAATTCGTCTTGAATTAGATATTCTTTGTTGGTTGGCTTTTTACACTTTTAGTATATCTGTATCTGTTTTTCACCTTGCAATCACAAACACGCTGTTCCATAATGTTTTTGACTGTAACTAATGATGGCGACACGTAACCTTGTTATATATTGTCTGCATTAATTAGCCCATCTGCTCTCCCAGCGAGTGTGAGATGGTGAATGCTGTAGCTGATTATTCTTGCGGGCCCTTTTGTCATTCGGCTGAGGTTGTGCTTTTTGTTTTTTTCTAGCTGATTCTGTTAAATGAATCAAAGGCCTCACGTTACTAATGATGATTGTTATGATTAAATACGGCAGTGAGGAATATTTCATGAAATGATTTGAAGATTACAAAGCAATATGCAATACTTACATTGTTTATCTTCATTGCATCGTATGGGACCACTTTAAAGGGCACATCCACACTAAGTCACACTAGACAGAAGAACATGCGATGGTATTCCACCAGCCAGCACTGCCAAACATGCTCGGCCCTCTTCAAAATCGGAATTCATTTTGACTATACCTCTGTCAAGTTTCGTGACTGCATCTCGCACGGCTGCGACACAAAATCTGTCCACAGACACTTACACATACACAGACACACACACACACACGGACACTTTTACACACACACGAACACTTAAACACACACAGACACTTACACACACACACACAGACATTTACACACACACAGAGACTTACACACACACACACCAACATTTACACACACACCCACGCACACAGACACTTACACGAACACGGACACTTACACACACACACACACACAGACACTTACACACAGACACTTACACACACACGGACACTTACACACAGACGCAGACACTTACACACACACGGACACTTACACACAGACACAGACACTTACACACACAAAGACACTTACACACAGACACTTACACTTAAACACACAGACACTTACACACACACAGACACGCCCCCCCTGATCGGACCACGGCCATCTTCGAAAATCAACCCTCGTTTTGGTCTCAACTTCCCCTCTGTAAAGATTGTGACCGCATCTCGCATGGTTGCGACACTTTCTCGGTCACAGCGATCTGTCCACAGACACACGAGGTGAAAACAAAACCCGCGTCGCTGTCGCAGCTGGTAACTAGTGCTGCACTGCTCTTTGACTTCAATCATACTGCATCCACTAACAATGATAACGCAGCAGGATTTCAATGATCTGTCTAAGACAAAACTCCTGCTGTGGCACTGATTAGGATGTGCCCTTTGGGATTCATTGTTGCTGAGTTACGGAGTCAATCATTGTCAACATATCGTCCTCCAAGTCAACATTGTTTAATATTTTAGCGTTCTGTCTGATTGCTCTCAATCAGATCTGATGCAAAGCCTAAACTAAGCTATGATAAAATAATATGACCAAGATAATATTTTTTTAAAAAGCCAAGCTAAACTAAGAAAAACTAAAATAATATCAAATAAGATGAGATACAATAAAATAAGATAAAATAGGCTGAAATAAGATCAAATAAAATAAGATGAAATAAGGTAAAATGAGATTAGGTAAGATAACGTAAGAGAAGATAAAATAAGATCAAATAAGCTAAGATAAAATAAACTAAGATAAGATTAAATGAGATGAGATAAAATAGTTTGTGTGTCTCCATCATTCACCATCCCTCAGGTTGTGGCATGTGGATACATATTAGGCAGCAAGATAGGCCTTTGTCTCCTTCTCCTAGAAGTATCTCTCATTTTGAGAGGTCATTAAGTTCTTTGACACCTGGGATTAAAGAGTGGAAGAGGGTGTCTCGTGGGCTGGACATTAATTATCAGTGGGTATCCTTTGCTGCTGCATTTATTTCTGTGTACGCGCAAAATGCATCTGCAGAATTGTGCATGTAAAACTTCTTTTGGATGTTTGTCCCAGCGGGTATAGCTAGGCCTGTTTGTCCCAGCGGGTATGACTGAGCGGACCCCATACTTCACTATTGGCTGTGGCTCAGGAGGTAGAGTGCTTGTCAGAGGATCAGCGGTTTGATCCCCAGCCTTGGTGGTCAACAAAGTTGGGCAAGATACTGAACCCCAAATTGCTCCTGATGGTGATGTGATGTGATGTGTGTGTGTGTGTGTGTGTGTGTGTGTGAGAGAGAGTTTGTGAATGCTTACCTACTGATGGGCATGTGGCACCTTGTATGGCAGCCTGTGACTCAGTGGGAATGTGTGTGTGAGTGGGTGAATGTTGACATGTGTCGTAAAGCACTTTGAGTGATCGCTAAGATTGGAAAAGCGCTATATAAATGCAGTCCATTCATCAAATATTTGAATTGTAATTAGGAAAATTATAAAATGTTCTCTTAATTGCATTTAGAACTCTTCAAGATTTTTTTTCCTTTAGTGACATTCACTGTCATGTTGAAACCTCCTGATGCTGCATACTATGTTCGATGATATGGTTATTTATTTTTAAACTGGTATTAGTTCTCCTGACATTTGGGGCACTTTTGAAAAATCATGACGTTAGTTTTCTTCATATTTAATGTATTTATCTCTCTCTCTCTCTCTCTGTGTGTTTTCCAGAATTCACAAACTGTCAAAAAAATCACACACCACCTAAACACAGCAGGACTTAGATATAAAGATAAAAGGGAGCAAAGAAGAAAGTCCGGTGTCGTCGTGATAAAGACTTTAACTCAGGAAGCCTCCGTTTGTTTCCCTCTTTCCAACCGACAGCCTCTTTGAAAAAAAAAAAGAAAGAAGGATGACCGTGATTGTTCTATAACCTTCTCCACGTGTTTATTGTTGTAACCATGACGATGAAGGTCCACTAACCTTATCAAAGCAGTCATTAAAACCCGATCCCAATGTTTCCCCAACCTTATCTAAGTCCTTATTTTTTTACCCAAACCATGATCTTTCTCTGAACCTTGCAAGAAAATTCTTAGAATTATGATGTTTTCTAAGAATTTCCACTTGCTCTTAAGACCTGGTAAAGATAAAAGTAATTCTTTAAGCATCTTAGCCTTTAAGACAGCTCCGAAGGTGAAAAGCTGTTAGGAGTAGGAAGGAGGACTTTTAGAAGGCTTAAGAGTTTAGAGGAGAAAAAGACAAAGAGGTTGTAGAAATATTGTCCAAACGCTGAATGACAGGGAGTTAATGAAATAGATTCACTACTAAAACGACCAACATGGTAAATGAACGTATCAGCACGAACAGGCTTAAGTAGGTCTGTGTTTTCAAACATTGTGTACACTACTTTTAAATGATGTTTTACAATTCAATCAACGGAGATGTTCACTACACAAAATAGTATCAAGATGACACCACGTCTCAATAGAGACTAAATTATATGCATACATTTCTATTACCTCAGTGTCCTCCTTTTAAACTCTTTAAATGAAAACAATTTTATAAAATGGCTTTTAATTAGAGTTTTTCTTTTTGTTTTATGCTTTTATTTATTGTCTTTTATCTATGTTTATTTTCCTTGGCTGAACTCTCATTTGTAGTTTCATTGTGTATTTTCATCAAGCACTTTGTAAACGCTTTTGAATGTATTATTATTATTATGCTTATCGATTTTTTTTCACCGTCCATTCTGTACCCATTATCACTAAGAATGCACACCTTTTTAAAAACAATGTGTCATACCTGGCGATGGGGTCAAGCACGCCTCCTCGCTGAGGTTTCTGTCCCTTCCTTGCTCACAGTTGCTCTAAGTAGATTTTCACTGCGAAACTAAGATTCCTCCTAAAAAATGTAGTTTGTAAATACGGCCCATCTTTCCCTAACCGTAACCATACCGTAGTTGTTAGGCGCAGATATTGCAGATAGTGAGAATGTAAAAAAAATAAAAATACAAATGTAATGTTCATATCTGAACGATGTACGTTTTTGGAAACACTACTGCAGAATTCAATCAGCCCAGACATAAATGTTAGAATGATAATGTGATTCACGACTCTCTAATTCTCTGAGTCTTGTGAATAACCATTAAGGTTTACAACATCATTATTAGTCGCATAAATCTAATTTGTCACCTGAGACACTCATTTGGCTGGATGCTTCAGGAGACTTTGACATTTTTAGCTGCCATGCTTTACTGGTTCAAATATCAGAAGCAAAATGTTTTTTTTCCCCGATATGGCGGAAACATTTCCACCTTAAGTAGCCAGCGAAGTAAATCAAAAGGTGATGTCTGCATTTACCTGTTGTGTAGTAACACGGCAACTTTCCCTCACGTTTTGGAGCAGTGCGAGTCGAGGCTGCAGGGACGTGGAGAGTTTCAGATCCAGACACAGCAGTATCCCTCAGCAGCCTCCACACTGTATGGCAGAGGATCTTTGATTGAAGTCCCGGAATCTACTAATTGTTGTTTGCTCAATCCGAAAAAACGATATTCTCAGTTCTACACATTTCAATTGGCTTCCAAGGTTTCAAGTGTGACTTCAAGTCAACGTCTCCACAGAGTGAAGACATTTTTTTCATTTTGTTTTTTTCTACATGCAACGCCGAGCATTTCTTAGAGCATTTTGTTGCCACTTAAACACAAATACAAAACCTCTATTTTTCTCAAAATGCTGCTTAAAAAGGTAGAATGTGCAAGTTGCAACCCCCCCCCCCCAAAAAAAAACTTCACTACATCACGATGTCTAACTATTCAAATAGACATGGATAAATGGACTGCATTTATACAGCGCTTTTCCAATCTTTGCAATCAATCAAAGCACTTCATAACACATGCCAGCATTCACCCATTCACACACAGAGGCTGCAATATAAGGTGCCACATGCTTGGGGTTCAGTTCCTTGCCCAAGGACACTTGCTGACAGCAGAAGCGGGGATTGAACCACCGACCCTGACTGGTGGACGACCACCTGTTAACCTCCTGAGGCGCAGCTGCCCACACAGCAAACATCAGCAATATGACTAGATATATTACATCTAGAGCAAGCATTATTCATACGTGTGTCTCTGTGGCAAATATAGTCGTGATCATCTCAGTACCCGTATATACTCTTGCACACACAAAACATGTCATACTATGAGTGTGTAGCCTGCTGTGAGGAATGTTGACACAGCTTCTTGAAGATATTGGAATGTAGAGAAAGTGTGAGGGCGTATGGTGTTATTGTACTTTGGGGTTTGCACCGGCTATTTGCCGTTGTTTTCTTAGTTTTCCTTACACAGAGTGGGGAGGAGAAGCACAGCACGAGTTGTCCGTTAGAAAAAAGGAAGTTTTCTTATTAATGGCGGATTGAAAGTGCATGAGATGTGTCCATGAAACAATCCAATCCAACGATTTACTAATTCTTCAACTTTGACACAACTCCTTCGAGCTGAACAACAAAATGCAGTCGGTAAGAAACTTTGCTTCACGGATGAAGTGCCGTATCTGTTGGTTTCATTTCTGAGAGAATTGCTTTGGTTTTGTGTTTGGCTGTTTCCGTTCTGTCACAGCTTGGTACAGAGTGCAGTTCCCTTTTAAAGGGAAGGGAAAAAGGGGCTAATTGATGGGTTCTAATCAAAGCCATGTCACCACCACATAGTGCCGACCGATCCGGGTCATGAAAGCAGAGAGACTCATGAAATGGGAGCGTCTTGCTCTGCTAAAAAGAAAAAGGGCAGGTGTCTACAACCAGGGGAAAATGCACACTTAAGTATCCTCAAATGAGAATAAATTGCAATGCTTAATAAATGGCTGATGGTGTCAGGACGAGGGAGATTTTATATTCTCAAAGATCAGATAAGATAAGATAGAACTTTGTTTATCCCGAGGGGAATTGTTGTGCAACAGTTGCAATACACACTAGGAGACAGAATAAGACTCTAAAATTTACATAAATGTACAAATAGTGCAAAATGTTTTATACAAATATATATATATATATATATATATATATATGTAGAAAAATAAAATAAAAATAAGATGAGCTGAGCTGAGCTGAGATGGGGTAAGGTGCAATATTCAACAAGATGAGATAAGGTGCAGTATTTGGCAAAGTAACAACATAAAAGAGGGAAGTGAGCTACATATGAACCTAAATATAAAGAATGAAGAATATGAAGATGATGAAGAGAGGAGAGAGAGAGAGGACCTAAGGTCTCTGTGTCTCCTCTGTCCATCTCACGATCTGAGCTGGATGCGTTGTGAAGTCAAATGAAATGAATATAGGATTTAGATATCGTCAAAGAGGAGTTTATGCGTTTTGGCATTTGCAAAGCACATCTCGGTTACAGTCTTTTGTGACGGTGGTGATTTGCATTATTTGTCATTGCTCATCACAATACATGTAATAAATAATGGCCTGTGCCCCGAATTCCTATGCAGTTCCGCCGTTACCTTGACACAGCGATTCCTCTAAGAGACAAGACAAAAGCTTTATACTTAATATTCCAGCAGAGACTTACTGTGCGGTGCATTTTATTTCAGATCTATTACTATTCCTGTACATCACATGTAATCCTACTGGGACTTATTCAGTGATTAGTGATACTATGTGAAGTTATGTTATTGTGTTTTTCATCTACCTTTATAGCCTCTGCTTAATGTTTTATAGTTGTAGTTTGTGGTATGATTTAAGGTTAATTAAAGGCAATTTGTATCGGATAGTGTATATTCTATAATAGACATACTGCAGGGATTCCCGTTTGCGATACATATGTATATATATTTTTTTTAATGCCACATATTTGTATAATACTCGTATGAAATGCATCATAGGCTACTACAGGATCATAATAAAAACAGGGGCATTCGTGTGCGTCCCGTAGGAGGATGCCGGTGTCGGGACGCAGCAGTACCGTATCATACAGAGGTATACGCCCATATCAACTGTAGAGGTCCCCATTTTACCGGCTGCTGCAGGCACACCTTTTGTTGCACCTCCTCTTTGGATCCCCATGCGGTGGGCCACAGGGCAGGACGGGCGGAGAGGCTGCGTGTGGACTCGTGCGCATCGGGGGAAACGCGGCGCACACGAGCTGAGGGTGAGCTCAAGGAGAAGTCGCTTCACCGGCGATCAAGCGTAACAGAGCGAGAAGGTGCCGCTGCGCCTCAATGCATGGGAGTGCTGACGCTGTATGCTGCGCGGCGCGCTGGAGACATGCGGTACTCTTCTTCACTCCTCCGTCAGGTCACAGTGTAGTAACTGTGAAGTCCACCCCAGTCCGTCACAGACACATTCTACGTGCGCTCTCCTCCTGCTGGGATTTGTCCTTGCTGGTTGCCGGGATGCCTGCCTCTACTCTCGCCACGCTGTTCTTGGGTAAGTCCAATGCACCTTCCCGGCTGCAGTTGTAAGCCCTGATTTTTAATGCTAGAAGAAGAAGACTGTCCTGAAGTGTGTGTGTGTGCGCGCGCGCCTGTATGTGTGTACGTGTGTGTGTGTGTGTGTGTCCTCTCAGACACGTTTTGAAATGTGTTTGAGTCGGGTTGGTGCGTTATTGTTTTGCAAAGTGCAACATTTGGGAAAGAACTCCACAATCCGTTTTGGAGTTCATGGAAAGCAGTTCCAAAGAGCAAAGTGTGAATGTGATGTCCAGCATATTGCAGTGCTGGCATTTCATGAATCCATACCATGTGTTGGTTATTGATACCACTGAATGCAATAAGGTCATTGTTAACACACAATTCAGGGCCACGGGTCCAAATGGCAACGTTAAAGAAATGTGAAAAATAACGTAGCCCAACCATGAGCTAAAACAAACGGCCCCTATAACCTGAGTGTGACTCCCATTTGTATTTAATCATGGCGAATATCATAGAAATATTACAGTGATGTCATTGTTGTACTTTGAGTTGCAGTAAAAGTAGGAGCTGTATTAATAAGGTCACCGCCGAGTACCACAGCCCCTGTACGGATCACTTGTGGAGATATTATTGTACTGTGAATGGTGTGTTTTGTAATTCCCCATTGAAAAAATATGTCACCATTGAAATGGATATGCATCGCACTAAAATTTCTTAGGTTTTACCCGGGCACTTTGTGCAAGCCTAACACCAAGCTGTTTTTTTGTTTTTGTAGTATTTATTTATTTTTTCACGCCGACAGTTACTGCTGACATTTGTACCTACTGAACGAATGAATGACGCATTATGTTCAAGGACGTTCTTTTCTTTAGCAGTTCTACAAGTCAACACCTCCCCACCCCACACACATGCACACACACACCATTTTAGAGATGGCGTGTTGCCTAGAAGATTTAAGTTTTCCCTCAAAACCAGGATCAAGTTGGATGGTTTTCATTTCTGTATCGAAAGTTCCATTTTTCCAGGACTCACCAAAGGAC
Organism: Bovichtus variegatus; assembly: GCA_943593645.1. Classification (NCBI taxonomy): domain Eukaryota; kingdom Metazoa; phylum Chordata; class Actinopteri; order Perciformes; family Bovichtidae; genus Bovichtus; species Bovichtus variegatus. The sequence goes on from CALSCE010000030.1 coordinate 4,411,213, forward strand.
AAAAACGTATTGCGTGAAGTCTTCTATGCCCGTGTCAACATGTACAGCACATATCTTTTTTTTTTTTTTTTTTTTGGAAAGTTTGGGGCAAAGGAAAAACAAAAGTCTTTATATATCAAGGGATACATATATATATATTTTTTATCAGCCCTAAAAGTTTACCACACGAAGCGAGTAGATCCGTTGTGAAATGCACGTTGTTGTTCCCCACTGCCTGTGTGCGTGCGTGCGTGTGTGTGTCTGTGTTAGTAAGCATGCATCAGACACGTGTGAGCACATCCCAGCCCGCGCTGAGCCGTCACAACAGCACAGGGCCGTGACATTACAATTAGCGCAGTTGTCCATGGGGTGATGGGAGCTTTCATTAGTTGCATTATGGGAGCGAGGTTCGACAGGCCATGGCAAAAACAGCATATTCTACCTCATGGCGCTGCCTCCTTCGCTCTGCAGTTGGAAAAAAAATTTGGCCTCATTTTGGCCACAAATTAAACGCAGCTGAATAAAACTGATGGAGCCACAATTAGTTCCTTTCCGCTTTTGTTTTCTTCGAGAGAGTGTCGCCATCAAAGCTCTGCGTGCTCATTAACATGTTTGAGGCCGGTGTGCATTTTCTTTGACTTTTACCCCATCGAAGCACAGCTCTCAGGCCTCGCCATGGCGATCTCCGAGGCCCGCTGTGCTGAAAGCTATCATCATCCAGCAACTGCCTGTTCCTGTGACCTTGAACATGAAGGTAATACAGTGTCCTCAGCCAGAGCCGTACAATTAAAAGCCTTTTCTCTTTCTCCAAAAGGATCATCCATCCTTCACGCTGAAGTCAGGAAAACTATAGCCCGATGAAAACAAACAGTGTTCCTAATTGTCGGAGACTGAGGGGCTTGTGTGCCGAGGGGATGATGAGGAAATGAGGCTCTCGTGGCCTCCGGGCTGGACATGCACTCTTCATCTCTTCCCTTGGATTAGTCTCCTCCACATTGTATTTTTTATAGTACGCTTTTCAAGTGACCTTTTGGATACTCACAGCGAAAGAGAAATATCACAGATATCCTCTTGAGCTGCTGGAGCCAGCACCTCCCATGCACCTGACATGCACTGCACCGAGTTGATCGCACAAACAACGCGTTGGGCCGTATCTGTCCCTTTGTCTCTATATATAGAGGAGATCACCGGCGGCGGGCCAAAGGATCTGTCAAGTGTAGAGAAGTCTCCAATGCCCGAAGGTTAGGATGTGACATCTCGCAGGGCTCTGGCCTCAAATCTCTGGCGGCCGCCCACCCACGTCTCCCCTTCATCCCTCTCTCTTCTCCTCCCGTCTCACTCCTTCCGCCTCTGCTGTGTGTCTTCTGTGACTTTGACAGTCAAGAGACTCAAATAGGTAGATTTGTTGTTGTTCTTTGGGATGAGGGACTTCACTCCCCCCCCCCCCTCTCTCTGATGCACATGCCATCTCTTCTTTGTATCAGTCCAGATTCACCTTGGGTCTTCCTCCTGCGTGTTCGCCAGCATCTCGCTGGGTGCCCGTCACGTCAGACAGTTTAAGTTAGTCAGCGCAGAGCACTGTCACAATGTCGTGTGCAACTTACACTCGGCAGATGCTACGAATGCAGGCGTATGAAACGGGCTTGCTTCACCCAAATAACATAATGCACACTTTCAAATCTTACTTGGCCTGGTATGTAGCCATGCAGGTCGATTTTTGTTTCGGTTTCTGTCCAAACTCCGATAAAATGGGAGTGACGGGAATTACCCTGTCACATGGTTGGAGTCAATTTAACAATTGCAGTGGGGTGGTGCCACCATCAGCCCAACAACATATAACGATATACTCACCCAGCTCTCTGTGTGTGTGTGTGTGTGTGTGTGTGTGTGTGTTGGTGTACGTGTGTGTGCAGCTGAGTGGCTCTCCCTCGTTCTTCGGAGGCAGACTGTTAATTTAGCAATATAAAATGTCAGTTGACCATATACAGTATATTAGTCCAATCACCCCCAACCCTAGACTGCACTAGACAAGACCAAGTCTATTTATTGTTTCTGTCGACTCTGCATGGCTCAACACACACAAGGTAATAGCAGTAATACCCAGAAAGAATCACGCGACCGAGTTCATCTTCGACCGGAATGACCGCAAAGCTGTCATTGAGTAGCAGAAAGGCGTTGAGCTTCTGAGTTTGTGTGACTTTTTATTTTGGTTATTGTCGAAATCCTCTGCCGGTACACAAGTCTTGTAGTTTTGTCTCATGAGCTGCAACAAAATTACCAGTAAAGATTCCTCTGACAGCAGACCTGTGACATGTTCCTGTGGAACTCGCTGGAGCTGCGCACGTGCGTGCGTGTGTGTGTGCGCAGGCATGTGTAAAGGGTGAGTTTTAATTAGCTGAGCGCAGCAGCAGGGGGGAACTTCCCCTTACTGAGCGCCTCTTCAGCCAGCTGACAAAAATCACTGTGACAACGCCGTCTCTCTCCCCTCTCACCCCCTTCACACCCCCCCTCCTTCACCCATTCCCTCCCTCCCTGCCTGCCTACACTCCATTCCTCCAAACAACCAAATAAAAAAAATATCTCTCTTTATCTCTCAGAGCCTAACGGGAGACTTTGGAGCAGCTATGCAATCCATACAAGCCAGTGGCTATTTATAAAATCAGCTGTGTTGCAGCCAAAGAGCTTCAGGCACTGTATTTTCTGAGATTCAATATTTCTACCATAGGCTTGCTTACAAGAAAATATTTCTCAATGTCTTCTCTTCTAAATGTCCGAACTATCGTTGTTTTAAAGTGTACACCTTGACCTGATCTGAGACGGTAAATTCCCGACTTGCTTAAGGGACAGGAAGTTGAGAGGGGCTTTCGTATGGCTCCAGTTTCCCGTAATGGAGACCATATGTTCTCTGTGTTTTCACTGTGAGAAATGAGATATTCATTTCCAAAATATTTGTCTCGCAATATTAATCCCCCCCAACCCTCCCACCTCGCAGATTTACGGGCCGTTCAGCCATGCATGTGGGTGCGTTTTCTCGAGCTGCAGTGATTTAGCGCTGTAGCTCACGCTTGGTCGTCAATGAAACAGAGTTGTTTGTGAGGAGTAAACGTTTCTGAGAGACGGTGATCCTGCTGGTGGCTTGCGGCTTCCCTGCAACGCTCATCTGGATTACCGTGGAGCCGCGAGGAACGTCTGAGGATCGTAGATGTGTGTCTGTGTTTCTTCAGATGAGATGACGGGTTCACGTCAAAAAACAACAATCTGACCCTTTTTGTAAATGCAAGGCAGCAGTACTGCGGTAAATATAACGCATTCCTATTTCTGTGTACGGGCTTGACTGATGCCGAGTTCTTGAATCTGACACTGGGAATCAAAAAATATCTGATCAATCCGACACTACTGCTGCAGGGCGACGTCTGCTGTCGGAAAAGTTCTCCTCAAAGTCGGGTCCATACGGGGACTGAGCAGGAGAGCAGTGCTTTAAGTAGCTCGCGGTGCGGACTATTCTGTGCACACGTGCTGCGTGAAGAAGTGAATGTTGTCTGATGGTACTTTTTAAATTACAACATGAATTGATCGTATTAAATCCACTCTTGCCGACTGATGGACCTGTTGCAACAAGGACGGAGTGACAGCAGTTGGTCTCCATTGGTAATTTGAAAATTGGAATCCAAAAGACTGGGGGTGGGGGGGTGAACGCCGCAAATATCTTCACTTCACACTTCAAAGAACTGTGAGAGACACTGTCGGAAACAATCGGAGTGTGGCAGCCTAATCCTTATACAACCAAATAAATTCTGTATTGAGACATTACCGTAAATTGGTTTGTGTCGCAGATATAATTAATAGGCTTAGTCATGTCTGCGGCGGCACTGAATGATGCGTGAGTGCTTTGAAGGCAGGAGTACGGCGTTCACATCCTGTGGCTGGAACGTATCGGGAATGACGCACACGTTCTCTCTGCAAATGAAGAGCAAATAAAGTCAATTGATCCCTGTTTGCTGAGGATATCAAGTCACCGCTATGCTTCCGAAGCAATTCTGCTAACCTAAGCTTAATCTCTTGACCGTTCTCCCACTTCCTGACTCTCTCACTCCTGCATTCACTTTTTTTTGTTTTCCCTTTCTGCTCACTCTGCTCACAGACTTCCTCTGTGAACCATGAGAGTGAAATATATAAAGCCCTCCTGCAGCCAGCCGTACGGGATACATATCTTTGAGTTTTATTGGAAACAGATCTCGATATATCATCGCTAAACATAGGTTAACGTCCTAAAGCTGTGTCCCAGATCAGGGCCTGCCTCCTTTGAAGTTTTGCAGTTGTGTCAGAACGGGTAAATGAGGCCTGTCCCGTACCAAAGGCTCAGAGAAATGCTGCTTCCACACAACTCGTGTGTCCTTTGCGGCCCTCAGTATCCTATAATCCGTTGCGTGTCGCTCAAATGGTTTAATGGAACCATCAGGCAGCAGCCTGTGCCTGTGTGTTGTAAAGCTGGGACATATTCACATGGCGACATCAAATTGACAATATCTGGTGGTCATCCGCCGCAGCCTAATATCACCCTGTGTAAACATACCCTGGTAGTCAAGTGAGGTACAAAGCACTGGCTAATAAACACAAATATTAGTTTAGGATAGTTGTCAGTCATGCTGGCCATTTTGAGTTTAACTTCCTGATGTAAACTAAGACATTTCTCATTCTCCCATTTCAAGACCACCTGATCACCATCAGTTTGGCTCAGGGGAAGTACCTTGGCATGACACATGACGACGGATATGAGAGCCACAAAAACCACAAATATCAAGTCATTTCGGCCGGTTTCCCCTGAAGAACAATACATATTAGGATATAGTGAAAGTGGTAAGGTATTAAAATATAATGATGTTCATTTGGGTCAAAATGGAATAATATGCATAGTGTGCCATGGGTGATTCAGGGTAATACTGTCTTTTAGAAATCACATATATATATATATATATTATATATATTATATAACTAATTTGCTTGCGTTTTTATATCAACATTATGAGGCAACATTGTTAACTAACGCACGATGTTGATACTGAGCGTGCTGGCCACTTCCCTCCTGCTGGATATCTCAGCGGCCACTGAGGTCAGAGGAGTGATTTGCCATTAATTTTATTAATATTAATGCCGTAAAATGGTGTGTGTGTGTGATTCAGGTTAATTACACCGACAAATATTTATAATGCAGTTGGCTTCTTCTTCAGTTAAAACCTTTCCAAAAGAGTCAAATCGAACGTTATAATGAGAAGATTTGGCGGAAGTGTTGTTGGTCGTAATTCAGGAGCGTGTCCTTCCTTGGCATGTAGTGTAAAAGCGCTGGGAACACTAGAAAGATAATAAATAAATGCAGGTCCATTAACCGTTAACCGTTTACCATTCTTGGTCGCAGCTGTCTCTGGTTTATCTATTCTTGGCCTTTGTACCTTGGTGCTCATGCAGGGCTGACAGCCTAACTGCAGTGTGCGAGGTTTACAATAAAAAAATAAATAAAAAAAGAACACAAAATGCTACCTTTTCCTGCTCTGATACCTACCATGGCTTTTTTCCGTGTGCAGTGTCAATGCCAATTCAAGACGGTTACGTGCAATTTACAAGATTAAGGAGGAAGGACCAAAATGATCCGCTGTGTTCCCGGAGTCTTCAGGTCCATCGTGTGTTATTTTTCGAAACGTCGATGTTAAGGGCAGTTCAGTTCCGGGGTAAAAGGGAATATTACTTGACAGCAGGCTTATTAAGGCCAGTCAGTTAGTTTGAAGCCGTTTCCGCAACAGGCAAAATGAGTGAGGAGAAGCTCACGAACACGGTCGCTGTCTTGCCCTCGTTAACATGTTTGACTTTTTTTTTTGCCAATTACGCTTCAGTTGTGCTCAGACTGTGCTCCTGTACACTGGAACTTTCTACGGCATGCTGTGGTTTCTGGCTGATTGTGTTTCTGGACCAGTTGGACTTTGTTTTAGTGATAGATGTCACCGAGTTTCCAGATCTTAGGAAACTAGTTTTTTCGAGTAAGTTTTTTTTAATCATAACTAATAACAATATTAGACTTGTTAATGACCCGGATAATGACCCAGATGAAAGAAAAAAAGACTTATGGAAAATACCAGTCTGGAATTTCCACTTTGATTGAACCATTATTTGCAGAAGAAACAACACGTCTCATGAGAAACTACACGTATAAACTGTAACGTCTCTCCTTTAAGTCGTCAACTGCAGGTTTTCCCGAGTGATAACCTTCTAATGAATGAGTTGGATCGCGGCAGCGAAGAGAAGCGAGATCAAAGACACAGTATCACCGACGTGCTTTGAGGTATTTAGTGCGACAAATCGAAAAGAAAAAAAAAATGGCTTCTGGAATAAGCTTTGACTCTGATGGTTTTCATCGTTTGTGACTGTTTCTCATGGACGTAACAACGAAACATCTCTTTAGCATGTTCAACCCGTTCCAAAGCACATCGGGACCATTCCTGTGGCCTTATCTCAAATTGCATTCACACATTTGAATAATTAAATTCCAGGTATCTTCCCCCCCACCAGATATTCCAGGTCCTTTTTTTTTCCCATCTAAGAAGCTGTAATCCTGTCCAAGGAGAAAATAACTGACAGCCGTTGCACAGCCTTTGAGCGTCTGTGCTTCCTTTGTGCCCATGGCCTCGGTCATGGAGAGGAATGTGTGGATTCAGTGTGCAGAGGGCAACACATATGTCGAGAATGGATTTCCGTCCCCCCAAAAAGGCACGCATGGGCTTATCTGTCAGTCGTTCCAGAAGCACTCTACAACACGTCAACAGTAATGCTTGTCTGCAGTGATAGGACTGACACACCAGTGGCTGGAAATTAATTGGGTAGCTGTCCCGAAATTTCACAGCACAGTGGAGTGAAAACAGTCTTTAAAGAAAAAAAAAAAAGAAAGATACCAAAAAAAAGAGGAGATCACAAGCTTACAAACAGGATTTCATTTCCTGCCGTTGCACTCTATGCTCAGTAATGTGATTTCTCCGGTTGTGTATGTGCTGAAGTGGTGACTGATTTGACCAATAAGCTTCTGCTTTACCAGAGGAGACACGTCTGAATTACCTCGGTATTTGCTATCAGGAAGGGCCTAAGGTCATGCAGGATTGTTAGTGACCTTTTCTCTTAGCATTAACAAGAGGTAAGAGAGCTGCGGGCCAGACTGTGGAGAAGAACACAGGAAGGTGTTGAGGCTGCAGAATGTTGGACATCTGAAATGGCCAAATCTTTTTTTTTTTTTGTTTTTATTTGGGTGTGCCTTTTAGAAAATGTTTACTTTTGTGTGGTGTTTGTTGGCGTCATTGCAGCCAGGGAGGGAATGACTGCTGCGTTGTAGAAAGAGATCACGCTGAGTCGCTAACAGAGTTTTGCTGCATTTAAATAACTCCACGAGCACACGTCGACAGGAATCTGATCCGAACTCGGGGAGAAATAAACAGTATCTCCAACCAAGACGACAGGTTTCCCTGTTGGTTGCCTCCAAAGGATTACAGTATTGTGTTGTGAGGTATATATACTGTATACATATGTGTGTGTGTGTGTGTGTGTGCGTGTGTGTGTTACACTGACACTGCAGCATCATATCCAGCATCAAATCTGACTTGCTCATATTTTCACACATTTCCTGATAGATGGAGCATGAGGAAGAACAATGAGGATGATCTTTTCTCATACTTTGAGAGTCTCTGGAGACACTGGGGACACATGTTTATGTGCTCGGAAAAAGTACATTTTGCATAATGTGTCGCCTTCAAGTCAGGAATACCATGTCAAGTTTATAGCCGCGAGATGCCGCAGCTTCATGTAGCTCTTTTTGATGTGATGTGAGAGCATCATCGAGAGCCAAGTTCGTAGCTGAGATCTGGGAACGCGGCGAATGAACAGAACATTTCCCTCAAGTAACGCGTGAGCTCGAGTAAGTTGTTGTGAAGATAAATACGTTTCACTTTCCTGCATCACTTGAAAAATACTCTCTCAAAGAGCTTCATGTCGGTGGGCACTGCACGCTGCCTGCTGTAATGTTGACGTTGACACTCTCTGTCAGAACGCACTGTACCATATTCAACAGCATTAAGTGTAACACCGCCTCGTCAATTGATGTTACAGCATAAATGTTAGCCCCCATTATCCCAACAAAGACCTTCCTCTAAGGTGTTTATTAGCTTTTATGGAAAAGCTGCCAGTGTATGTGTGCTGTCTGAACAACGCTCGTTAAACTAGTGTGCACAGAGCAGAAAGGAAAACCAGGAGTAAACAAAGGCGGATAACTGACCAGCTCCCCGGTTACCACCATTACGAGGTAGTCTGGCTTTGTGGGAATTATCAGCACAGCATCTTCAATCAATCAGATCATTTGCTTTGTGTGATACAGAGTGTCTGGTGTGTTCCCATGGCGCATGCGCAGGAGTTAAACACACGCATGCACGCACAACACAGACCCCCATCTCAGTAGATGTTTGTCGGCGGACACAATTTAGTCTATCTAAGTGTCTATTCATTTTAGCAGCATTTACATGTTTTCCAGTGTATCGTTGTGATGTTCAATTTTGAGACGTTATCAGCAGTCCGGTAAAAGTCATTTGAAAATCTGCAGGGAAGTCTCGTCGCTGTGGCAGCCGCACCGGCAGTGAAAAAAATAATGAAAATCCTCTCTGTTTGAAGTTACAGTTAGGTGTCCTGTGAATTTCATCTTGGGGTTATGCCCAACAATTTGACTAATAAGTCACTTTTTAGGTCACGGCTTTGCTAGCTTATCCAAAAAAAAGTGACGAGATGACCCAATGCGAGCACACTGGGCAAAATACTAAATTTTTACGGAGTCCCTTGGCGACTACACCCCATTGTGACGTCACAGTTTAAGGGGGTAGTGATGCCATGGGCTGTACAGGAATATCCAATGGAGTCTAGACACGGGTGATGGTGGTGGGAGGTGAAGAGCAACTGCTGAAGATCTGGGTGGATGAGATGTGGAGCTGATGATGAGCTTACTGGAAAAACCAACTGGGCAGACTGGTTGTGACTGGGGTGAACAGAGAGAGACTTAGAGAGAGAGAGAGAGAGAGTAAATTAGAAGCATGAAGATTGTATATTTTCATGATTGAACTTACGCTAAGCTTTAATGTCTTTCAAAAACATATTTCAAGCATGGTGTCCTTCCAGCGCAAACTTCCTCCGCCTCGCTATACGATGCACATGTACAATATGTACACGTATGCAAACACTAAAGCATGCACACACACACACACACACACACACACACACACACACACACACA
>CALSCE010000030.1:4420508-4495748 GCA_943593645.1 Bovichtus variegatus
CACACACACACACACACACACACACACACACACACACACACACAGGTACATACTGGCAATACATGTTCCACTTGCTATAAATAACAAAAATTAAACTTGGATTGGATTTTACAAGTTCGCATTTAAGCTTTTAATCAACCGTCAGTTGTCTGCCCATCCACGTGTGTGTGTGTGTGTGTGTGTGTGTGTGTGTGTGTGAGCTCTGTCCTTGGCGTGCAGCTGGCTGGCTGGGTCCCTCTGAGGATCTGTCAGCGTGACATTGTTTTGAACTCTACCTAAGATTATAAAATAGACGAGTAACAGCACAGCGACTGCAGCACAGAAGAAAACACATAGGACAGCTCTCCAAGTTGACACACACACACGCACACCCACCATCTATCACAATATTACACTGCTGCCTTACAGCAAATTTGCCTTGTTGTTTGTACAAATACGTGTACCATATGATGGGAAATCTCTAGTCTCAATCTCAATTTCTGTTTTAAAATAATTTTTCTTAAAAAAACAAAAAAACAGCCAATAGGTGATTTTTTTTCTTTTTTAAATTGTATTTCCTCAAGGTAGATCACAATACTACTTCAGTAACACGTTAAAAAACACAACAGGGCCTGCACGATTTACATTCGCTATGTTGTTCAATATGTAAAGTAAGTGTTCCAGTCCAACTGGGAAATAAACGCTGTGAACAGCGATTTGTTCTTTCACAAGATGTCAGACCATTCATCCTGCAGGTAATTCTCTTGGCTCTCCATCTGATCGTTGAGCATCTCATTACTGATCACCAACGATACTGTATCATCAGATGCAAGTCTGGCTATCTGAGCAAAAGCGGTTAATGACATTACCATGAACATTGTCTTTTAAAAAACGGAGGGTCATTATTTATTCTGCTATCGTCAGATACACATTTACTTTAACTTGAGCCTTCTCAAGCCACACATATTTAGGAGTGGACACAAGTGGAATTACGCTCTGCTACTGATTTGCCACAGCAAATGCATTTTTAAGCCGTAAGGCCACATTAATGACATTTTAGGAAACATTTTTAATTTGATGGAAATGGCTGAACATAAAAACTCGAGACGGAGGTAAAAGATGACGGAACTTACTGCTGTTAATTGTGTGGAAGTACAAACGATTGGAATTCCATGGGTTAAAAATTCACCATGATACAAAATAGTCTGAAATAAAGTTAAAAGGAACTCAAAAATGGCTAAATAATTGTTAATGACGAGAGAAATAAAGGGGAAACCCTGACTTTATCCCAAACAGAAAAGCTGTGGCTTTTAAAATATGGACTCAAAAAGGATTCACTTTATTTTGAAAGTTGATGATTGAGAAGGGAACTGACATTGGATGCATTAGAAAGAGAATATGTGTTACCATGCACCCACGTCTTTAGATTTCCTAGAGGCTATTGAAAATAGTGATGTACAAAAGAAGAGCGTTACTCCGCCCGATGGTGCAGCTCCTTATGAACATTTCTAAACAGTTAGGGGTCAAAAAAATGACATTCCGGTACTGTCCAATATCCTGGAGAGTAACAGAAAATGTGAAGAACCAAAGGCCAAGATAAAGTAGCGAGAAGAACTAGATATTCTGCGTTACTTTTGGACACCTGTACTACCAAACGTCTTACTTTTGTGTGATGTTTGTTGGAGCGAGTATGGGGGAAACCATGCAGACTATACTGTAGCCCTATTTTCTGGTACTATCCTGTCGTAAAAAGTGTATTGGGGAAAAAAAATCGTTAGAGAAATGATACATCCCCTCGGGGAGTGTTGGAAGCTGGGGATGAGTAGCTAATGAGAATATTAAAAACGTAACTGCTCCTAAACTCGTAACAAAAATAACTTGCTTTTGATTAAGCCCCACTAGAAAAGTGGAGGGACCTAGTGGTAAAAGAAATGGAGCAACTTACATACACAATTAAGGGAAAAGGTGGTCCAAATGTGAGACTACAGAGTAACAATGTATAAGTATATTGCTCAACAGCCAAAAGAGGTTTCATTTCTATTTTATTTCTACTCGTTCTTTATACAGCTTTGGTGTCCACTTTTAAGTTCTTTTTTTTCTTTTTTTTTTACTTTCTTCTTGAGGTTTCATTTATTTCTTTTTAATTTCTTATTTTATAATAATTTTCTAATACTTATTTAGTAGTCAATTTCCTGGTCCAAATGTACTCTGTGAATGAGAAGGAGTAGGGGCGTAGGAAGGGTGGAGGGATTGGGAGGGAAGGAGAAGAGGAATGGGATTTAAGCGACTGTATATTTCACAGTGTATTACTGCCTTCACTTCTGGAAAAAAAAACAAAAAAAAACACCCAACAACAAATGGCTACAAAATGATCCAGTACAGAACTGATCCAGATCCGGCCCACATTTGGACCAAATGACTACAGAATAATCCTCATCCGTTCTGGAGCTGGCCCAATGCCCAGATGCGAGAACCGGATCCGCACTGATGTCGGCGCGATGCCGAAGGACGCAGGCTCGGGTTAATTTTATGGATGTGGGCCAGAATTTATGGAGGCTCTGGGCCAGATTATTGGATGTCGTCAGGATTCAGAACAGGACCCATTTCAGATTTCGGATGAATTATAATCAGTTAATGATGCGAGCCGAGGTTATCTTGTCAGTTTCAGTGACATTTTGAACTACATTTGTAAAGTGTGCTGCTGGTTCAAAGCGGATTTTGTTCATGATGACTTTGAATGGAGTCTGTCTGAATCCTGTGCAGACCTACCTGCAACAGATTAACACCAACAATAACAAAAAAGCAACCAACAAAGGCAGGAAAGAAGAAGACCGCAATTATGTTGGTAAGAAACATTGATACTATGTAAGTACTATTTAACTATGAAACCGTTTTATGGGAAAGGAAATGCATTTAGCACATTTGTTAGAGTAAGACACTGAATGTTCCTCATTCCACAGGGCACCTTTAAGGAGCAGTGGTGATTGAAGCCAATTTAAGCCAACAAAGTGCACCTGGAAGTAATTCAGTACAGCGTTTTCACATTGAAAATCAAGCATATGAAAGCCAGAACAAAAAATTAAACGTGTTTCTGCCCAAATACATTAGGAGCTCAATAAGAGATCATTAGTGTAAGTGTACGGCAACATGTGCTTGTACAACATTGTTGCCAAGTGAGCTAATTCAGGACTATCCTTCAAAGTTCATAGATATTAGATACGTGTGCATGTGTGTTTGTCGTCATTAATTATCAAAGACTATATAAGAAATATTGTCAAAATGAAAGATTTCAATTTTATTTCAACAATATTGTTGGACTGAATCCAGAAATGGTCTGAGGAATGAGGTAATTTGAATTGTGACGATGTTGCATTGTGATCCCTGTGCAAGATTTTTTTTTTTTTTCAGTATTTTGTCGGTGTGAATTTCCGGCTAAACACATTTGTGCGCACAGCAAAGTTGTGATCCAGCCACGGCGTTTGTCACGGGTGAGGTAGAGGGGAGGAGCCAAACACAGAAGACGGGCAGTGTGATAACGAAAAGAGAGCTTTATTCTCAAAGCTTTAAACAATCAAAAACAGGTACAAAGCAAAAAAACTGAAAACACAAACCAGGATGGCACGAGGGAACACGAGGATTCACGAGGATAGAAATCATAGAAGACAAACTGACCAGGAACAACAGGATAGACAGGTATACACACACACACACACACACACACACACACACACACACACACAATAATCACAAGGATGGGACACAGCTGGAGAGGGCAGTCAAAGACCCGAGGGTGGCATGGTGATTAGACACGTGGATCAGATCAGGGCGGGGCAAACAATCACAGGAGGAGGGAAAACACAAAGACAGGAAGTAAAACTAGACATGACACAAGGGGAATGTACCAACAAAATAAAACAGGAAACATGAAACCCAAGCTCATGACAAGCATTACTGCACGATTACATACATAGTTACAGTTTTGAGCGACACACTCTTAAAGCCCTTGCTGCATTGCAAATAACAGTGTGACAGCGACACAGTATGACAGTATAGAAAGAACAGACGAAAGGACACTACACAAAAAACAACAATAATTTAAACTAAATGCATCGTGGGTAACGTTGACCAATAGAAAAAAAAGTAACAATACAGTCACCAGGGGGTGGGGTGTGCTGCAGCATCTCCTCAGGACCACCTACGCGCGTGGCGCATCCATCCACTGTGGTTGGTGAACACTTTCCTCATTAATCACTGGGGCTTTTCACACATTGCAGTGGGTGCACCGGTTGTTAATTGACTCGGAACATTTCTTTTTGGAAGTGGAGGGGGAGCGCAATGGGCGACGGTCCCAGGCCCACTGGGCCTTGCGTGCCCATTGAGCTCTATTATTCATCACTCTGCCTCCACGCGCACCACACACAGCACACAGATGAGAGGGGAGAGAAGTAAGAAAAATAAGACATTAAGAGGAGATGAAGCTTATTAGAGAAAAGAAAGAAAGCTGCCATGCCTTCTGCCTCGCCGTGCAGTGCTTCCCGCTCCCTCGTCGCGCTCATCCCCTCCCTGCCTCCATCTAGGCAACCTCTGCAGTGCTGGCACACTCCTCTGTAGCACCCACCTGTTCTGCACTGTCAGTAGGGAGTACCTCTCCTCTCACACACACACACACACACTCACACACACACCTGCAGAGCAGCAGAACAGTATGTAGCTCTGCAGCCATGTTTTTTTCTTTCCCCCACTTCAAGTCTACAGTGGCACCATGGAAGCACCTTCCTGCCAGCGCGCCGACCGAGCCTCCGCACACTACACTAACTTTGTGTACGTGTGTGCACGTTGTGTGTGTGGAGAGTGCATGCGTGCGTTTTTAACCTTCGCGGAATTTCTGTTTATTTATGTGAGAAGGGACAACGCACGTAAATTAGAATGAGCATTTGAGTCATGTAAATGTGCCAGATTTAGCCATACAGACTAATATTCATCTGCAGTCCCTGCAGGAGCAATAATAAGCCTCGTTTATCATTCAGCATAACAATGAATCTACATTGAAGGCATTTAGATGCATACGCAGTGGAAAATGCTTCAGCAGCACCTGCCTGTTTTAAAACCCTAAGCATATTTTGTTGACTATGTTTGAGTTTGGTGTTTTTATTTATTTTTTAATCTAAAGGTGAGTCGTTAAATGTTTTATGCATTGGGAACAACAAAAGGCAAGCAGTGCCCACCAGGGTTTGATCGAACATTAAGACTCTTTTTACCAACTGGTGTTATGTAAATGCTTCTTCATGGGCGTTACTGGCAGCATTCCAGACCCTCCCTCATTTTCTCTCTCTAATAGGAACACACGCACACGGGCACGCGCGCACACACACACACACACACACACACACAGCAGTGATTAGTTATCATGGCTTGTCAGCAATTTTTTTAATTGATTTTCTTCTGCTCACTTGTTAAGAGGTTTGGTGTTTCAGGATAAGTTATTGTTTCAGAGCAGCATCAGAGCCTTTTTTTTTGTAATACATTTGTGAAATGCAAAAATACAAAAGTTTTTATACCCCATCCTACACCAACATCATCCATGCTCTCACCATATTATCTATATATATGTATATATATACAGTATATAGTATATTTATATATATATTTGTATATATATATATATATATATATATATATATACATATTTGTATTTATATATACATATATATATATATACAGTATATAAATATATTTATTTATATATATATACACATATATATATATGTATATATATTTTTTTTTAAACATACATAAACAAACCACAAAATAGAACAACATGTAAACATAACTACACATACATTAATGTCTTGTCTACATTGTAATTTGGTCTGAATAAGAATCAGTTATGGAAGAACACACCATTTTAGCATTTTCAGAAATGGTTGCCATGCCTTGTAAAATGTACCTGCAGAGTCACCCAGCATACACTTTATTTTAGCTCACCAATTTTTTTTTTTAAAGCTCTTCATACAGGGAAGTTTCGCTTTTTGCAGGGCCTCGCACCTCAGAGCTGGTAAAGAGGGAGGGGCAAGAGGTCCAGTCCCAAGTCCTGCTTCTCCAACCTTTATAAGAATGGCCTTCATTGCCCCTGTCTAACCCAGCATGGGGCCTTGATTGTCTGTGAGTGCGGTGAGTGCGGTGTGTGTGTGTGTGTGTGAGAGAGTAAGCACCCTTTTGTCTCAGTGGCAACACTTTTGTCACAGCACTGAGACAATAGAACAGTCAGGGTATCAACACATTATCCGTGTGAGAAATGTGATGAATGGGCCACATTTGAGTCAGAGGAGGTTCCTGGCACCCTGTACACAACAGTTACTGATTTATTCCACAAAATTATAGTATTGCATTCCACAGAATGCAATACTGTAAATCAAACTGCATCATATTCATGTTATCACAGGAGGATAAGAGACTGGACCGCATGAAAATATCAGTTAAGACAATCCTTCAAGGTACACTTACCACTAGACTTGAGAGGGGGCCCTGAACGGTTTGTATCAGATAGGGCTGATAGAGGCGTCAGATCAGAAGAAAATAAAACGATTATGATGTGACAACGCTGAGGTTGGGTTAGGTTTAGGCACAAAAACATCTTGTTTCGGTAAAAGATCCTGGTTTTGGTCAATATAAGTGTAAGTGTAAGGTTACGAAAAACACCGTGTTTCAGATGAACACTTTGGGTTAGGGGAGCTTTACTCGCTTGCTCTTGTTCTAAGTATAAAAGGACTTTGACCATGTTTGTATAAGGAAAGCTACCGCCATTCATCTCTGCTGCTAACTTGCCCTATTGACCACCATCATAAAAGAGACACTTTGTACAGGACACCTGGAATGGCAAACAAGGTCATTCATTCCATGAAGGTTTTATATTCGCAAAAACTTCCCAGAGTCTAGCAAAGCGACCGTTACGGATGGGAGGAACGTGTGGGTGGGGCTAGTTAGAGCCAATGAGCATGTGCATGGAAGTCGTAAACAATT
This sequence comes from Bovichtus variegatus, assembly GCA_943593645.1. Lineage (NCBI taxonomy): Eukaryota > Metazoa > Chordata > Actinopteri > Perciformes > Bovichtidae > Bovichtus > Bovichtus variegatus. Next base: position 4,427,508 of record CALSCE010000030.1, read on the forward strand.
TTTGGTTCACGCGTTCAGTGAGCGATATTCATCCAAGTGAACGCGGCCATCTCGAATTTCAGTATCTAGTTCTTATAGCACATCCATGGCTCATTGGCTGTCCCCTTTTTGAGTCGTAATAAATATAAAAGTGCACATACAACAGGGGATCAGAGGTCACATACTACATCCTGTTATTTCCTGACAGTTGTCTGCTAATATATATGATCATTGTACGAGACAGTCTCGCATACTTCTGGGAACCCAGGGTCAGGTGTTCTTTACACTCGACTAATTACTTGAGTTGTGGATGCTTGTTGTTCATTAGTTACTCTCCTCCAGCATGTGAGCAGTTCAATTAAACCAGCATCGAGTGAGTGACGGATGTTCCAAAGCGCGAGCAGCCCGAGAGCAACACAGCGAAGTCCCACTGCTCGTTTGGTTATTCTGTGCACTCATTTGAAGCGCCGTTGTCTTGCTGTTTGGGCTATTTATAACCACATTTTGTTTCTCCTCCATATTCATTCATGTTGCCCACCTGTATTGTTTCCCCTGCTGAGACAGACTTGAGAGCGCTCCTCTTGTCATTCAGTCGGTCTGCAGGTGAGCTGGAGACAAAAGAAAGAAACCACGAGGAAACGCGGACACGTACTGCATTCAGGGACCGGGTTTTTGTCTCGTGCTTTATGCTTTTGTTTCTATCTTCCGAACGCAACGCAATCAGAAATAGGGTTTATTGGCAAGTAGGTTTTTATATACAAGAAATGTGCCTGCGTTTTGGCGCATAACAGGAAAACACCACTCGCTCATTTTTACAGTGACAAATAGTAAAATACTGAAATGAAACGTTTCCCCTGGGTCTCAGTTTGTACTCAGTTCTCATCTGCTGGTGCTTCCGTTCTGTTACGTTGACCTCTTGCATGGACCCAGAAGTATTGTCGGCAAGTGTTTTTGCGACTTTTTTTTTCTTCCCGTTTTCGTAAATGAAATAAAAAGATACATTTCGATACATTACAGGGCAATGTATCAGTAGGAGGAGTGGTCCACCAGTCGGAGGGTCGGTGGTTCGATCCCCCATCTCTGCAGTCAGCATGTCCCTGCCCAAGTGTCCTTGGGCAATTGCTCCCGATGGCCAACAGTTTGTGAGTGTGTGTGAATGGTTATCACTGATGAGCATGTGGCACCTTGTACGGCAGCCTCTGACTCTGTGTGAATGTGTGTGAATGGGTGAATGCTGACGTGTTGTAAAGCGCTTTGAGTGACTGCAAAGATTGGAAAAGCGCTGTACATATGCAGTTCATTTACCATTTTCTGAAAGAAAAAAAAACGCCTGTGTCTCTCCGATCTACCAGCTCGCTCCATGACCGGCTTTCCATTTCAAGGGATCAGATGGTGAAGACGATTTCTTCTTCCTCCTGGTAGTGCAGTGTAACGTCAAGGACAGTGTCTGGTTCCTGTATGTCAGCCTCTGCTGTTGGCGGTGGTCTATTTAGCACCTCGCTGAAATGTTCCGCCCATCTTGTCTCTACTTCTGCCTCTGATGTAAGAGTTTGCCCTTGTGATTGGTGCATCTGCTCTTCTGTTATACCTCCGGTAGACTTTTCCAGTGATCTTGTACACCTTCCGCTTGTTCCCTTCTGTTAGCTGCTTCTTCTGCCTGGTCCGCAAGATTATTGACATACAGTCTCTTGTTTGCTCTTCCCATCCTCCTTATGGTTATATCAGCTTCCCTATACTGTAGTTTGGAATTTTCTATTTGTTTTTGCCTACTTGGTCTCCTCTAGCTTCTCCTTAAGGGCTCTCCTATATACTCATATATAATATATATATATATATATATATATATATATGTTGTATGATGTGACAATGCTAATTGCTAAGTTTTGGTTGTTTATGTTTAGGCGAAAGATCATGGTTTAGGTAAAAAAAAAAGTTTTTTAAAGTACTTAGTTAAGGTAATAATAAGAAAAATATATTTTCAATTATTTTTCCATTAAGGAGAAGGTTACAACAAAGAACACGTGGTGAAGATTTGGGGACAATCATCGTCTTGCTTAGAAAAAAAAAACACAAGCAGGACATAAATGGTGATCACTTGTGTTGAAGCTGCATAAAATATAATTATATAATGATATTTAATCAGATTTAATGTACTCTAAAATGTACCACGAGTCAACATTACTCTATAGTTCTATTTAAATACCTCACATAGGAAAATGCACTTAAAAAAAAAACATTAGCCCGAAAATAAAACATCTCTCGCCACGTGTACATGTTGCATGAAAGTTCGATGATACTCTACATTCTCAACAGACCAACTTTCTGGTACATTGCACATGAGAACACACCAGATATTAATGTAGTTTGGGTGGATGAAGCAACTGCTCAATACCTTCTCACATGAATAAAATAATAAAGGTAAAGAAAAGGAGCACACACGATGTTTCAAAGCTTTTCAGGCTCTGGAGGGAGCAGTGCTTTGCCAAAAATAGTCCATAACACTTAACATCTGCAGCATTAGAAACAATGAGGCGGGACATCACCGTGGCAAAGAAAGTACACTGCATCTCTCCCTGTACTGTCACTGTTGCGCGCTCACTCTGTCTGTTTAGCTAATTAGCTAATTTGTTGAATTTTAAATGTTTATCCAGGCCGCTCTCCGCAGCAAAGGACGCAGCTCCCTCATTATCATCAAATATGCCAACAATGATCAAAGGAGACTGATGTCTCGCACAGCGCCGCGTTTCAGAGAGGTTTGAATTTTTGAACCTCTTCCAAGGAATTATCTTTTATTTTTAGTGTAATCATTTAAATAATTTACATGTATAGAGGTTCTGCTGGATTTAATGGAGTAGCACTTCTGTCCCTGAGTCTTAACATTATGCAAAACTCTGTGTTTCTGAGTCAGTTAGTGGAAATACTGTTTTCTCTGTCTCTCCAGCGACTTGGCAGGCAGTCCTTTGAAGATCCCCTTGTTTTCTGTTTTCACTTAACGTGCTGTTGTTTGTCTCGAAATAGGGATGCTAATTTACTGCTCTGCTACGAATAATTATATAAAATTTAATGGAGATGCTTTTTTATTTTTTTACATAACTTCTGGAAGCTGCGCCTTTGTCATCTTTAAATCCAGTGTTTATTGATCGGATTGAATTCATCAGAATAATTGCAGGATGCAACACTCACTTTAGAACCAGACTTTTTATATGTATTTTCCTACAGAATCCAACATATACCTATATACATTTACACATATTCGTCACACACCTCATGCAAATAAGACATTATCCTCCAAGAAAGCTAAGCATTTCATCAATTAAGATTCTTTGGAGCCTAATCGGCGAGTTGTGCATCGTGCACACACACTTCACACTGCTACTTGAGAACGAGATAATGCATTATATGCTTACTGATCCTCTAAATGTTTCATAATCCCCATTCAATTCATAGTCAGTGTGAACTTAATGAAAAGCTACAGTTGCATTAATCATTGTCTTTGCCGGGAATTGGCTGCTGAAAGGACTTCATCTTTGTAGGAGCTGCACCGTGAATTAATTTCTTCCTCCATTATCTGCGCGAATCAATAACTTTTGTTTTGTAGAATGGCCTAAATCCTATCGGGGGAAATAAATAAATACATCAAACGTGATGATGACAATCACGTGATTCGTTTTTTTTGTCTTCATTATTAAATCAGAGGATCGGGGTTTGGTTAAAATCCTCTTACATTATTTGGATTATGATGCTGGATACAGAAAGTACCAGAGGGGGGATCTCAACTCTGTGCTTCGGAGACGGTCCTCCCAAGAAAAATGGCAGTAAACCATATGAACCAAAATGTAGGACTTTGACACACTTCCTGGCCATGACAGTTCCCTAACCTTAACCAAGTATTGTTGGTGCCTGAACCTAACCAAACCATAACCCCCCATATGGTGTCAGAAAACAGCAATGTATCACTCTGGAGAATAATGACAAGCAACGCGTCCTTCAATTTGTTTGTTCTTTAAAAACAATAGCTTCTTTTATTTATTATCTTGGGTGTCTCTCTATTTCGCCTCATGAGCACAACCATCAATATATTGATGTGAAGTCTTTGTGGAGCCCCCCCCGGTCCCCGGTTCATTGCGTTTCAATTGAGTTTGTAAATTTGAGTAATAACAGTTTACCAGGGAATCTGCATCACTCAATATCAATATCAACTAAACTCACAGTCAAAAAAGCTAAATCTTACTAATGGAGAACGTGGGAGTCCTGTTCATTATACATACAATATGTATCGGTCAGCTTTCTGAGACACAACATGACGCCAAAGCTTGTTCGGCACTTTATTCAACAGGATAGGTTCTGTTGGATGGATGCTGTTGATAATTGCGTCCAGCATAATGATGTATTTTACAGCTGTGAACACAGTTTGGAGCAGCGTTAGCTGGAGCTTCCAATGCTGAGCTATATATATGCTATATGTTGGGGAGAAACCTAAAATATTATATTATGGAAAGCGAGAACATCGCATAGTATTAGTATTGGTTCTGATAAAAGTAGTACTGGCATTAGTATTAGTGTACTTTTCTTTTTCTCCCCCCCTAAGCTTCCCCTTAGCTCACCACCTCCCTTTCTCTTGTTAATGTTTTGTCTTTTGTCTTGCAATAAAAGACAGCAGGGCAGGGAAGTCAGAAAGTATTGACCACTTTTGGGTTCCACACAAGGTAGAAAGTCCTTTGCATATTCATGTTAATTAGAGGGTCTTCCTAATTAACTAAAGACGTAAAAAAGACAAAGCAAGTGCCTGCTTGTAGAGGATGAACACCGGCTAAAGGGATTTTTCTCAACCTGGCAACCCCAATGTTTTCCTTTCATACTGGCATATTACTGACTAAAGCATACATCAAATGACGTATCAATAACATCAATAAAGCCATAAGTTACAACTTGTAAACCCATAGTGATTGCCTCATTAGAAAGCGGTGCCAAATGCACTGCACCAGTTCATCTTCGGAGCAGGCACAGTGCGTATCTTTTATTCTGTATATTCCGTAAAAGTGTGAGCGTGTATCTGCGTCATCCTCCGTCTCATTTGTTTGCTGGGTTATAAACAAGGAGTGCAGTTGGGCTGTGGTTGTAACTTTATTTGGCTTGTAAAGTATTAGTCATAACTGTGAATGCCAGGCTTCACGCCCAAGGAGTTTTTTGTCTCCAGAATATGCATACCTCTCACTAGGCCTGCCATTATACTGTCCTCTGTGAGTAAGTACCCGTTTGTCCTTCAGGTGCTTTAGTTAGGAAAAGCATTGCCTTTAGCATTGTAGAATGGACTGGGGAAGGACAGACTGGGGAAGGAGGAATAATATAGGGGTGAAGTGGATCAGGACTATTATTTTGTCACACTATTCAGAATGTTTGCATGTGTAAGATTCTACAACAGCTTACATGCTTAACAACTAATCATTGCACTTCAGAAAATGCATGTACAATTAGCAGAACAAAATATTGTACAACTGTATAACCATGTAATCGGGGCTCCCTGGTGGCCTTAGGGGTTATGCCGCTTCCCATGAATTGCGATATATTCGGTTCCTATCAGGCTGGGGACCTTTGTTGCACATCATTCCTCCTCTCTCTCTCTCTCTCTCTCTCTCTCTCTCTCTCTCTTAATGATATAAATGTCCTACCTATTCCATTAACGTATCCCTCTATTGCTATAAATTAGAGAATAACTGGCTAGCATTTTGGATGTTTGAACTTATCATTTTACGGCACCAGTTTGTATCTGAGGACTTTCAAATACGTAGCATTGCTTTAACATGATGAACCATTAAAGGATAGCGATCTATCACAATCTTTTAAGTCAGTCTTAAATCAATAGTTGGGTGCCCAAATTAGCATTGAAACTGATTTTGCTTTCTGTCCATACTGGCTCCTGTCCATACCGGCCGTTGAGAGATCCTGTCCTCACGCACTTTAAATATAACTGATGGGAAACAAAATCCTAAATCCCAAAGCTAAAATAAGGCTTCAGTAGTCTGGGTTAGCCAAATCAACTTGATATCTTCCAAAGTTTTACTTTTTGGAATAAAATTCCCTCTTTATGTATCAACCCACTATATTTGTCTAGATTTGACTGTCGAAGCCTCATATTAGGTTCAGATAAACTTTTAAATATGTTTTTTAGGATTGTGGATCATGGAAACCTTATTACTTAGGGATCATTTAATGGCCAGTATGAACAGGAGGAATGATTATAGCGAGAACCAGGCTGTATTGCTTGCCTGGTTCTCGCTATAATCAATCCTCCTGTTCATACATACAGCCAGTTTGAATGTTCATATGAGCACCTGCCTATTGTTTTAAGACGAACCTGCACAATTGCGAACCTACCCTTTAAGATGAAGAGTTTGGAAAGTATCATCAGTCAGTTATTTTGTATGTAATGATTCATAGATTACACAAGGTTATTCCCTTTTTCCTTTTTAGACTCAATTTACATTCTTTTAAATGTGTTTACCTAAAAGGCCGTCGTCATAAGCATATATCACTCTTGAATCTTCGTAATATCCACTGGACAGAGGGCTGAGCAGACAGATGCACATGGTACTCCAACAGACCATAATGAGGCATGAAGCAAACCACATCCTCTCCCTCTCACATGCATTATTAACATTACTCACCTTGTGGATATTTAATAGCATTAGCGGAAAACTGTTTTACATCCTTGGCATACATCGCCAACATCCATCTACACAGACGGCTGTTTTAACCAACCAGAGTGTTTGAGCCCACGCTTAATGGATTAGATGGAAAGCTAACTAGTGAGGAAGTTAGAAGTAGCTTTCATCTCATATTTCATAGGGACAAACTCTCTCTTGGGTATTGTTGCTATAATACTCATAAATAATTTTGTTTATATCCAAACCTAATCGGAAAATGAAAGAACCCAAATATTTACTTCTACATCAGCATGTTTATGCAGCTGCTGTTGTGTGATTATGAAGTATTTCATACACCGATGTGACTGAACACACTTTCTTGGAATATTATCAACTCTGATCAATCTCCATATCCTTTAAGATCTCTGTCTCTCTCTCTCTGTCTCTCTCTGTCTGTCTCTGTCTCTGTCTCTCTCTCTCTGTCTCTCTCTGTCTGTCTCTGTCTCTCTGTCTCTCTCTCTCTCTGTCTGTCTCTCTCTCTGTCTCTCTCTCTGTCTCTCTCTGTCTGTCTCTGTCTCTCTGTCTCTCTCTCTCTCTGTCTGTCTCTCTCTCTGTCTCTCTGTCTCTCTTTCTCTGTATCTCTCTGTATCTCTCTCTCGCTCTCTCTCTCTCTGTATCTCTCTTTATCTCTCTCTCTTTGTCTCTCTCTCTCTCTGTATCTCTCTTCTCTCTCTCTCTCTTTGTCTCTCTTTCTCTGTTTCTCTCTCTCTCTCTTTGTCTCTCTCTCTGTCTCCATCTGTCTCTCTCTCTCTTTGTCTCTCTTTCTCTCTCTCTGTCTCTCTCTTTGTCTCTTTCTCTCTCTTTGTCTCTCTCTCTCTGTATCTCTCTCTCTTTGTCTCTCTCTCTCTCTCTGTATCTCTCTCTTTGTCTCTCTTTCTGTTTCTCTCTCTCTTTGTCTCTCTCTCTCTCTCTGTATCTCTCTCTTTGTCTCTCTTTCTGTTTCTCTCTCTCTTTGTGTCTCTCTCTGTCTCTCTCTCTCTTTGTCTCTCTTTCTCTCTCTGTCTCTCTCTTTGTCTCTTTCTCTCTCTTTATCTCTCTCTCTCTCTCCATATCTCTCTTTGTCTCTATCTCTCTCTCCTTCTCTCTCTCTCTCCCTGGGATAGCCTACCAATACAGTGCAGGGCGGCTCTGATCTATGGACATGTCTATCACAGGAGAACGTGCGAGTGTGTATGTGCGTCCATTCCCCAACAGTGCACATGTGTGTGCTGACAGGAGCAAAAATGCTGTGGCCTTTTTTGATGGATGCCCACTGTTAACATGACGGGCTGCAGGGATCAATCTTCAGCAGCCTGATTAAAATACACAGTGATGGGCAATATTTACGCATCCAGGGGACACAGGACCTCCAGGACGCCTCTTCACTGACACTGTAGCAAAAGCAAGCGATGACTTGTAAAAGCCTTCGATAGTCCACATTCCATCTGTTGGAGATTCATTGCAGTCCTCTCCTCGTTTCACTACAGCGCTTGCTTGGTACTGTAGTGTTCTGGATGTATATGCTAAACTGCATTGGGAGTTCAATGTCACCTTATTAAAAAAAAAGACGGAAACGGCAGCAAAGCTTCAAATGACAAGCAAAAACTTCAAAGTGAAGTTTTATCAGGGTATTTAACAAGAGAGAAATATGTGATGGTGCACGAGTCAGAAGGCGTCCTGGTAGGTATTTCTGCCATAAAAAATAAAGAAAAGTATTCATATTTAATTATATACATTATAAGATGCTATCTAGTGCACTGCTCTCCACAACAGTGTTTATGCTAGCAGCCCCATGATGTGTCCCTCTGAGGCAGTAATGCAGTAGGCCATGACCATGAATAACAGTCCTGTTATTGACGACACAAGTCCGCAGCCATAGACTCAAAAGTGATTTTGGGGACTTGCAGAATTTCAGCTCAAAATCTGTCAAATCTGTGACGTTACAATTAGAAGGAAAAAAAACATTATTTAAAAGAATTCTCTGGCGTCTAGCTTTTGGTCTGAGGCTTCTTCGTCGTCACAAGTACATGCTGAATATCATTATGTGCAGCCTTGAATTGAAGACTATTGTCCTTTTATCTTGTGCAGCATGCAGACAGCAGCATATAGCTGACCTGGCAAAGAGTCAGATCGCTTTTGGTGTCAAACACTATCCTCTGTCACTGGGATGCACTGCAGGGGCTTCCACATCTGCATCACACACACACACACGCACACACACACACACACACACACACACACACACACACAGATGAAAACGTGTTTACCGCCCACTCTTTTTTGCAACTTCAATTTTACTTCACTCTCATTTTCACTTTCTTTTTTTTTTCTTTTTTTTTGCCTCTCCTCTCTATGTCCCTACCTCCCAGACTGCATTGCAGCATCAAGCGTGACTCTGGTTCAGTTTCAACTTTGGTCTCGGCAGGAAATATGCAAGAGATTAAATGCGTGTGTATGAGAAAGAGAGAAAGACAGAGAGAAGTGTCTGCTGTTTTCAAATAGATTATTGAATCATTTTGCGTTTTTGTTAACACAGATACACCTTCCTTTTTGAGAACGCCTCTTTATTGAATTATTGAAAGCCTTTAGATTGATCTTTGCTTGAGGTGAGAAATGAATCATCATCGGCCAGGGTGTGGCTGATCAAATTTACTGACGGGGTTCACGGTAATAAAAAAGGGTCACGGGGGCCAAGCGAGAAATGCTGAGACTTGGAAACAGAGCGATTCATGGGTCTATAACTCAGCACAGTGCCAGAGAGAAGGAGGAGGGAGGGGAAGAAGGATTGCTACAGGCATGGGTGGATGAGGGGGTGGCGGGAGGATGGGGTCAATCTGGAGTGAGGAGGAAGAGGAGAAGGAGAAAAGAGAGGGAAGGTTCTTTTATGAAGTCGCTGGTGAAAAAAACTAAGCCTCCAGCTAGCATGAGGCGTCCTGCTGAGTCCGAACAATAAGTGAGAAGAAAAGGTCAGACATTAGCTATGGTTACAGACAGAATACATATACATATATATACATATATATATATATATATATATACATATATATATATATATATATATATAGTATATAGACATATCTTCTTCTGTGCCATAGAGTTCAATTGTTGTACAAAGACTTATAAAAACTAATTACCGGTCATTTTCTTTTGTTTGAATAAAATCATATTTCTTATATATTATAATTATAATATATATATTATATTATATTATTATATATTATTTATAATCATCTTTAGTAGAAACCAATGGGCTTGTTGCTTTAAGCCACAGAGAGGAAGTCAGGAAGTACTGAGAGACAGACTAACACATTGTTGGTTTTTTGGTCTTTTCCTTTTAACAGGACCATAACTGTGACTGTAAAAAGGCTAAAAAGCCCTGAACAAACTGCTCCATTGTGCCATGCCTGCTCCTTATAAAGAATCCACTAGTTACAGGCATATACCAGCACTCTTGCCCCATACACAGTCTTTAGCTGGCCCAGACTGAAGAATCCGGAGAAAGCTCCCCAAACTCCCCAAAAGTTAGAACAAATTGCTCTCCTAACGTGGTCACCTTTGAAAGAAGTCATCGATTCCCAATAGAGCAGCCAAAGCTCATCAGCTCTATTCGGCGGCACAAATGGTTCAATCAATGTTGTTCCACTGAGTACACTAACTTGGACATGGAGATGGGATTCCTCCCTCTCTCATGCCTTTGTCGCTGTCCTCTTAGTCAATTATATCCACGTGAAAGGGAACCACGTCTGTCCAAATCATCTTTGATTGGATAGCAGATCCTTCTGAAACCCTTTTTGTTCACATTGTAATTGGAGATGTTTCTGAAGCACTGCTATGCTCACTATTTCAGCCATGTATTATGTTTCTGTCTGCCAAACGAGGTGCCTCTTTGACACTAGAAACGTATTCTGTGTTAAAAAAAAACAAAAACCTTCAATCCAGTCATATTACTGTGAGGTAAAAGGGAAACGGCAAAGAAGAAGAGAGGAACATTTTCACCATTTAGAGCCATTTTGCATGCATTAAATCTGGTCTAATTTTTGCTCAGAAGGTGTAATTTACGTTATAGCTCGTTATGAGAAATGTGTCGGCGGGGGGACCTGCCGCTGTCCCCAATGGCCGTGAGAGGCAAGAGGCAGGGCAGGGCCGCCTCGCAACGCGTCATTAAGATGCTTTGAGATGAGAGTCTCTTCACGTTTGTTCCCCTTCATGTCAAACTGCTCATGAACACACCACCCACTGCGCCAATGTCAAATGACTCCCTGAGCACCAGCATGTTCACCCCACATTATCATTATTCATGCTGACAGAGAGTCATGACTCCTGTGAGAGAAGAACTCCCTGCTCCTCTCCAGGTGGGCTGAACTCAGATTGAGTTTTTGTTTTTTTGCTCCAGGCCGGGCTGCAAATTGACAACGTGGGGAACAAACAACATGACTTGTAATGTATTTTACAATGGCAGTTTGCCATCATAAGTTGAAACGTGAGGATGGTGCCAGTGTAGATCAGCTGTAATTTACAGTTAATGTTGAGGATCTTGTTGCGTGCGGAAGGTTAAACTCTTTAATCCGTCACAGTTTGGTCCATTGGGTAAAAGGAGTTTGACCATCGTTTAGGTCATATTGGTGAGAGGCCAGTGATAGCTAATGGTATATAATACTGTAGAATATATATCTGTACAATATATATCTCCTAATATATATCCTATATAATAGATATGTACAATAGAAGAGGAAAAATGCTCGAGTGCCATGTTTGATTTGATTCCATCACTTAGCCATTTGGAAATGTCTGATCAGACATGCAACATGTCCCCAGCCAGTCATGCCTTGTTGTGCTCTCAGCTTGAAACTGATATATTTCAGAGGAGCATAAACACTTTTGAGGCAATTTCACAAAGAATGGATTGCTGATAGCCCCATGAACTGTGCATCATTTGCAACCGCTGTCTGCCCTGCCTCAAGGTTTTTTTTGCTTCTGATTGCAATTATCTAAATGGCAAAGGAGAAATGCGCTTGAGGCCAATAGCTTTTTTTTATTCGTTTTTTATTTCATATTTTATTTTTATACTTTATTCTAAGTTGTGGGCTAGACAGCTGAACAATGAGATAAAGCTAAGGGGACGACCAATCATAACTCTCTGTAGATTTCATCACTATGATACTTCCTTCACATTGTCATTTGATACATTATTGTTATTATAAAAATTAGCGATTATAGCTGCTTTAATCTTAACCATACTTTTTTGTCACGTGCAAATATAATAGGAAGAAATATGTTGTTGCCAGTTACTGCTGTATTCTGTGGGCTTTTGCAGATAATTTTTTTTTCGTATCAACATTCTGTCCTGTGATATTGTTGCATTCAGATAAATTTGTTTGGGAAAGACAGCATTTTATTCAGGCTGCAATAATTGACAGTGTTCATTAACATCAGACATCAGACATTACCTACATCTGAATAGCAAACACACCGCTCTTTGGGCTATCATTGGAATTTGCCTCCAATTGTAAACCTGGAAATATCTGCTATTCTGACAACAACCTATTCATCCTAAATGGTCCATCCATAGTTCAAAGTTTCATAATACATCTTACTTTTAATAGTCGTTCGTAAGATTTGTGCATTTGACGTGTTCAGTGACGTCATCATGTACTACACTGAATTCAACAGATTGTTGAGTGGATGTTTTCCAGCTTTGAGTCTTGTTGTGTATTGTGGTGATGTCATGATACAGTCTGGTTCTACAAAGCTGTAATTGCCTTTAAATATTGTAATGCCAGGGGAGAGATTGCATGTCTTACGTCAAAAATGGGGTCTGCACACAACAGTATGTGGTATGTTCCCTGTAAAATACCTAGAACTGACATATTCAGATGCCTTTCACAACAGATACATCCATGCATGCTGCAGGCACCACTTATTTATATTTCTGTGAACATCCAGGGGCCATCTTGCATGGCAGACATGACTTGCTTGTTCCTCCGGATGAGCCAATCAACTGCCTACTCATCTATGCTGTGATTGGTCGGCCGACAAAGAAACAACCTAATTCCTTACGAAGCTATGGACACAAAACTCAATGACTAGTAATTTTTTAGAAAGAAACACCTATTCAAAGGGTCATTCTCCCCCCATTACTATCATCAAACCTGATAGAGTGCACGTCATGTCGGCCTATCAAGTCATTGAAGGTGCCTGTCCTTCCTTTGAGACCCCTGACCAAGGGCGACTTCTTGTTGGGTTGCGTGACAAGGCTGTGACTAAGTCTGCTGCACCGATGGGGAAACAGCAGTGGTGATGATTGCAGTGATGATGGTGATGTCAATGTGGCGCTGACATGTCACGGCTGTCCTCATTAAAAGCCTCTGAATTCTAAGCAGACTTTACGGCTGGTTCTGCTGCCAGATCCCATAATTACTGAAGGCACAGATCTATTAAATGCAATCAGAGCTCCCAGTGTCCACAAGACACTTGAGAGAGGTGCTGTTTTCTTCTTCTTACAAATGCAAATGGAGGTCTGATTTTGTTTGATCGTGCGAGTCATGTTTTAAGTTGAATACTTTCCATTTGTGTCAGCATCCTGCTTGTGTATGGGAGAGAGACAAAGGGGTCCTGTTTGAATGTAAGTTTTATTGCACATAACAAAGAATTTATTTCATGCAAGTACATAAAAGTGTTAGTGTGGTAATGTTTAATTAGCCCTGCCATAGAATTGAACAGTAACATTGGGCTTCATGTACCACGTCTGCACTTCTGGCCATACCCCTTCCCCCTTTGAATACTTACAATCAATGTTGAAAAAAAAAACCATATAGGTCAAGCCGTAGTCCCTATGCAACCCATTAGCACCGTCCCCGTAAAAGGAGTGAATTACAAATGTCCGCCTTTAAAGCTTCCAGGGGATGAAAAGAGGGATTTTGAATGCAGTAGCCCATCACTTTTGGGGAGACTTGGGGAGGCTCGGAGGCCTGATGGTGAGGACTGTCCAGACGCCAGAAGCTCACAGGTTTATTTGGTCTTTAAAGACAGCAATCCTACCCCCACATTCCACAGCATCGCTTCCCATTAACAGCCGTAGATGAGTTGAAATGAGAGAAAGCCAGGGAAAAGTAGTTGGAGAATAAAGGTTGATCACTGAAAACAAAGCAGAATGGACGAGGGAGAGAAGAAAAGCTTGAACGAGTGGAACACTCAGCGGGGGAATTATGCCTGGAGAAGAGAAAGACTGGGGGTGGAGGGGAGAGAAGATAAGAACAGTTTATAAAGTGGGTGTATGGGTCATCCACAGGGGTCACGGCACATTTTAGAGGCAGTCTGAGACATCTCTGCCTGTCTCTGGGCTTCATCTGTTTCCCCCTACATTGCCACGTGTGCACACTGTCACAATCGCATCGTTGCATTATTACAACATTACTAAAAATGATTCAAAGTCAGAAAGATGTGTCACCCCAACAACCCTTACTTCGAACTGCCGGGAGAGCTACATCCAGATTCTTTACAAAAAGTTGTCCTCTACAACCTAATAGACAATGCTCTTATCTCTGTTGAGTCCTGTGCTTATGTGACTCCAATGCTTAACCTCTCATGTAAGCTTGGAAACATCCAATAGGCATTGTGTTGACTGTATCATTTCAGAGCTGTACATGCCCTGAGCCGGCCCACAACTACTGGCCATTATGTGTTGTTGGATTCACACAAACGTTTACAATCTTATCTCCAAAAAGGCTAGAGGTTGGACAGCACTTTTCACATTACATTACATTACAGCTCATTTAGCTGACGCTTTTGTCCAAAGCAATTTACAATAAGTGCAAACAATCACGAGGATACGACTCTAAACAGCGAGAATCTTGCAAGTACATAATCTTCAAATAGGTGAAATCATACAAGTGTAGAACAATAGCTTCAAATAAGCCAAACCAAAGTAAGAGCAACAAAGACAACCAATAGAATCCAAATTCAAACAATAGCTTCAAATAAGCCAACCAAGTGCAAAAGTACAATTTTAGATTTTTTTTTATTGACCGAATATATATTTTTAGAATCTAAAACAACCCAATCTGACAATTTTACAAACACATTATAGAAATGTTTCTTGTACTTTTCAGCTTCAATGTTGACACAACACTCTAAATTAGGTAGAGCCCTAACCTGGATCAGTGCTTACTCGTGTATTAATACAGGTCGCATTATCCAGAGCGACTTACAGTGAACTAACTACAGGGACAGTCCCTGTTTAGGGTTAGGTGCCTTGCTCAGGGGCTTAATGGTGGCCGCCTTGTATTGAACTTACAAACTTCCAGTGTTCTATTTGAAAGCCAGACCACTGGACTACTAGACTACTACCACCACTAGATTAGCACCACCCCCTTGATGAAAGCATTAACAAATTGCAAATCATTAAATGACAACCCTTATGAACATTTCACATGCTGCACATAGCAATAAGCATGTGAACGATGTGAGCATTTCCCAGATGATCGGTGCTCAGTGATTTCACATGCAAAATATCTAACCACCATATTTACTCCCATTTTATGGTTGGCAGTAGCTCACAGTTCCCATGTGGAGCAGAAGAGGCCTCTACAAACTTGAGTAGCAGCCTCGCTGTCTCTGCTTTAGGCATTTGTTTAGGCTCTTCTTTTCCACGAGTTGCCGTTGCAACTATCAAAGGGGCACTGAATGGACATACTTGTCAGCTCATTAAGTATCTCTGGTGGATGTTTGACCCTTTCAGGGTATTCGGCCCCTGGTCTGACCTTAAGAACGTGTTGTAAACACACCAGTGACTGCTGCTTGTCACTGCACATTCACTGACACCCTGCAAAGGGAAGCCGGGAGCTCATAAGAAGTTGGAGAAATAAGTTGTTGGCAGACAGATGGGAATAAATCAAAGGTTTTGCACTCATGAAAAAGATTTATAGTATATTATCTTTTCTAAGAAACTATGATATTGACAAGATTCCTACTCTGTAATCCAACACTAACAGTCCCACTAACAGTTTCCACCTTATCAAATGACGACCCTGTCTCCTACAAAATGACGTTCCTGTACAACTAATCTGCATCCTCAATTACGTTTTGAGGGGAAACACATTTTCTCCAGATTACTGTTGCAGTGTTAAATACGTGGTTAACGTGGAACATTGAAACAAAACACAACAAAATGACTTGGTTGGGTGAAGGCAACACTACTACTCGGTTAGGTTTACATCTTGGTTTGGCTGAAAATAAGAATGTTTGTTACGCTTGAAGTTACTCCATAAATTAAAGAAAAGTCATCATGGACTTTTGGTTTCACACGTGACACGATTCCACCCCAACCACCTCCATACTCAGACTTCGATTATAAATGTTTTTTGTGATACGTCACAAACAAACGTAATCCAGGGGAAAATAACATCTTTTGACAATGCAGTTTGGTTGTATGGGAACGGCATTTTTTAGAATACCAGGCTGCAAATGACTAACCCCCACCCACCCAACCCCTCTCCCCCAGACTTGTTTTCTGCTTATCCTGCACCGTGATATGTTGATACTGATTTAAGTTGACACTGCAGGGACAACCAAAAACAGACGGCAACAAAAACATTTGGCACAGTCTGCAAGACAGACACTTCCCACCTCCCAGGTGAGTTGTTGGTAATTGTTTCGGGTGGTTATGCAGCTGAATGTGATTTTCACAGCAATTGTGTGGCTGACTGTGTGCCCGCTCCAACTTTCTCTTCTCTCTCCCCACAAGTCCAACTGATGGATCACTACTGATGGGATTCTGTTTCTGGGGCTCGACTGTTTTGTTTTGTACTCCCCTCCCTCTCTCCCGAGCCACTGATCTCCTTATTCAGGCCTTAATCTTCCCCACCCTCTAATTCATTTAACATTCTTGCCAGGCTCACAGTGTACCCTCATTGTTTGGAAGCAGAGCAGTTTGAACATTGATGCTTTTTTTTTTTCTTTTGCAGATGCACCTTTAGTTTGTTTCATTTGATTTGAAGTTGACATTGCACAGTTAAAAAAAAGTGTGAAGAAAGATAGCTTCACACAATTGAAAATGATATCATAATTTACCAACGTTTCAACATGATCGTCTCCTTCAGGGTAGCCATAGTGATGTGGATCGACATGAAGCCGTGTTATGGTTACCTGTCATCTTATGAGGTTGACATTTAAAATAGAATCTCATTGTTTGACTTTATCTCATCCCCTGTGCAGATCTCACCTCAAATGGCCTCTTTATTTCCATCCATCTTTTTTGGCACGGTACTCGTTCCTTTCCTCTTAAGTGCTACAGAAAGAAAGTCGCCATGAAGCCAAGCGATGAGATTTTACTTCCTGGTGCTGAAGGAAAATCCATTTACTTTGGACTCCAAAGTGTTGTCTCCAGTTAAAAGGGCTGATGTATTGATTACATTCCAAGTGCTATAATACCCTAAGTGCTTGGATGGCACAGGGGAGTCCCTCCCCTCACCAGAGTTGAATGAAAATAGATCAGGTATGCATTTTAATCACAGGAGGAAGGGGGAAAAAAGAAGGAGATAAAGTTGAAAAAAAGATAAGTGGAACTAATATGGATATTAGAACTGTTACCATAAACATGGGGATTTAATGAAAAAGTTGGGCTTCCATTTCGACAATCCTTCACTATTCTTCAACATTCTTTCTCCACTCTCTTTCATTTTTGGACAAACGCGTCACTGTTTCCAATTTCACTGTTTTATTGGTTTCAGCTCATCTGTTTCTAATTCTATGTGTAGTCCTCTCAGTTTCTCCTTTGTCTATAGATATGTCTCGGCAGGTATTGACAGGTCTGTTGTGTCATGTAGCTCCAAATCAACACAGAATGCCTTGACTGTGTTTCTTTTTTGTACGTATAGCTTCGAACACACACACACGCAAACCGTCCGCCCATGTCTTCCACCTTTCTTTCTCTCACGCACACAGCCTATTTGATGATAAGGCGTTGGCACGGCATCATCACGCACATTGTTTTAATCTGCTGTAGGGCTTTGGGTGGCGGGATGTGGAAGAGAGGAAAGTAAAGGAAGTGACGGGAGAGAAGAGAGAGTTGTGTTGTGTTGGGAGGCTTCAGCCTAACCATTCATCTGGTTCCAATCACTCCACCTCTCCTGCCTCCTGCTGTCAGACCTGCCTGAATGTAGGACAGGAACCGTGATCAGCCATTCTGTATGTGTGTGTGTGTGTGTGTGTGTGTGTGTGTGTGTTGGCGGGGGAGTGAGAAGGAGGTCGTTTGCCAGGGGATGTGTGTTCTGGTGTATGTTCACATGGTGGGAAGTCTTCCTGCGTGCCAATTTACAGTGTACGTGTTGTGTGTGCAAGCGTAGGGCTTCCAAATGTTAGTGTTGCCTGGCTGCCAGAAGTATCCACAGTGCAGGAGTCAGTGAGCGTAGCAAGACAATGGCAATGGAAAAAGAAATCCCTCAGGTTTAGAATGATTGTTTCCTTTGTTAATGGAGAGCTTCTGAAATATGTAACTCTAACGAGGCAAAAATCGCCAATCTTGTCCTAAAAAGTGTTGCCAAAAGAGCAATGTTCTTATGAAAATCCGAACCATTTGTTACCAAAAGCATTGAGGATGTGACACACTCAGCTCGTCCAGTTCAGATCAGCCGGTCAGGTTTAACTGCACAGCTTCTTCTGCTGCGTTCAGGTCATGTGAGACGGTCATTTCACACATAAGACAACTCATGATAGTTGTTGCCGTACTTGTGTAAATGTAATTCATTTCCACCATTAATCACCAAGAGCCCCGTTAGGGATACAAACCAGACGTTGCTCCGTTGCGCTGCCAGCGGTCCGAATCCTCCACATCTTTAGATACAATGCCGTTCCCTTGAATCAGAAACCTAAGCCGAGGAGTGTGTTTGTCTACAGTAACTTCCATATTACATGAGCATGGCATCGTCTGCTCACGCTGGCATGCTAATATGTTGTACTATGTAACATTTAGTACGATAACATACATACTGTATGTGCTGGGTAAGTAGGTCTCCCCTCTCTGCTACCTTGATCTTTAAAGCTGCTTCATCGTCTCACGCGACATAGTTTATGCTAAAAAGGGTGTAGCACTGGAGCAAATGATCTACCAGGAGTGATTGCCGCGTATGTTTAATGTCTTAGCGGTTGACCAGCAGGACAGACTCGTGAAAACTCCACAAACACATCCTATTTAGCAGCTTCAAACGGGTTTAACTGTGTGTTGTCCGTCCAGTAGTGACAGCTTCAGGATGTTTTTATCTCTTACATTGACACTAACACACACGGCTGGTATATTTTTTCGATGCACCCAGCGAGCATGGGGCCCCGTGGGAAGACCTGTTCACACCCTGCTGGGTCTAGTTCCTGTCCTGCTGCATGTCTCTGTGTGAGGGGAGCAAGGTCCAGACCACTGGTGCTTTAAAATCCATCTGCTAAGATAAAGAGGCCAGAAGGAATGTGTGTGTGTGTGTGTGTGTGTGTGTGTGTGTGTGAATATGTCTACGGGCAGTTGAAAATGGAATTCTCAAATTAAAATGAACACATAAACCGAATATGTTTTCAGATAAATGTTACTACGTGACACTGATTCTCACGTTGAAGGAAACAGTTCTTCATTGTGTGTGTAGGGCTGGGGGTGGTTGCGTCAGAACACAAGAAAGGAGTTGGATCCATAAGGAAGTCCGCAGGGTTTTCTTTCTGGTGGCTGTGTAAGAAATAACTCCAGGTCAGTTCCATGTAGGTCTAATTGCTGTGGACCTCCGTCAGTTTTACGGTCATGTATGGTCTAGTTCATGGTTGGTTGGGGTGCCATCCAGCCAACATCTCTCATTATTCTTATTTCTACACCACCCTGTCCGCAGACTCTGTTTTTACAGCTTCTCTGCGAATGGTTAAAGAATGTCTCGGTGTCAAGCTGCCCCAGGGCTGTTGCACCTCACCTCATGGAAAGCAAACCTTTGCGGTTTTGAAACTTTTGGATCAGCTAAGGAGCTTGATGAAATGAGGTTTAAGTGGCATATTAGAGGGGGTTCTGCATTATGACAAACAAAAAGAACCAAAGGAAGTGCTTTGACACAGACGTGATATATGTGGGACTGCAAATTGCATCACATTAAAGTATTTATCATTTAAAGAACATGTAATTATGCACCACTGAGCAGAATATTACATGCATTTTGCAACCTTTTTGGGATAGCTCTCCAGACAGCAACCTTTTCATTTTGAAAAGTCACCGTTGGCACACAAAACTCCTGTCGTTAAGAACTGTCATTGTGTTACTTTATGTGACACGTCTTGTTTTATTTAAAGGCCAAGAGGGAGCCTGTCTTAATAATAACGCTTTTTTTCTTGCTTTGTCATCTGACGTATTGAGAATACGTCTGAATCCTCATCCCATCAATTCACTCGTGTGTGTATCATTTGCAAATACATTTAGTAGGAAAGGCCTTTTTTATTCAATATAACTAATAGCAGTGCAGATGTGTTCATATAAACCTCTGACGCACGCTGTTACTGCATCTGTTTTCCCACAGAAAACCTCCCTGGAAACTAAATCATGATTCACATTCTTAGGATTATACTGCATTTAGGTAACTGCAAGGTAAAGTTAGGGTGAAAAAAAAAATGGTGCTATTGGTTTGATATTGAAAAATTCAACGTTGACTTCAGCACGGGACATGACCCACTGACCTTTTAAAACAGTCCTCAAAAACGCCAATCGTTCCCTTTGCCTCAACTGTTGGCTCAACTACATTTCAACCTGTGATGTCATGAACACACAGGAGACAATCAAACCCCCTCAGCTGTTCTGATGGTCTTAAACATTCACAATGTTCCTACGCATGACTGAATGAGCGCGTCTGCTCGTGATCCCAAGAGTTCCCGCTGCAAATGTGCGGATATGAATACAGTTGGAGCAGACTGCGTCTCAGGGAAACAATATCTCTTTATTCAAGCCTAAAATAAGACTTGAATGTTAGTCAACTAATGTGGTGAAAGTCTGTAAATACGAACGGTGAAGAGAGAAAGTTTAGCCAAGTTTGCCCTCAACTGTATCGCCATTCTCAGAATGCAGTGCATTCTAGATGCTACACTGAACCAAAGTGCCTGCCACAGAAGGATATCCTTAGTTCGCAACACCTGAAATCAGCCTCTGACAGTAAAGCGTTGTACTACATTGAGTGTGACACCTAAAAAAAAAAGCAAACTCCAGGGAGCGAGTTTTCTCCTGCAGCCACATTCCACTGTAGTGCTGTTTTATTTCCTATCTCTTCCAGACTCAAAAGGATTTTCATTGGCAATTTATGTTGTAGTGTGTGTCAGGACAACACGCACATTTTCATATACACACAGTCAGCGTTTCCCACTTAATGGGCTCGTTGGAAAGTTGCAAATTGCAGAAAAAAAAGAGGGACTTGGCAGTTCAAAAGTGTATTACGCACATCGATTGGAGAGGGTCAGTGCTATGGAACCAGCAGCCTTACTTCCTTAAAGCAGCTGGTCCAGAGATACCGAAAAGTCCATCTACAGTATATCCAGCACTGAGAGGCTAGGACTGACAATACATTAAATGGCACTTTTATTTACTGTTTTCAAATTTGGGGGGGGGGGTACATTTTTATAGAAATGGTGAATCACACAATCGATGATGCCAAATGGTGTAACTTTCCAACTAAGAAGCTCATATGGATCATAACTACAACTCATTTTAATCATTGTCGGCCAGACAGGGTGCGCCGTCAGCAAAACAGATATAAAACACGATGCAGCATGTAAGTGCTTGCAAGGGCATCTGGACTTACTTTGGTGCTCCTGAAAAAAATAAAAGAAATGATTAAATCAAGGCATACAGCCTAATGATCCTTTGGCACACAGTATGGGGAATGGCTCTCATTTAATCTTCTAACAGCAACATCTTATTGGATGTGGATAGGTGTGACAGAATGTGTGGGACAGTGCACTGTACTGTAAGTCAGTGGGTGTAATGATTACAAGGTCAATTGAATTTACAGCTATTGGGACATTCCTCAACGCTCCATGTAACTGCAGTCTGTTTTCACATCCGAATGAAATGGACATGAGAGGAGAATTGAATAACTTTATCTGTTCTATCCGGGGTTTGCTTATTAAAGTGGCAACAGACACGTTGTTGCTTTAACTGATCATAATGGAGTAAATGTTGATCGCACAGTGCAGTGGCTAAAGAATAATGACGCCATTGGCGTTTGGATTGGCTCCCTATGAGCCTCGCTCTCACTCTGCCACCAGGTCACGATCTTCCCAGTAAACTTTAAAGCCGCGTGTCGCGCGCAGTGTTGCCAACACTTTCCCGAATGAAAGTAGCAAACTAGCGCTAGTTGGTGGCCGTCATCGCCGGCGTACACTCATTTGCATCTTGGTGACGTCATTGCGCATCATTTGCATAAAGCCTAGTGGCTGTGGGAGCAGCAAGGGAGGGAGAGACCCCGCGATGTTGGCAGAAGAGCCGTTGAATGCAATTAGTCTCAGCAGCATCAGGAATTACCTACAATATAATATATTGGAATATTTTCCTTGCTTTTTTCCCCTGATGGCATGAATAAGTCGCAAAATATTCGAGTTGTCTTCTCGACAATAATACCACTTGCAAACGAATAGACAACTATTTTCACGAAAGGACATTTCCAGTACGTCAGACGTCGGGTCTTTTTTTTTATATTTTGTTGTGACCAAAAGATTGTAAATCAGGTACAAGTTCCCGGTGCAAAAAACAACATTTACATCGTGAGAGACTCTGTGTCATGTGTAATGCAGTGTGAGACCACATGATACTATGTGTTATGTTACAATGGAGCTGCAATAGTGTGTCACTAATGCTGTTATAGTTTGACCATTTTGTGTTTATGTGTACCATCAGGGCACGTCTCTGAAGTAAATCGATATACACACAATGTAAGGGCATAAATGACCTAGGGTTAGGGACAATTTGCCCCAATGTTTATTGCAATATAAAACATTTCCCCGTGCCGTTGCTAGCTATCAGACCTCTGCAAACAACAAACAAGATTTAATCAACGCTGGTAGCTTAAGCCTACAGCAGTTTACACTGCATACTTTTGCCTTGCGTTGAGCGGACTTTTCATAGCCCTTTTATTCATAGTCGGTTTATGTCACTGCATCTCCCGATAGAACACCACGGTTGAATTTCAGCCTGCGACAAGGTTGTTTTTTTTTTTTTAAAGCCCAACAGAGCCGTTTATACTGAGTAGATTCACTAAGTACTACGAGGGTGGGGAAGGTCACCTGGAGGTCGTTCCACGTTACCATAAACCCCATAGGATGTCATATGGAGCCAACATTTTGCTAGCTAATATAAATAAATATGGAAATTCATTCTATTCTCTATGTTCTATAATATATATAACCAACCAGATGTTATTGAGAATTGAATCGTTTTAACAACCTTCTCGTTATTTGAAGAGGAAGTTATGTCAATTTGATCTCATCAATAAGTAACAAGAATAAAGGTTTTGATTTCCATATCTTGCATATGGCATTTTGTCAATATTATAATGAAATAGCATCTCTTGTTGCTTTTTGGGAGAGGGATCCCTCCTCTGTTGTTCTTCCTGAGGTGTCTTCCATTTTAAAGTCAGAGACTGTGTTATCAGTTATGAAGCTTGTACTATGGTTCAATAAAAGTTATGCATTTAATTATTTCGGGGACAATTGATCAACTAAATGTGCCAGTGTAAGCCAAAAGGCTAAATGTGCACGAGGGTTGCACTCACTAAAGCTGCAGTCAACACCGATGTCATTGTTTTACTTCTGAAGAAAAAACGTTGGCAGCATAAAACCTGTGTATACATTTGGGAGAAACTTCCCAGAAACGTATATGTTATATGGTTATGGTTTCCATATTAGCTTTTGCTGTGACTGAACAACTTTTCCAGTAGACGACAGCGTTTAGACTCTCACCTCACTGTACATTGTGCTGTAAGTAGATACAGATGTTGTCTATACAGTAAGTGACAATATGCACGTGAGTAAGGGGATTTTATATGTGAAAATGTCTAATAAATGTACGTGAGAATTTGGTATGTGCAAATGTGAGAAGAAGGCGTGAGAGTTACAATGATGTGTTTAAAAGTAGAGTTTATACACGAGTGAAATATATGAACGTGACAGTAGAAGCAACGTGAGAGTGAAAGTATTGATGTGAAAAAGGAGAACGTATATATGTGGGAGGCCAAGGATTATGGCTTGCATGGTCACTCATTTTCAAATATGTACAGCACATCCGCAGTGGAATTCTATCAATTTTAGACAACAACACCAAACATTGGATTTTGCCGTTGAAAATCAAAGAACCCGATTGTCTTTTTTGAGACGCAGTTTTGCGCTGACATTCTGTGATCATAGAGGGAGAGAGAGGCACACATAGCACACACCTACAGGAGCTACGGGATCTTCCACCTACATAATGAACCCACAGCTGATTCATCTCACTTTCAATTTTCATACTTTTGAATATACCCATAAGCAAACCTATGATCAAAAAGCCGCCATGTCCTTCCCCTGGGCTTTTTTGAAAGACTTGGAGCATAGGAGATCTCTGAATAAAATAGAAAGTGATGTAACAAAAAAAATGTCAATTATTCCAACTTTTTTTTTTTTTTTTTTTTTATCACAAAATAACAGCTAGAAAAGTCCCAGACTGATATGACTTTATACATGCGACACACCGTGGGTGGATCTCGGCTTTATACTAAGACGTGTAAGTATTAAAAGTATATATGGGTATGTGTGTATCATTCTGTGCAAGTCTGTTCAAGGGTATGGTATCACTCGGACAAAATCATTTTTTAGATTTGCTGGATTTCAAAAAAAATTATTTTTTTAAACAAACTGCTTTAAAAGTTAAATCCACCCACAAATGTGCAGCACTGAAACGGAGTGGTTTTTCTTTTCTTCTTCTTATAGTCAACCGTTCATTTTAGTAACTTTAGTAACTGGTTACCATGCTCATTCGTAGAATATTAAACTCTCCCGAACCTTTCTCAATCCCGCGATGTTCAACACATGTTCCTTAAACGTCTAACAGGAATTCAAATATAAGTTTATTTTATAACGAACGCTTGAATGTCTTTTATTTCTGAACTTATTAGTCTATTTCTGTATGTCTGAATTTTGTATTTCATCCTTTGTATGTAAAAATGTGAAAATGCCCATTCTGTAGGTTGCTTAATCAAGTATTTTCTACTTCATGTACAGGAAAGTACGGCCAACGCGCTAAATGTCTACAGTAAAACTTTGCGCACCGAAAAAGGCTTGGTGAAAGCTCTGCCAAGACGTGTGGCCGACGTGTTTCTGCTGTTTCTGAATATCACATTTCAATGTTAATAAGAACATCCGGGTACCAAGCGAGGGCTGGTGGAGATACAGGATTTCAGGTCCCATCTTACAGTAGCTAAGAGATGTAGCTGACGCTGTGATATCATTTGTGATAGGCTTTGGTTTTGTCGGAGGGGGGGGGGCATGCTGTGTCTCCATTATGTATAATTTAACCCGATGCAGTAAACACTGCAAACAAGCCGAGCCCAGGCCAACACAAAGCGTGTGTGTGTGTGTCTGTGTGTGCGCGTGTGTGTAATAAACACAACAAGCTCAATTCAGACTAGAATAAACCAATGTATTATATAGGACCGTCACCTCGTAGGTTAATATTATCTTAAAGGTTCAATAGTGTATCTTGCGTAATAAATGTCATTGAATATCTTAATGACGAGGTCAAATTGTCCGTCACAAGTTTTGAAATGCCTTTAAAGAAACATGACGCCCTTGAGTCTGTGTTTGTGCAGCTTTAAGGGATTTCTGCGAGTCACAGTGAAATATGTAGAGATCAGCATCGATTAAACACGCAGATGCAGTGTTTTAAAAGCAGAGATAGTGGAAGTACGACCAGACTGTAAGCCCGAGAGATTCCCATAAAGACTTACAGTACAGGGTGGTAGAGATATCCTCCTATTCCCATAATAACTCCATACATAAGAGTGAGTTTGCACTTGTTTTATTGTTGGGTTTAGCATCCCGCCATCCTTAAATTACAAGAAAGCATCTATATGGTTTACTTTTGTTGCGCGGATAATGCAATTAGCTGGGAGGTGTTTCTTTGTCTCACAGGCCAAAGCAATAGCAGTCGTAGCAACAGACATAAAAGATGATTCATCCTGAGAGCCGGTTCCCCCGCTCCTCCTCAAGTGTTCAGGGCTGCAGTGAAATGATCTCATGCTTCAGAGAGCAGCTAATGTGCAGAGAAACAGGTACAGCAGCAGGGTGGAGGCACGTCGGATTACGTACCATGGACATACATTATGCACTGGGTGTCAGACGAACTCTCTGTAAGCTGGCAAACATTCCCATTATGACTAATTGTCAAAAAAAACACTTGGCATCATTCTTTGGAGGTTGTTTGAGCAAATGTCAGAAATGGAAACGATTCATTCACAACATTTCCAGACATTCTTTCACCTTTGATTCACGACCACTCACTTTTTTTGGGGGGGAGGGATTTTGTTTTATAACAACCGTTTTATAATTCTTTTGCCATAACTGTGTTTTGTGTGCCCGAGGGAGGGTTTGAGCTCTTGGGTCGGGAAGTTACGACATTTACTTTGTGTCCCTCATGGTCCTGTGCAGTGGTGCAGTGTAGCAATGCTCTCTGCACTGTGCTGTGAGGGCAGGTTGCCAGATCTTGGCAGAAACACAGAATGGTAGTGGTTAATATGCTGCAGGTGACTCCATGGTGCAGTCTGCTTTACAGTACTTACAGACGGTATGTGCAGTCATTGTTGGCATGGTGCCATGGTAACATTCAGGCCTTTTTTTTAATAATCGAGTTCATTAAGTATAGTAGGTATTTCCAATCTTCAGATGTCTATCAAAAGTACACAGATTACATTCTTACTATTTGTACATGCTGTATACAGAGCAGCAGCTACAGTTCCACAGTGTGGAGATAGAACATCAATCAATATAAAAACCCATCAAGCGGAACCACAGATATCACCTTTTTCTTTTTCCTCCTCTTCCTTGTCAACGCCTGGCACCTACAGTACATTACCCACAATGCAACTCAACAGTGTGGTCAGTGTGCTTTTCTAGTAGCGGCTCATGTAGCCTGGAGCAGCTGGCTACAGAGGTCTGGCCGAATTTTTCCTTTCCAACTCCGCACCTCAAGATCTCTTTCATTTTCAAGCTTGTAGTCTTCAGCCCCGACCGGCGCTCAAGTGACATTCCTTGAGGCATTTTTTAAATTTTTATTTTTTAACACATCACATAGCTTCACAAAAAGGCTTAATGCAACTCTCACATATGCTGCGGTGCTTCCCAACATCTGCTAAAAAATCCCCTTAAGTTCCCCTTGAAAGCAAAATCGGTTTCTTCTAAGAAGACGGCACAAGCAGTCCTGTCTGGATGCGTCACTATTCCCACTGATGTAGTTGGACGTGGACCCAGCTAACCCTGTACTATCTCTGATCTAATGATCTACTTCAGGTTACAAGCGATCAAGAACACATTTTCAGCGTAGTGTTGCTATTGTTTGTATTTCTGCTTTATATTAGATTGCGTCAAGCGGAGAGAGACAGGCAACATGGGTGGAGGTGATGCGCAGTAAACACTTAGCTGTTCTGATGGACTGGAACGCTCAAGATTTTAACGAGCGTGACTGTATTTATTTTCCAAGGAGCTCCTTCCACAAGTATGAATATGAATCAAATCTAAGCAGACACCTTATGACATGTTAACTAAAAACCGTCAGGCATATGTTTTAACATACTAGAAACCCTTCCAGGAAACTTGTTTCAGTGTAACTTCCCTGCCTTCACCCTACTGATTATATTTGATATGTGTACTTGTGTTTGTTAGTAAGTGTACGTAATCTGCCACCTTGTTCATTTAAAGGCTGTAGTCTCTGGTCTACCGTTTTGCTTAGCTCAACCACTCTTTCTGACGTCGTCAATTGCCCCACATGGAGCTGCACAAAGAGCCGAAACACCTCAACCCGGCAGTGCTCGTCCTCGCAAGCCAAACATGTCTGACTGGACAGCCCCACGCCCCCACGCCTCCAGCAAGCCCTCAGGGAAAAGAACATCCTGTTTCTCCCAACTGCAATGACGAATAATACAATAAAGCAAACATTTTCCCAATGTTTCCCACTCCTTCAGCCAGCTGCTCGAATCCTCCCATGCTTCCAGGTTCCTCCGTGTCTGATTTGTCTTTCACTCCTGCTCGTCTACACTCACACATGCATCCAAAGCAATCGTTCCTCTTCTGGCCCTTCAGCCGCTGCTCATACGGCTCCCGTGGCTCCCACCTACAGTCAGATTTCCTAGTGCATCGACAAAAGGGGACAGATCCATCTTAATACCAACAGATATGGATGCCCTCGACTCAGCCAGAAATAACCAAGCAGATCACCAAATGCGGTTAAAACCGGAAAAAAAAAAAAAAAAAAAAGCAGCAGACGTTAAGATAAATTAAGGCTCAACAATAATGTTTGTGCAGCTATAGCCCTGGAAATACCTTCCATTGCCCTTTACTGCAGACCTGAGCTACCAGTGTGGACACACATCACACATATATTTAATCACACCCCATATAATACATGCATGGAAGAGGAGAGAACCCTACTTTGCACCACAAGCCTACAACAAGATGAAGAAAGAAGCAATTAGGAGATCCAGGAGAAATCATGAGTTTTGCCCTCCTTTCCTTTTGAATTATTTTTCTATTTTAATTGTTCTTCCTAAGATCAGAGCCTTCTGTGGAACCAGCCTCAGAGCTCAGTCGATGTGCTGACTTGCATATGAGCAAGCGGGCAGGAAAGGGGGTGTGATATTCGACGGCTTGAAGGGTAACTGGGCCCTCTGCGTCCCGCTGGCTCCCACTGCCACTATAATTGGTCCACTGAGAAGTCCACTGGGAGGAGCAGGAGGGAGTTTATTGGAGCACAACTCACCCCAGGGTTTCTGACACTTTGCCAACCGGCTTCGGACATTTCGCGGCGATAATCGCAGTCAGGAGTGTGCCTGCACGTGTGCCACAGGCATGCACACACACACACACACATACACACACACTCATAGATATACAGAAGCACAGACTTAGACACATTGTGTCCATAATCGTGTGCGCGCATAGCTCATTTGAGACACATGCTTGTTTCTATCTTATTTATGCATTCCGCAGCTAATGGACGTGTTTATATGTGTCACGCATGCACATGCTCAAACACCACCACACACACATGTGCCTGTTGACACTCAGAGACATAGAAGCATTGCCTTTAGCTAACTTACACACAGAGTCTAAACAGAAATGCAAACGTGTCCTCAATTTTGCATAGACTTTACAGGTACACGTCACACACCTGCCAAAGACACGTTGACATCCACCTGCTTACAACACAAACAGGCACACATTAAAACTGCTACTGGAGTAGCAATTGAAGCACATGCACACACTCTGTGGCTGTCCACACACACATTTTCCAGTTCTATTTTTGCTCTCCAACAAATGTGTCCAGCCAGCAGGACATCACAGTCCATACAGTTGATCAGTGTCCAAGGAAGGATAAATAAATAGAAGAGGAAACAATTGGAAGCTCAGGCTTTCATCCTCCGCCTCTTGGTAATTCCATCCCAGTCGGCAGTGCCAGTATAACTCTGTGTCCTGCTGGTAAGCCGATATCCCCTCTGGATCTTACCCATTGTCCCATGTATCCTTTTTGTGTTGGGATTATTATTAGAGTAACCTGTGCCAGACTGCGAGGTTGTGTGTGTGTGGGTGTATAGTTCTCCATTACTGATGGTTGAAAGTTGATATGTAATGTGGGTGGGCTTAAATGTATCTGTGGTGGCACTTTTGTCCTGGAAGAAACTATCGCTTTTGATTATTTGCTGTAGGTGAAATTACCTCCAAACACATTCACTCTGATTGAATCTGCTGGACTGTGCATTTTGTGTGTCCTCCTTTCACTATCAACAACATGGCATCTTCACCTGATCATTTCATTCATGCTCGCGCTGTTGATCTAATCTAATGCCTCATGCTCCCCTTTCAATCTACGACAATCGCAGAAGGCCTAACTGCACGGCTCATATATCATCTTCGTTTTAATTGTACTGTAACTTTATTGTTTCTCTTGATATGTGCAAATTAAGTGCACAGAAATCTTAGCAAATGTTGGCACTGGGAAATCTAATTTATGTGGACTGTAATTATCTCTGCCAGGCACGAGCCTTTGGTGAAGGTGGTCTGACAGTATTAATACCGTCACTCACTGCTGACTCCTCACTATTCCTAACCAGCCGGTAGTGAAATGAAAATGAAAGCCTCACCGAGTCTGTTGCAGGCCACTGACATCCATAGAAAAGTTTGGTCTCATTGTGAACTGGAGCATCGGCAGATTAATTCCATGCCCGATATGTTAGGATCCACTAAAGTTAGGAATGATACGAGATGAATAAATTCACGTTTATGTTATCTTTGTTTATGTCATCTTGACTTTACAGGGAGCTCTTCTTTGGAGAAGGAAACACCTGTTGGATATATGCTCTCTCTGCGCGTATTATAGTATTAGATTGAATTCAGATTTGAATATCAATAGCACAGCATTGAACAAATGTTCATTGACAATAACGTCATGTCTGTCAAATGTGTGTTTGTGTCGATAGGGGAAAGTGCTGCTTTGCTGCAAAATTAAATTGCTACAGTGACATCTTCAGCTAACATGTTGCCTTCAAGTGCCACTCATGAGCTCAGACTTTCTAATCCCACAGTTTTAAAACTGACTTGTTTTGTATTCGGTGCTTTAGTCAGAAATAGTGGTCACGTGAGAATAGCAGCTTCTTGGTTGACTGGAGTTTGATTTTAAAACCAACTTGCACAGAAGAGTTTGGTGCTGTTTGTTGTCTGATTATACTCGGAACTGTACTTTTATTAATATTGCATATCTGTTGCAGTGAACAATAATCGTAGACTGGTTTGTCTCTCTACAGTTCTGCTGGGTGTGGTGATGACATGCGCCCAGACGGAGATGAAGAGGGTTGTCGGAGACAATGCCACGCTGCCCTGCCACCATCAGTTCTGGGTGGGTGATGACTCCACTCTTGACATTGAGTGGCTGTTTCTCAAGCCGACCAACAGGCAAAGAGTGGTGAGTATCTCTCCATGCAAGAACTTAAAGGTTTATCAAGGATGGAACACACTAGATGTCGAGCTAATATTCATTAAAGTCTACGTTGCATTTTAAATGTCGAGGCACCAGATGAGATTCAGAGGGAAGTGTAAAGATTATTAGTCATTTACAGTATATTAAGGGCATGAGAATCAACATTGCCCTACTAAGCATACATATGTACAGTACTACATATTTGTTCAAAATGAAAAGACTGGAAGCAGTCATTTTGACATCTATTTCATATAAAAGTGATCATGCCAAAGACATGTAAGACTTCCTTGAAATCAGCATGTAAAGAGACATGCAGACAACATGAAGCAAAAAATGAAACCAGTAACTGCACTCTAAAGCAAGACAGCTGTCAAGTGGAAGTTAGCTGATAAGATAGCCACAGCTAGCATTAGCTAAAGCTACAACTAAAGGTACTTTTTCATTATTAACTTGCTGTTATCTTTAAATACATAAAAAAACTATGAATTAACTGGGTTTTCAGTTTGTTATTCTAAATTAGGCATAAAAAAAACTACCACTGTAAAAGTTAATGCGATAACGCTTTTTTTTTTTTTTTTTTTTTTTTTGCTGCGTTATGAAGCGCAGTATTTTTCCCCTGATAATGTTACATTGTGAACATCGGCAGAATGAGAGCTAGTTAACGTTAGCTGTTAGCTGTTATTACCACCTCACTCACCAACTTGACAGCCATGAACTGAGGAGCAATGCTAACAGAGCTAACAGCTAACATTAACAGAGGTTCCTCTGAGAAACATTAAGATGTGTTTCAGGTCTATTAAGTAATAGTGAGTAGGCTATTGGGCAAAGATAAATTCTAATGTTGTCATTGTGTGTTCAGATGTAATCTTTTCAAATGTAGTTTTTGACAAGAAACTTGAATAAATACAGTTGTTTAAAAGGTGATGTTTTCACAGCAATATTAAATAGATATTAGAGAGGAAATTTACAAATGTTTAACTGCTAACACTAGCTGAAAGCATCTTATATACATAATTAAAACTACTAATGTCACGATTTATTTTGAATCAAAGCAAAAATATTTAATAAAAATACAATATTTCTTTTGGTATCGAAATTGGGTATCGAGAATCGCGGAATTATTTCTACGAATACTACATTTCTGGTATCGTGACATCCCTAAAAGCAGTATCTGGGAAGGTTTCTGAGCAATACTTGTCATTTCATTTTTTCTTGTTTATTGATTTCTAACAATAAATATATTACATTTACATGAAGCTAGCATATTTGTATTCTACCATGTTGATAAGTTTAATAAATATATGAAAAATCTTCCTTTAAGGTCAATTTTGTACAGATGACAAAATAAATGATAAAAAAAAACATTTTAACTTCACTTAAATATGAATATGAATAATGTTAATAGAAGATAGACAGACATCTTGCAGATATATATAATTATTACTAATAATAATAAATTAATAAAAATGCATGTAATTGTAAAAACAAAATACAACCTTAGATCTACACTATTATATTACATTAGGGGCGGAATTGAGAGTGACTGGTAGCTGGAGAGGTGCACCAAACCAAAATACATCTCTCTACAATAGTTCCTGTGTGTGCACGTTAAAGTATTTTGAGCCTGTATATGTGTAAAAGAAAGAGAATGAATTTTTTTTTTCCTAGAGGGGATAAATAAAATACCTCTTGTTCTATGTATATTACATATGTCCTCTCTGGTCTTCTGTACACATAGCATTGCTAGTTGTTATAGAGAACTTCCACATTGTTGTACTGTATGTGTCTTACCTTGTTTACCCCATCACAAACCCACCCACCTATTTCACCTCCCCCACCAGGTGATTACCTTCTTTGCTGGACGGGTTTTTGACCCCAATGAAGTAGAGCGTAGCCGCGTAGCCTTCGCTGGAGAGTACTTAAAAGGTGACGCCTCTCTGCTGATCAGTGACTTGTCTCTAACAGACTCAGGAGAGTACAGCTGTAAAGTCAAGACTGGTGCAAGATACCACTGGAGCACCATCAGCCTCATAGTGCTGGGTAAGTGTCAGACAGCACTTAGGTTAAATAAGAAAGAAAGTGAGGGAGAACTCACGAGAACACTACACAACTGGAAGTGTCATGTAACCCCATGGCTCTTTGCATTACTGCATTAAATGTAGTGTGTGGTATTCTGACCAAAGTGTCTCTCATCTACTTGTATTCTTGTGTAGGGGAAGATTATTCTTTTACATTTGACTGAATTGTGGTTCTCGTCATTTGCTCTGTATATACATACGATACGCTCACCGTACATCTCTTTAGAAAGGGTTGAGTTCAGCAACATGTTTGAAATTCACTTGGAAGATTCCACAACTCTCATTGATTGCACAATCTGTGGGTTTTAAATCTGCAAAGGATCGCAGCGCATCTATAATGCATACGGTTCCATAAGAAGAGAAAACACCTCCTTACTATCCAATACATCACTGGAATAAACAAACGCCAGCAGATTGTGCTGCTATCCCTTTTTAAATTATTTATCGCATCCTCGCTTCCAGTCTAGTGGGGCCGCTCCGTTTCCCAGAGGCAGCTTAACCTTCACACATTAGGCGTCAAGTCAGTTGTTAAAGCAGTGCAATTCCACTCCCCAGTACATCCTTTTCAAGGGAATATTTTTATTTTAAAAGTAGCAAAAGCACAAAAGATAGTCTAATTGAGTTCAGCAGCGTCTGCAGTGCTTTACATAAAATCTGCTTCTTATATATTAAACGTGATTCAGACATTTACAGCCGCAGTAAATGCCGACAGTCAGATTACCATCAGGCTATTCTGAGCAGTGACGCAGGTGACAGTCAATAAAATCACTATGCTGATTAAATTTTGGAAATGTTGGAGTGGGTTTCATGTCTATGAGCATATGCAGTGTTGTGGCATTGAGGGCAAAGAAAGCTCCCTTTGTCTGCGACACTGTTCTGAGAGGCTGCTGGTCTGTCACAGGTCTCCTCCTCATCCTAAATATGTCACAACAGCTCAAGATTCAAATGGTTGACTGCAGATCACACAAGGTCATAAAGTTCCACAATGAAGACGCCCTCCCTGAAGGGAAAGCTCCCCTTTATTTTCTGTTTTCTGTATTTCGTCCACAACATAGCCTGCCGGCTACACACTTTCTTTTTTTTTTCTTTCTTCCTGCTGGCCAGTGTGTTTCCTTTTTGCAACAACACGGTTATCAACCACCGGCAGAGCCAAAAAAGAGAGGAGAGAAGGAGACAGATTTATAAAATGAATTGCTTAAATAGCTACACTTGTGCCAAGCTGGACACTGTAGCAGGAAATGTCCCCGAATTGAAGCACATCTTGTACTTTTTTCATGTTCTGAAACTGTGAGGTAAACATTGAAGATACTCTCTTGGTCAAGGACCAGGAACGGGTTTAAAATTGCAATCTTTAAAATGTCAGTTCATGTGGTTAATTTGGTGACACCTGTGGTTACTGCGGTAACAATATGTGCGCTTTAATGCTACAACAAACACTACTCGGCTTCAAAAAAACCCGACTATGTTGAGAGTAAATTACTGAATATAAATGTGGCCCCAGCAGACGGCACGGTGACCATAAATAGTATGGAATGGTCTTCGACTTAAGGATCATAACTTTTAAGGCCTCGATGAAATGCGTTCCGTGGTGCTTCGTGCGTTTACATTACCAGCAGATTGTTGGACAGTTTATGAAATAACATTACCGTGTTCAGTGTGCGTCTGAAAGCTCCTCTTTGAGGCACACACAATTAAGTAACAATCTCTCGAGGCCAGACTGATTTACACTCAACATCATATTTTGGACCGAACAAGTGAGGGAAGCCGTGTATGGCAAAGTCAGCATACAGTATCCATCTGCACTGAGGACCGATTAGTTGTGTAGTTCCCACTATGAACAGGTGTCCAAGTGCAAATCTAGTGTTTTACATAATGTATATGAGGATGTACTGCGGCAACAATCACAAGAGGAACAATTATCTCCTATTATGCTTCAGCCCCTGATGCTAGATTGTGGAGAGCACCAATCTTGTTGTGTGGGTGAGGAAAGAACATTTGAGGACATCTGCGTTTGTACCTGTGTGTCTATCCGCAGTAAAACCGTCCAAGCCGCGGTGCTGGATGGAGGGCAAACTGTTGGAGGGCGCTGATGTGAAGATGAGCTGCAAGTCTGCTGATGGCTCTGATCCCCTCCACTACAAATGGGAGAGGGTTATGGACAAGGGCAAGCATGTTGGCAAGCTGCCTCCACTGGCCCTGATAGGTAGGTCTACTCACACACTGGGGTATGTGCCCGCCTGCCACTTGAAGTCATTTATTTGATAGGAACAATGCTATTTAAAATAGTTTCAATACAGAGCAGGAAACTGACGTGCTGCTTAGATAGTTTAGAGCTATTGCTAATTTTAACTCTTGTCCCTATTTGGGCTTTTACATGTACAGTGTGGTTAAAATGTACATATTTCAGTATTATAAAACCACAATACATTACCAATATAGATAACATACAATAAACTACAAATCAAAGAGAGTATAAAGACAGTACACATAATACAATAAAGCAAAACACATATACACCTTGGTAATATACAGTAAATGTGTTAAAAAAAAAATGGGTACAGCTCTTTTTTGCTTTTAACCAGAACTTAATCTTTGTTGTGAAGGATTTCATATCTGGAATTCATTTGATATTTGGAAATGAATTTGTCATACCAGGGTTTTTACTTTGACATGCGTAGTTTGAAATCTAAAAATTCAATGGAAATAAGATGCTTGAGCAAAAAAAGGAAAAGGAAAAGAAAGGACACGATGCAATGTGTCACCACACAGATTTGTAGTAGTGAATGGGTTGTGTAGCTGAGTGTAGAGTGTCTCTCTTTATCAGCTTTGTAGGCAAAATACACAAGTGGACAGGGATTCAGTTCAAGAAAAGCTGGTGGTCATATTTCAGCTCTTTGACTTTGTTGCTTTTTGCGCTGACTCAAGCAGTCTGCTGTTATAAGTTAAAGAGAAGTTCTGTTTACTCAAAGTCTTTTTTCAAATTCATGCTTCTTCTGACTGCTCTTATGAACATACAGTGTATAGTTTTAGAAGGCGACAATAGACAATAAACAGTATCAGCTTGCGTAAGAGAGAGTCTTTTTAAGAGACAGCAAAGAGTCGTTCACAATTACTTTGTGTTTCCTCAACAGTACAAACATTTCATTCAACACAAATCCAGTCTTTTAAACCACAAAATGGGACAAGAATACCCTCCATGACTACATGTCCACTGTTCTCTTTGTTGGTACTCTCAGATTTGAAAAACCCAGAGATTGTGACGTTGAAAAACTTGACCAAGGAAAGCACCGGTGTCTACAAATGCACAGCCAGCAACGATGTGGGAGAAGAGAGCTGCACAGTGGAGGTCAAGATGCACTGTAAGTGGAAAACCCTCGCTGAACACTGAATTGACTCACTCATTCAAGAAAGGATGCCGCAGGACACACAGCATCGTAAAATCCCACAAATGCGACACCCCATATTCCTAAAGTGAAACCATTGTTTAACCGAATGAATGTGTGGCTGACTAAAAGTAAGGTTTTGAAGGCAGTATTGAAAAATACATTGGTGTCCCACCATCTTTAGTCATACTTGCAGTGCAATTAAAAAGGATAAGGGTGACAACATTCTATATTTTCTTATTGTCAAGAAAGCCAAAGAAAATACCCAGACTAACAATGTGTTAGGCCTGTGTTACTGTCTGACTTCCCTACCCCTTCCCTCTCTAACACCTCTCAGATATTTAGTTTTGTTTTTAAAAGATGCTCGTTAGTTGTTGTGGTCTATTTTCTATTGTGGATTAATACACGTTTGGTGCTCTAATCTGGCAGCAGGACGGTGTAAGTGGGCTTGAGTCACAAATAAACTACAGTGCGTGTATGAAGGAACATGTCCCCCAGTGCAACAGTGTGGCTCATTGATGTGTTTTTAATAGTTAGTGGACATCAATGGAGCTACACACAGCTTATTAGAAGGATTTGAAGATTTGATCTGGGTGTTTTCACAGGACTTGTTGGTAATAAGAAAAATGTAGAATATCACTGGGCATATGTTTTAAGCTGTGCTCAACAAATCTTAAATGTATTTAACTGTTGGCAATTAAAATGAATCTAAAACAAGGTTAGGCTGATAACAATAATAACTTTAACAATGGTGCACTGTTGAAATCACAATCTGTATCAGAACTCTTCTGCACTGAATGGAATGTAAAATCCAAGATGTTTGTGGATGAATCACATAGGATTTCATCAGCACACTTTACCAATACATATATTTAGTCATATCTGGGCTTGATTTGAAGACACCTTGGATAAACAATTTTATCTTACCAGAAAACTGTTTAATTTAGCCCGTTTTATTATTTGAGGACCCTCCTGGTAGTCTTGTACTGTATACCACTGGCTACCACTCACCATAAACAACAGCTGTATTGCAAACTGCTGCTGAAACCTGCATGACATACTGCCCTCACTATTGATTGGATCTATCAATCACCAACTCAATCACCAGTTTACTCCAAGTGATGCAACACTAAACCCCTGGGTCTCTAAAGGCAGGATGTCAGAAAGTAAAGCACCAGCAATGAAAAGTAATTTATGTACGATTTATTGGGACATGAGTTTCAATTTGTTGTGGTATTCACAGTTCTAAAATAGGGAAATTATTGTTTATAAATAGTGTACCCTAGTATTTTATTTATTTATTTAACCAGATAAAACTAGATAAAATCTCTTTTACAATTGCGATCTGGCCAAAAAGACAGCCAAGTCATACGTCGTGCACACGTCAATCACATACATTCAATGGAATACAACACAAATTCATATAAAAAGGGGAAAGGAGAGGTTAAATATGCATAGATAGTCCA
This sequence comes from Bovichtus variegatus, assembly GCA_943593645.1. Taxonomy (NCBI): domain Eukaryota; kingdom Metazoa; phylum Chordata; class Actinopteri; order Perciformes; family Bovichtidae; genus Bovichtus; species Bovichtus variegatus. The sequence goes on from CALSCE010000030.1 coordinate 4,465,308, forward strand.
TAACACAAACAGACAAAGAGACAAAAAGACAAGGCAAAATCACTATGTGTTGTAGCAAGAAAGATTTTGGACAAAAACCTCTGTTAACCTTTGTTTAGAATTTATTGGATCTAAGAATGTAGATATTTTGTACAAAAACACATTTAGAGCACATGTACATGGATAAGCGGCCTAGAAATGGCCTTGAACATTAAAATATACCAGTGTTGCATCCTGCACACCTTCTGACCAGATTGTACAATGTGCAGTGATAAATCTTGTAGCTTGAGTTTGAAATATATCTCAAAGCAGCATGCAAATGTTGGTCAACTAGTGGTACAAGCAAATCTGTAAATGGTATCACCGTAGTCTAGTTGAGACATGACTAGGATGGTAACCAGACGTTTACGTGAGGATGGAGAGAAACATAACTTTGATCTATATAAAAAGCTCTATGAGAACTTGAGTTTCTTCGTTACAGTTCCAATGTGATGCTTGCAATTTAGATTTGTATTCAGCCAAATGCCCAGATATGTTTATATGTATCAAAAAAATCAATACCAACACCTTCCAGGGTGCTAATAGAGATGGAAGAGACCTTAGTATTATTGGGTGTAAAAAAAGAAAAGCATAGCCTAAGTTTTTTTTTTCATTTAAAAGTAGTTTCAAGTCAATGAGTGCATGCTACAATAGTTTGAAGTCAGCAGCAGAGGAAGACAGGACTGTATCATCAGCATACAGATGGTACATTGAGTTTTTCATCACAAATATTTTGATGTATTATAGAAAACTAGAGGCCCCAAGACAGATCCTTGGGGAACTCCCTTTTATAGTACAACAGGATCACAAACAACATTACCAAACCTGACAAATTGCATGTGGTCAGTTAAATAACTCTGAAACCAACTGGCCACTTTATGACCAATACCAGCCTTCACCAGGATGCTAATTAACATGTGGTTAGGTCTATAAACATAGCTACACAGAATGACTTCTTATCAATAGCAGCCTTTATACAATCTAAGGCTTTCAAACGAGCAGTCGCAGTGCTGCGTCTAGATCCAAATCCAGATTCCATGGGATTTAGGATATTGTGGGATTCTAGGCCAGAGACCACAGAGCAGGAGATACGCCATCATTTAAATAATACAATAGAAAATGTCTTTCAATATACATTTTCAAGCTTAATGTCAGTATACTCTTTCTTACCCAACTGCTTGTGTGTGTGTGTGTGTGTGTGTGTGTGTGTGTGTGTGTGTGTGTGTTTGTGTGTGTGTGTTTTGTAATTTTTGTGTGTTCACATGTGTAGATGTAAGGGGAATGGGTGTGGTAGCAGGGGCAGTGGTTGGCGTATCCTTCGGGGTCCTCCTTATCATCCTCATCATCTGGTTGGTGTTCCGCAAAAAGGAGATGAAGAAATATGAAGAAGAAGAGACCCCAAATGAAATTAGGTATACCCCCTTAACACATTTATCATCAAAGTACTTTTGAAGTAGTGAACTGTAGAACTCCCCATTCCAACAATTCTCCAAAAGTAGTAAAACCAGAACTTCACTGAGATGATTTCCAAAATGACTGCATGAAATGTTATCACCGTTTGTTACAACATTTTTCTTTCAATTAGTTATTTGTTTGTTTGTACACAAAACCTAAACAATCATACTGTTAGTAATTTGTAATCGTCAGGATGAATAATGCAGGCTCGTGGGGGTTCCTCCCTATCAATAATGTAGCTTGTGAAAGGGTAAAAAAGAGGGTTGAAAGCAAACAAATTTTCTGTTTCCAACTAAGTAGTAAATACATAACTTGAGATGTTGTCTGTGTTTACTGGAAACCATGCAACCATGTGCTCATTTCAGGGAGGATGCAGAGGCTCCCAAAGCCAAACTGGTGAAGCCCAACTCCCTTTCTTCGTCCCGCTCTGGCAGCTCTCGCTCAGGCACCTCCTCCACTCAGTCCATGGTGCACAACATGGGGCTCCGAGGCCAACGGGCCTGTGTTCCTGCTGTGGCGGCCCTCAAAGAAAACTGCCAAGCCTCATCCTTCCCTCAGTCTCCACCTGCCTACAATCAGTCAGTTCCCAAGACCCCTGAACCCCGTTCAACACCAACCTCCACGTCTACCTCCAACTGCAAGTCCAGCCCTCCCCCTAAACTAAGTCCTGCGAACCTGAGCCGCATGGGGGCCACTCCTGTCATGATCCCTGCCCAAACCAAGGCCTTCCAGACTGTGTAGAAGATGTAATCACAGAGAAGAAAAGACCAAGGCAGCCTCAGGACACGGCAACTAGCTGAACCCAAGAGTTAGACTCTGATAAAGATCCAGTTATATTATCTAGATATGTTCTCACCATTCGCTATCTGGTGGATACTTTCAGCAATTTAACTCTTTGAGAATCTCTGCTTTACACTAACAACATAGGAACAGGTGTCACCTGAGCAACATCTGGGATGAAGGTACTGTTTTATGGACTGTGATTTTGAAAGACGAGAAGGTGTTAAAAGTGAAGCAGCAGTTGGTTTCTTATGGAATGAGAGGATTGCACCAAACCAGGGAGTGAATGTGATGAGGTAATGTAATGAGGTAAAGTCAATAGCGCAAGCCACAGTGACATTTGATGAAATTATTAGATTACATGGCAACTTTATTCTTTCTGCAGAAGACAACAGGCTGCTCACAGATACACCTGACAAGGTTAGTTCATAAGGGAATAGGAAAAAAAGGAATAAACTTGAACACCTTCCTACATACAGTACACCACTTTACACCTGTTGCAAATGACTGAACTGTTGAAAGTAGTTTAACCGTAGCTTGTTACAGTATATAAACTGGATGAATGGCTCTGATTGTATTAACAGACTTTATGTGGACGCTTCATATATCCATCCATACATGTATCACATGCTGTAATATGGACATAAATGATCCTGAATCCCTTTGTCACCGCTTCCTCTGTGCCGACTGAAAAATCACGTAGATGTGCACAATTGCCAGTTTCAGTGTAGTCTAAGTGTGGATTCATCCAGGACACTTCATGTTCATACTACCCATACCTACCATGTTGAGGTTCAAAGAGAATTCAGAGAAGTGCGTGAGTTTTTTTTAATTAAATTTTCAGGATCACGGAGCTCTTGCATTTTTGAAGATTGTTACAGGGTTAAATAGAGGCCCGACTGAGAAAGTGCCACGTTGTGATGGTTTACATTTGATGTGTTTCTTTGATCTTGTTTTGTGTTGTATACCTTTTTTTTCTTCTTTTTTTGTATCCAAGAATGAAGAACTGTATGAATGTGATGCTAAATAAGATGTGTTATACACAGTGTTTTTTTTTTCTCAGCAAAGCGTTAGTAGGAACTCTCCCATGTTAACATGTTTGTTTTGAACTCAAAACGAGCTTTATATGACTCATTGAAACATTTATATTGAGAGAAAATAACCTTCTGCACTCTTAATACATTAGAACCTGAATAATGATCTCTAAAGAGTGCCTTTGGTCGTATCCATGCTCATTGTAATGGTCAAACATATACGGTACTATTGACAGTGCAACCCATTTTAAATTGTCTTTCACAAGGAGCAGGACACTAATCAGTTATGTGGGTTTGGAGGCAGAGCTCCATTTATATCTGACCCAGTGCATACCAGCCATAGCCAACAGACAGACGGACGCACAGGACAGAATAAATCCTGCCCTTGTGCCTCATCTCCCATTCAGCAGAGAGGACAAAACTGATCCTTCTCCATTCCTCATTCTTCAATCACATTCCTTCCCTTCAATACATAATCTGCCTTTTATCCCTTTTCCTCTTTCAACTTGTCTTGTGAGTCTCACAACCTACTCTCTCTTCTCCCATGACACTGTACTTGATTCTAGTTATTTGCATGGTGGGGGAAAGTTATGCATACCCTTGATCCAAGGACGGAGCTTTGTCACTGCAGCGTGCAAAGCCGAAGTCACCGTACAATGATTTATACACGTGTAATTCAGATATACCTATTATCAGTTAATCTCGGGGTGATTTAAAGCACCAGTGTGCACATCTCTCTGACCTGGAACGTGATCTTCCAAACATGCACATTGCCCACCGGAAGACTCAGTGCTGTGGTCCTCATTTGCTTTTAGTGGCATCTCTTGCTTTTACAAACTACAGTGCACATGATCACTGGTGTTTCCGAAGACCTTTGCCACTAATGTTATGACATTCCACGGCATATGCAGAAGTTTAGATCACACGTATCCTCTTCTTGTGGTAGAGCAGTCCAATCAAGTATTCAGGAACATAAACAGCCCTTTCCCATAGCCAAAGACCCCAGCGCTGTTCTGTAGAATGTAAATTGGCAGAAGGGATTGCATGGACTAAGCTAAAGCAGGTCAACAGCAGACGAGACATTATTGGAATGAAACAGAAGTACATTACTTCTATCTCGAAGAATGTTTTGTCATTTTCGAATGAACTACCAGATTTACCCACTCATACAACGACACCTGGACAAATACAACCAAAATGATCTGCATAACTACAGTAGATAGCACTAGAGGGAAGTGAGAAAATAAGATTTTTCTTTTTGAATGTGGGTAACTGACCCCTTTGATGAAAAAAAAACAAACAGACGAGAGCCCCTAAACTAACATTACCTGGAGCCTGTGTTAGATCTCCTATACGTTTGCAGTGTATTCATCCAGTAATCACTTTAACTATACTTTCCAATTTAGTGACGATAAGCTGGTAGCACCAAATTGGATCAAACCGTGAAAGGATTAGATGTGTCATCACAACTAGGCAAAATCCAAGTCATCGCTTCAAAAACGTCTTTGGTCATTACATTACATAGTCGGCTGTATAAAGAAGCCAATTTGTGTCTGCGGATCTCTTGAGTGTTTTTTTTAGCTTGTCCACAACTACTCTGTTTTAAGGGGCCAGTATACCCCATTAGAGCTGCTTGTCAGCTGGTTGAATAGTTCCAGAAACCCCACTTTTCTGATGTCCAAAAAGTGTGTGTGGGGAGGGGGGGGGTTCTGTGTCCAACCATTTCCCAGAACTTTCCGAAACGGACAAGCCAACGCTCACACCCAGAAAAAGTAAAAATGTTTTCTGAACATTCTCTCAGCTCTCTTTACTTTAATTTTGGAATTATCACTGAAGCAGGCTGGGTCACATTTTCAATGGGAAAAAACAACAAACACACTCAGGCTCATATCTCCATTCATAAAAAAAAAAAAAAAGCCCCATTATCAATGCCGCCGGAGCTCCTACCATGCATATAGTGTAAAGTGAAAAGAAATATATTGGTTGAAATCCTCCAATAAAGACTGAGGAATGATGGTTATATGCATGTTACAGATACTAAACTATAGGAAGTATTTTGTTTGTTTTTTTTTTTGCGTCAAAGCTTATATAGAATAGAAATGATACTCCTTTAGATGAAATATAATGATCATAAAAATTCATCTGTAAATTCATAAATCTATATTTTTTGGTTTCCATTTGATTCTGGATTTGTTCATTGTATGCATCCACTGCAAAGTACTATTAACCCTCTTGAAACTTCTTTGTGTAAATAAGAAAGTCCTTGTACAGCTCACTGTACAGTTTGGCAACAACACAATGCCAGGGAGGGACTATTCCCCCGCTCTCTCTCATGATATCAATGTCAGGCTTTTATTTTGATGTGGGCTTGAAGAAAAAGGCCATTTATATAGTCATCTGCTTGAGTGAAAGAGTGATATTTGTACAGATACTCAGTGCCGTTCTTGTTTTCTTTTGTTCTTTTATAAAAATAAAACTTTGAATGGAGCTACACAGAGAGCTGCTGTCTTTATTCACGGTACAGTAACACAGACTTTTCCCACTTGAAGTTTAAAGAACACAATCTGCTTAAGATGACCGGGCAGAAAGAAATAAAATACATTTCGACTGCAATTCAGCATTCTGGTAATGAAACCTGTAGACTAGTTTGATGGAGCATCATCAGCTTCTCAGCATGGCAGGAGACTGTGGCAATAAGAAATTGCCCAATGATTTGCTTTTTTTAATGACCATTTCTACTGAACTGGAAGCTACAGTCCTGTGCAGTGAAAGAATCCGTCATGGCACTATTTGGCTGCAGCCATCTAGCTCTGCGCTGTGTTAAGGGATGCTCAGACATAAAAAGCCATTTTGCTGCAGGATGAAATACGGCTGGAAAATGTCAGAATTTTCCTGTTGAACTCAAACTACCGCACGTGTTAATCTTGAATCCTAAAGTGTACGTGTCAAATAACTCATATGACTGTGAAAGTCTGATAAATGTCCTCAACTGATGTCCCTCGAGTCAGCGTCAGTGCGCGCTGAGGACTACAAGTTTGAAAATAAAAGAATTTGGAAGTGTGGAGTGAGATGGAAGTCAATGTACCAGACCTCTGGAGCAGCTCCTCGTCTCTGCTGCAGGCTGGAGTCCTGAGACTACAGTCGCCACCACTAACATTACACACCCAAATCTTTGACCCAACTGTCGGCAATTGAGTTGCATTGTGGGTAGGCACCAGGTTTTGAAGGCACGGGATAAAAAAGATAATATCGGTGGTATCGGTAATATTGCTGTTACATTGGTGCAGTGGTGGTACACAACATAATATCTACTGCACTGATTTTTGTCGTGCACTGTTCCTAGCTATACCTACGGAAAAAAGGTGATGCACTATAATTTGCGTATAACCCACGTAATCAATTCATATGTAATCCACATAATCGAGAGCAATGATGGGCGACAAAGTGGACATAGGGAGGAGGTCCGGATGGATGAGTGGCTCTAAAGACTCAGGACTTTCACCAATGAGACCCTGCGTGGTCTAAACAGCGGTTCTGTAGGGAAAAAAAGCATGAAAAATAAATGGTAAATAGATTGCATTTATATAGTGCTTTTCCAATCTTTGCGATCACTCAAAGTGCTTTACAACACATTAGCATTCACACAGAGTCAGAGGCCACATGCTCATCAGTGGTAACCATTCACACACATTCACACACCGTTGGCCATCGGGAGCAATTTGGGGTTCAGTATCTTGCTCAAGGACACTTTGACATGCTGACCAGAGAGGGCGGGGATCGAACCAGCAACCCTCCCACTGGTGGATGACCACCAGCGACCCTCCTGAGCTACAGCCACCCAAGAAATAAGATAACGCCCAAGATAACTTTCCGGAAAATGTTGTATGAGGATATGTTGCAGTGTTATAGGAGTACAACGCTTACAGGCTGATATCCACTAAACTATGTATATTATATATGTTTTATGTTTTTATATATAAACTATATATTACTATATATATGTGAGGTAATGTTGCTTTATCGACACAGGATATGCCTTCATATACACAGGGTTCTAATATTGCTGTTACATTGGTGCAGTGGTTTTCTAAGCATTTTCCCCACTTTTTCATCAAGAACTTTGGAAAATTCAGTCAGTTTTGTTTGTCAATGTTCCTTAATTCCAAACAGAGGAACAACCATGCCTGAAAATGCATGCAAAGTCAATCTCAGTTGGCGTGTGAAAGAACTGAAGCGCTGATCGACGTGTTCAAATCTTCCACAGATGAAGTTTACTGTGAATCACTGCAGATGAAAAATCCGAATTAGAGATTCAACTTTTACTACCACGTAAAGCAAACAGCAGGACCTTACGTGTCGAACTCTGCTGAAGTTTAGTGGCCATTATTCAACAGCTCGATGTGTATCCAAGGTAACTGCTCGACAGGTTGATTGTTGACCCTAACATAAGTGTTTGAGGGGGGGCAGGACAGTCAGTAACACAGAAGGCAACGGAGAAACTATTAGCAAAGCTTCGATGAAACACTGTCCAACGTGTTGATATTCCAGCCATCTGCTTGTCTCTTGGCCATGGAATGCTAAAGTGATATCGCCCAGAGAGCAAAGTTTTAAAAATCCATTGTGCGGCCGATGTCGGTCTCTAGTGGTAAAAAGCTGCTGTTGCAATATTCAATGGAGAAGGGTGAGAGGTCAAAACAAATTATAATAAAAATAAGTCTTCAAATCAGAAAGCAGAACTTCAAGAATACAGTTATTACACACAGGTAAAAAGTGATGACAAGTTGAATGCTGTCAATCCGTTGACAGCAGTGAGGAGATAAAACCTTAGTTGAAAAAGATAGTAGGTGATAGTTCAAATTGAGTTAAAAATGTCTACTTAAAATATCTTTAAGTAGATGGAAACACGATAAATGTTGCTAAAAAAAAATAAATTGACAAGCTTATATCAAGGGATTCGTCTTTTACACTAATGAATGTGGCTGTAAAAATGTTCATTATTAATAAGGCAGACTACGTGCTGTGGATGTAAATGAGAGTAGCATTTTGACATTTAGCAAGCATGTCAGCACAAAGCAGAGCAGTGGTGGAACTATTGGCTTCGGCGACCTTTGCTCATCTCCTAATGTGTCAAACACCAAACCTCTCAAAAACATGAGTTCAACATTTCTAGTTGAGTTTTTTTTTTTTTTTTTTTACAGCCATTTCCTTCTCATTCCGCCAGTGGAATAGAAAGGAGCTAGTCAGGATTTCACTTAACAGGTTTAGGAATTCCAGTTCAGTAGAAATGGTCATTAAAACTAAAAACTAAAAAAAATCACAGGTGAAGTGCTTATTGCTACAATACAGTTATTAAGACAGTTATTAAACTGCAACACTGTGAAGCCCAGCTTCATCCAACGTTAATAAATGCCCATATAAAACCAGGAAATCGCAGTATAAAAAGGACAGGTAACACAATGGACCTGCCCCTTTTCAACATACTATAAGTACTATATAGTATGTAGTACACTATACTATTTAGTACTTACTAAATACTATATTTCATTTCCCTTCGGGAGATGAATGAAGGATTATTTTATATTATTTTGTCCAAATAAAGTCTTAATGTCCAGAGCAGATATGCATGGTCTTCATGTAGACAATGATAAACCTTCTTTAAGAGGTATCTGAATGATTTGTTGCGAACATAAACATCTTTGTCACAAATACGCAGTATTTCAAGAAAGTCGCTGTCCTGTTTGCAGTTCAAGGCTTTTGGACCAATAAACAAACAGTTTGCCATGCGTGTCACTTTGTGGCGCCTCAAGGCTCTTGGGTCTGACTGGAAGTGGAAAATGTCATGAAGGTTTGAGTTTTGTTGACATATTTACAGTAGCCTCTGAGGTACGTTTTATTGATGCCATTTTTTTTTTTTGTTGTATCCTGTTGTATTTGGCTTAGTCGAGATGTTGAAGCGATCTTCAAAATGAGCCTTAAATAAGTCAGTCCGACACAAACATCCAGCCCTCGACCCGGCATGTCACTGAAGGCTCGTGCCCTCACAGTTTCCGGTAAATAATGTAACCGGATGATACAGCAGAGTTTATGGGGAATGTGGGAAAGAGTGAACTCAGTATTGGAGAGCTGTAACAAACTGTAATTGATAATCAGCGATGATTTTAACCAAAGTGTTTAAAATACATAGATCAGACACGTTGTGGCATGTATTCTCGGAGGCTGCCCCATGATGTACAGTGGCTTGGATTGTGCCTCATTTGTACCTTACTTCAGACAAATGTGCTGAAAATACACAGTTTCTCCGGAAGTCAGGGGCCACAGACAGACGAGGACACTGAGGTCATGTCCTCGGTAGTTTCTCCTCAGTGTTATGAACCTTCAGGGGGAGTTACATTCTACATACAAACAAATAAATACATGAAAACATAAAATAAAACGAAAACAGCAAAAAACAGCAAAAAAAAAAAGAAAAAAATAAGAAATTAGATGCAGGAAATGCAATCCAGCACAAGCACATGACATGACACATGAAGTAAAATGAACATTTGAAAAGGGAGAGCTTGTGAATCCGGTGTTTCATATAGACTTTGTTTTCATCTGGTGCTACTGAGCCGTGTCAAATGTGCTCAGCAGTCACCCAAAGCCCCAATGCATTTATTCATGGGACGGCTGCCCTCAAGGTCTCCTTTGGTGGAAACGAAGGCAGGTTAATGATTTATGTTTATGCAAATGTGTTTACCGGCTGCTGTTGTGCGCCCCTTGTGTGTGCTGTGCAGCCACGAGGTGTGTATGTGCTATAAGCCCTAATTCTTTGCTCGCATATGCATGTGTTTGGGAAGAGGGATGGAACGTAATGCGAGAGATGAGGATTATTAGTCGATACGTAGCGAGTACTTTCATTTGCAATTCATTTCTTTGTAACTCACATATTTAATTATACTGTATTGCACCATTCGTTCTGCCACTTCTGTCATGGCACTTTGAGACATTTTCACTTTGATATACTATTTCGCCAATAAGACAAGGTAAAGCGTGGCACCCAGGAAACAGAAGAGGGGCAAAGGATTCATGCTCATATGGACTTTTAACATAGACATGTGAAACATGCATGTACGCACACACACATGCAAACGCACAAACATGCAAACTAGCTCATAGCACAGGTAGACAGCGCATGATGAATGTTGTAGCCCTGGGAAAAGCATGCAGTGTTTCCCCGTGGGCTGCAGGATGACGCCAGAACAGTGTACCTGCAAGAGTGCAGAATGTGAGCAGGTGCGTTTCAGGGTAAAATAGACGGCCTAGAAGAAATGGGTCACTTGGAAAGACCAAAGCGTACCGAGGAGGGAGGGGGGGGAAGTGGATAGCTGTTGGTACAGTTTGGAGGAAAGGGCAAAGAGGGAAGTGCAGAGAAAAGCAAATGAAGGTGGAGTAGGAGGAGGAACGGAAGAAAACGAGAGATTCCAACGGCGAGACCTTAGGAGGCGCAAGAAAAAAAAAGGATGTATGCACCGTCCTCCGCTGGCCCTTCCGTTTTCCATCCGGTGAAACTGTAGTTCATGAATGGGTCACGATGGTGGTGCAGAGTCGCACAGGTGTCAAGCAGGGCTGTCATCTGCGAGTGTCTTCTCTCAGGAGGAGGCTGGCCTTCCACAGAGGCAAGTGAGTTCATTCTAAACACTGCCCATGTGTGTACGTGTGTGCGTGTGTGTGTCTGTGTGTGTGTGTGTGTGCCTGTGCTTTACGCTGTGCATTGACGACAATAACAGTGACAGTGCGCATTGTCATTGATTGCAGTTGACTTTTGGAGGGTTTTACATTTTGCACGTACTTTGTTATTCAATGTTATTGGCGTTCGAACGAAAGTCGTAAATACCTTGTGTCGGTTTTGCTGTTCCGGTGTCATTTGACGGTGGTAGTTCTACTCTGAAGAAGTCGTATTTGCTTCGCGCAGCGTGCGTGGTCGACGTAAAGCGTAATCTGGTCTGACAATGAAGAATTAGTTGGGTTTTTTTTCTCTTAGTGTTGCTCTTAAAGATGTAATACGATAACATTTCCGCATTAATATGTCTAAAAAACGACTGGACATAGTATGTTGGATATTTTGTTGAGTTGTGTGCTGACATTACACCAAATGCTTCCACCAACGTTGTCCCCCTTCAGCGTCCTGGTTGTCTGTCAGAAGCTGTCATACATGTTTTTTATTTTTTGAATGCAGTTTCAAGCCACATTGATATGATAGTTATGAGAGGAACAAGCTGGCCCTGGGTTAGCCTTTAGCTCATAGCCGCTCCACGCTCTGCCCATTGAGGAAACACAGATTTTTTAAAAGTGAAACTGCTTTGTTTGAAGCTTTTAGCAGCTCTACTCACCGGGTCTGCTTGTGAAAATATCCTGAACCATGAAAAATTAACAATTAAACAGTAACAAAAGTAATCCTAATTTGGAGAACGGGGCCACTGCGCTGTCTTTTATTATTGTTTGGATTGAGTGACCCCTAGTGGCAGAAAATTTGTACGTTTAATAAATGTTTGTAGGGGCTTAAACTGTGTCAACATTGTCACATTTTTTTTTTTCTGGCTAAAAGTAAAGTTGAAAACCGCTTATAATTCGGCCTGATTGCGTGAAGAGGCTAGGGAACATGCATGGGTCAAACCTAATGGCTTTCTTAGTACAGAACATTCCCATTAATTATAGCTGAGATTAAGAACATGCACATTCTTTTTTTTTTTTTTTTATGTTTTCTCATTAGTGTTAATACTTTATCCTTTCCCCCCATAGGGCTGACAGCAGGACAGTAAAGCTGAGGCGAGAAATATTCATCAGCACATTACTGCTGATAACTCACAAAAGTTTCCTGAAGCAGGCTGTTTTCGCTTCTCCGAGGGGCTGAAAAGCGACTACTTTAGCTTTTCCAACACTGACTCCTCTTCCTTTTTCTAATGTTCTTCAGTCCAGGTGTAGTTTTCCTCACAACAACTCGAGCCTCAGCACCGAACTAACTGATATCTGACTAAACAGACACCCACTGTAAGAGCACCTTTGCGTCTAGCTGAGACGATCCCATGTAAATCATTTCTTGCCGGCATTGTGTTCCACAACAAGTTAACCTCATTGCTCCATAAATTACACATTCTTTCAAGAGTTGGACTCCACCAACTCAAAGACAGGACTCCGGCTAACAAAGTCCACGTGAAACCTTGCATGTAAAAGTGATGACTGTTCCCCCTGTCCTCAGTCTGAACTTGCATGTGTTTGAGTGTGTGATGAGAGAGGAAAGGATTCTAAAGCCTCTAGTGCCCTGTGCTGGTCATCTATAGTCATCACATGTACAGTGAGGTTATTGATCCCAATATATATATATATTTTTAGGACGTCACCGCGTATTGATGCACCTGTATTTTTTTATATACTGAGTAATCAAAGTAATCCTGCGTCTGTATTCGTCAATCAGTTCAGTTCAGTGTATCTTTATTGTTAGACTTAAACATCCAAAGAAAAACATGACACAAATATAATACGTACGTTAAAAAAAGAAAAATAGAAGACAGTAATACCAATGTAATACCAACATTGGACAGCAGCATGATCACGGCGTTATGAGAATAATTCAGTTGCCAAACGAGTTCATCAGATTTCTCAGTAGAGCCTGGGAAGTGTTTTACTCCTGCATTACAAAGTGATTCAATTACATACAAGTACATAAAAGTAATATCTGCATTCAGTCCTCATAGGAAACCTGAAGTTTATGCGCGCTTGCCTTTTAAACCGCCACAGGGGGGCAGTACAGAGAGGAGTGCAATATGCTCTAAAAGAGACTCATCCTCAAATGGTCTGAACACATGTAATCTCCATTTGCCTTGAGAAATATACTGTGAAGAGGTTTTGTTGCATGTGTCATTTGGTTTGGACTGGTTTATAACGTAGGACTCTGGTAATGTGAAGCACCTAATATACTACATCTCTTAATGTACTACATCTCTGCAGCCCTTTACCTTCACTAGTATACAGAGTGCAGTGTAACTGTACCTAATGCTACAGTGTCTGGTGAGGAGTGTATTTACAAACTTAGCTTAGGAGGGAATCAGCGATACATTCTGCTTTATACCTCGGTGACAGGGGCCCGTTGACGTTGACAGGGCAAATCCGTTTTACATCAAAAAAGTCAATCAAAAGTCTGTTCCGGCTGTAAAATTATTTTTGCGGCTGTGCATGGTGAGCAGAAAAGAGTTCAACTGACAAATCCCGCATACAGTACATACAGAATTGTGACTGTGAAGTAGCAATTTATTCAAGATTCATCGCCCCAGAATCGCGTGATAGTGATACGCCAAAGGAGGTAAGGCGGGACGTCCGCTAATCGGAAGTTCAGCTGTTCGATCCCTTGCTCTTCCAGTCTGCATGTCGAAGTGTCCTTGGGCAAGACATGGAACCCCAAAAATGCAACATAAGTATTACATTTTTTTAAAATCAGCAGTTTGGTATGGTGGTATTTGTGAATTTATACCTTTGGTAAAAGGTTTTACCAAAAGGTGTTTCTGATTTAAAGGTTCAATGTGTAAGATATGCAAGAATTTAAACTTAAAACATTATGTACTTATACTTTATGTCAAAGACGTCTGTGTGTTGTGTTGCAGAGAGATCTACTGAAGTTAGCAGCTAACTGACTAGCACCGTCCCGTCCGGTCTAGGAGGTGATAGTGAGTCAGTGTAGCTCCAGTCTGCCCTCAGTCCAGAGGGAGAAGAAGTGCAGCTGCCTGACTCGGGTTTAAATCCAAAGTAGCAGAAAACTACTTGCAGCATGGCCTCGTACTCACCGCTGCTGGGAGGCTGCTCCGCTGGGAGTAGAGTGTGCGAGAAAGGCGGGAGACGAACAGATCGCCATCAAACTTTCTGTTGCTGCCGTTACACAGGTTGGACCCAGCGCTCCGTCAGCCCGCTGTGACTCGCGGTGCTGGGATATTCGCCGCCCCAAACCGAGACAGATGTATTTCCTCGTCTCTGCCACCCAGACCCAAGCCAACATAAAAACTATGAAAACATAACCTTACACAGACCGCACAGCCAACATTGGCACAGTAAACACAGATATCTAAGCTCCATGTGAAGATTATAAGATAACAGTGTTATTTAGACTGGCTCTGAGTTTTAGCAGGCTGGTCTAATGAACTGACTGACAGACTGAAACAGAAGTGAGCAGGTGGCTCTGAATCCCACGTTGCACCTTTAAACAAAGCCAGTCTTTCTAAAACCTTAACTAATTGTTTTACTCACTTTCTGTAATGTACACTGTAATGAAACACCAGCTAGGACAGAGTTGCAGTTGTCTAGATGTGAGATTACAAGGGCCTGGACCAGAACCTGCGGTGCCTCCAGGCCGAGGAGAATTAATCTGCAGGAGCAGGTTGTCTCAGTGATGTTGGCCGCGAAGGACAGCTGGTATCACACCCAGGTTTCTAGCAGTCCAAATCGCAGACACCAAAAAATTGTTCAATGGTGATGGAGAGTTCCCGGACAGGAGATGCCTTCCCTTCAGGTAAAAGCATCTCAGTCGTGTCGATGTTGAGCTTCAGGTGGTGTGTGCAGACATCCGCTAAGAGATGGCCAGACACGCAAAGATTTGCGCTGGGTTTCACACTGGGGAAGAGACAGAATTAGTTGAGTGTCATATGCATAGCTGTGGTAGGACAAGTCACATGAGTGACTAACAGAGGCAAGTGACTTGGTGTAAAGAGAAAAGCGGAGTCGACCCAGAACAGAACCATGAGGGGCTCCAGTAGTGAGGCTACATGGTACAGACACAGATTCTCTCCAAGTTAACCTGTATGTGTGGTCCTCTGTTATCATGATGCTGGACCTCTCAACAGGATGACACGAGAGGAATGCTGCTCTAGCAGTGTGGTGTTACTCTGTGACGGAAAGGAGGGTTTTCTCATTTGAGTGGCCCGCCTTGAAAGCAGACTGGTGGCGGTCAAAAAGGTTTTTCTGGAGGAGTTGCTGGTTAGAAGGTAAGAGGGAGATGAGTGAGGAAGAGTAGAGAGTTTTTTTTGGAGTTGGAGAGGGAAGATTGAATTTTGGATTGAAGGAAAGAGCTTTTAGCTGCAGATAAGTAGGCGGAGAAAGAGGAGAGAAGAGATTGACAGGTAGATACAGTATGTAAGACGTGTTAAGAAATGTTGTGTTACGTGATATAACACAAAAAGAAAGAAAAGAAAGAGATCTTTTTTTTTTTCTTCTAAATATGTCAGTTGGGACAGTGGAATGGTGAGGGTGAGTGAAGCCTACACACATGTGAAATGCAAGACAAAGTGATCTCGTCCCTACAGAAGCCCAAGCAACCTTTCGCAGTGTCTCTTGTACTATCTTGACTTATCTTGGAACGGTCGCGGTCAGATTTAGTCAACAAAGCTACTTGGTTAGGTTTAAAAAAAAAATAACGTTGTCAATATCTCAACTTTTGGTTTCACGCGCAACACGAACACCGGCCCCCGGCGTGAAAGTCCCGTGCTTAGCGAACTTTATTGCTCTTTATAACCGCCGGCCGCTCTTAGCTTCTAATAGTGACGCGGATTACTTTCCATTGGAGTTTGTTGAATGCCCAGTGCGTCTCATACAGAAGCTAAAGGGTTATTTGTGAGCCGGTATTAGGCGCTGACGAGTGAAACCAGTTTGTAATTCCAGTGTAGGATTTGAGCCCCAATGTCCTGAACCAGAATAGCTACAGTTATCCTAACATACATGTATCAAGACACACTGCCCAGGCGCTGGCATTTGAGGCCCTGGGAGTGAGACCAGGGTGTTTAGGGAGAGGAGATTATCAATGAATTCCTGCATGGTGTCTCTGGCCTTAAACAGATTCCCATGGTAAGAAGTGCTTCAGTCGGCCTCCCCTAATGCAATGCAGTGTGGGCCTTTCAGGAGTGGGGAGAACAAAACACTGAGGCAACACTATGGGTGACATTTCCTCGTCATCTCACCCCCTATTTGTATGAAAAGAACATCAGATGTTCATGTCTTTGCATGTTCAAATCCTAAATCACAAATGAACATAACACAGACCCGTAGGAATAAATATCACTTATCTGATTAATATTTCGTGCTGCCTTTCACAAATACTTGGTCATGCTCTCACCTGAGGCACACACACACACACACACACACACACACACACACACACACTTATATTAGGAGATTACAGGGCCAGCTGCTAGAACTGACCAACAAAAAAACAGACAGTAATCCCTGTCAGCTTCTAGTGTGTGGGCTTGCATCACTGCCACTAAATGAGAGGGAGAGGGACACAGAGATATGGAGAGACCTCGGCAGAGTGGCAGCGGTGCTCTGTTAGACGAGGCGGAGAAAGTCTGCTGCATAGGGGAGAGTGCATGTAAGCAGTTGCTGCTGCTACGGCTGCTGTACACTCACACACACACACACACACACCTAGGGCACACAGACATGCGCACACTCCTTACCTCTTACACACTTCCATCCGTGCTCACCTCGCACACACACACACACACTCTCAGATGAGGCTGAAAGCAGCAGGACGAGGCTGCTTGCTGACGTTACAGTAGCATTTTTTTGTATTAATCCGCACCTCCCATGGGCGCTGCTGCAAGGCCTCGAGCCCCAGGATTGAACACCCGACCCCTTCTGCCATCTCCACACGAGAACAACAGCACAACATGGCATGGCATGACTGACAGAGTCAGGGGGGAGAACAGGCGATGGCTTATGGACAGCACTTTCTGCACTGATGAAAGGCTTCAAGCTTACCTGGTAAGACTGCAGATGTACTCTCTTTAATGTGTACATGCATGCACACATGTCGTGAAGTCGCAAGATGCTGAGGTGAAAGTGGAGCGGAGCGAGAGAAGAGCGAGACATTTATTCTTCTATGAGTGCCATTGTGATATCTTTTCACCATTCTTCTCTCATCTCTGCTTATTCGACCATCTGTTCACCACCAGCAAACCTCTGTGATCTTAAAAGCAGGCTCTCCTTGCTAGTGTCAATCACTATCCACCAACGAAGTCCTTACTTATAGGTTAGTTATATTGTGTCCAGCATTTGGGTTTGCATGCTGGAGAGTGTGACCGTTTGCAGGGGATGGATAGTAAACGGAGAGCTTTCATTCATTCACTGCAGCTGCCAATGCTAGCTGCCAACAGTGGCACTACAATACTCTCTGAAGTATAGATGAAGCATAAACACATCTCTGTGCATTTACTGATAGTACCACCTTTAGACTAGTATAGAAGCACTTCCGCCACCAAATGTACGTGACAGAGAACCAACTGGCAGTAGTTTGACTTTAAAGTAGTGTGGAATATATAGTTGATTTGCCCTTAACTAACCTGTGTTCTGCAGCTCGATTTTTGACATTTTTAACAATTTTTCTTTTTGTCATTTCACATTAAATGTAATTTTACAATGTAAGAAACAAAATTACATGACAGGCTTGTAGTGAAAGAAAGTGGTCATGAGGAGTTCCATGAGTCCATGCTCTTGTCTGTGACATTTTCTGATTCTTACCTGACTTGTATTTCAGATATTTCATATCTGGATGTTAAAAAAGTTGTTTTTCCATTTCTGTTTGTAAAATGATAAACAATACTTATTGAGGAAGCATTACAGTTTTGCCGCTGTATTAACTTGCAGACAGCTGAGGTCAGAGCTGAGTTTACACAAACTGTGTGTGCCCCCTGAAATCATTCTTTAGAAAAATAAAAATAAAAACAGCTTCTGACAGCCAGGGTAATGGACTGTAATGGCTGTACTGGGTGATAATAGAATGTCAGAGGGGCTGCTTGCCTCCCAGTGCTGTGCTGGTCAACTGATAAAAAGGAGTTGATACATTACAACATCACAAATAACCCCATAGTGGGCAGTAATGCCAACAGCTGCCGTCAGGCTGGTAACATTAGAATGTGTGTGTGTGTGTGTGTGTGTGTGTGTGTGTGTGTGTGTGTGTGTGTGTGTGTGTGTGTGTATGTGTGTGTGTGTGTGAGGCAAAAAGGATACACAAATGAAAAGGGCTGCATTCCCATGCTTTCTAATTAAGAAAGTATCCATTGGGACAGCTGGTCATCGTTATACCTCTGCCGCTTCTCATTAACGCGGCACAAAAAGTAGAGCAAAGTTACCTAAGAATACGTGCATATTAAGAAGAGCTGCCACAGGGTGTGCAGCACAGAAAGGAGAAGGATGTTACAATTCCTGAAAAAAGAAGAGAAAGAAACCGTTTGCATGTAATAGGCGTCTTCATGATTGTTAAAAATGGGATTTGACCCTGAGTTGCTCATGTTTTTATGTTTTCATCCCTTTAATGTGATTTCTGGCAACTATGGAATCTGCTTGATGAGGGAGCATTAATTCCTCTGAACCAACGGGGAGTGACTTGTAAAAGTAGAGTACAGGGTTAAGAAGAATGTGCCTATAGAGGATGAACACAGAAGACAGAGCCTGTAGAGATGTTGGGTGCGAAACCCAACCAGAACTACAGCTAACAGATACAATATTACTAGCCACCTGGGAAACAACTTCTTGAGTCCTACAGGGTGCCATCCTCATATGTGCGCAAGCATGGCCTCTGTTGGGACAATGAACACGAGGAAATAACATCATGTCACAAATTGCAGCTTGCTTGTTGCTGATTTGGCTCAAAGGGCCCCAGAATGGTTTAGCTAGCCCTATCTGACTGGAAACAAAGACAGCCTGCTTGTGGTAAAAGATGTCCTAGATCTTGATTATGGCTCCAGGCACATGATCAGACATACAGTATGTATAGCCGTGACGCCCTGTATCTGTCAGGTTGGTAACTGGAGCAGATGAAACCTACTGAATGAACCAACGCGCACATCTCTGCCATTAGGTCTATAACCTAAAGCTAATGGATATTGAACACATCTCTGTGTTGGGTTAATCCAGGAAGAACTTTGTTTTGAGCCAAGAAAAATATTACATCATTGATTCATCTTCAAATCACTATTTGCAGTGAGCCTAAATGTGCAGTATATAGTATATGATCCTTTGTTGCACAATGTGCAAGGACTTGTTCAGATGTATGAGATAAAATACTGTTTTTTAAAGCTCCCTATGATATTAATGAAAAACTAATCTGTATTATCAACACAAATAAAAGAGTGTCTTGTTTTTACCAAGGCATTCCCCAACAAATCTGTGGCCGGTGGCTATAGGTGGAAAATGGTGTTGGTGCACAGGAAGTAACGAATTCATGTTGTTATCATGTATCGGTCGCACTTAAAAGTGAAGTTAATATATTTAAAACAATGTTTAACGTGTGTCTTCATATCACCATAGTGCATGTGTTTAAATGTGAGTTATTTCCGGCAGCGGTTACCTCATTGCATAATGACAAACGCTCACCGCCATCCTTTGTGGTCATTACATAAATAGAAGCGCTTCTCCGGCTCCTGCCATCGATTTGTACCACTGAAAGTAGATGCAGCCATTTGGTTCTGTGTGATATCCGTCGCTTCTGCCTGTATCCACTGATATTACCTTACATCTTCATCATTTTACCGACTGCAAGTTCCATTGGCTGCGTCTCAAATAACTCAGCAGTGAGGCGCTGTGATTGGCTGCTACATGGCTCAGTGGGCTGTGCACAAGTTCGCAATTGGCTGCTTCTGTCTCAGGCCATATCATAGGGATCTGTCCCGAGGGACACCAAGAATCTGGGTTACGCGACAGAATGGGATTGAATGTATGCAAAGGATGGAGCGCTGCATAGGACGGAGAGTAATATGAAAACATGTCATGTCAGTGTTTTGCGAGGATAAGAGCGATACTCCATCACCAATATTAGCTGGTAGGGAGCAATCAGACAAGCATTACACAAAAATGTAGAAAAGACAGACGTAATGACAATGTTAAAGTTATCAAATATTATTTGCCTATTAATTAAGTCCCCATTCATTTAGTTTTCAGCCTTTCTTCATGTGTTTTATTTTTTGAATCAGATCCGTCGTCAAGCATTTTTAAACCTTATGTATCACACGTTATGCCTACATAGCTCTGGAGAAGTAATGGGAATTATAATAAATACTTGGTGTTTATCCAAGATCACCATATTTAGCGGCAGCAGACAGAAAGCTGGTAAAAGTCAGCTGGAGTTGTGCTGTGGGTCAGCCAGAGGTCAGTGTCTTCTCTCGTTCTCTGCATGCAATGCAAAACGAACTGGAATAGGAGAGAATAACTACAGCAGTAAGGTACTGAAGCACATGCACAAACTAAAAACCAACTGGCTTGGCTGACCGCATCATTATACAGTCTGCTGAAATACTGAAGATATTGTGTGCGAGACTGTACAAAGCAAAGGAAATTCTACTTGTTTTCCATTCAAAAGCTCACTGATTTATGAGCCAAAAGCAGACGTCATCAGTATTCTGTGATTTGTGTGCGTGTTCTGCATTTCCTACGATGTCTATCCATGTCAGTGAAGGTAGCCAATACCCCCTTTACGTTTTACAAACCTGACAAATCTGTTGTTTTCTGTTTGTCGTCGGTTTACAGTCACAGAGGAAGCAGCTTGACTTTATCATTGAATGCACCTCATTCTAAGTTATATTTCCTATTGCCCATATTATGAAGGAAAAAAGTCATGAAATTAGAAAACAAACAAGCGGAAGAATTCCTTGTTGCATATGCATGGAAAAGGGATGACAGGAGTAGAGCTGACAAAAGGTGTGAGAAGGTGAGATTTAAGTGAGTCAGGTGTGAGAGCAGACAGCAGAATAAAGGAAGCAGTTGGAAAGACGAGAGAGAGAGTGTGTGTGTGTGTGTGTGTGTGTGTGTGTGTGTGGGTCTGCTTAATGGGGAGGGGCTGGCAGCATGGTGTGACAGTGAGGGTTAATCCACGTCAGCAGCTTTCATTCATGGAGCTCATGAATTAGTGAGGAAGCCCACGGTGCAAAGCGGCAACTGGAGCAGTCTCCTGCACTCTGCTGCGACATCCAATCACGGCATGGTGGGTCGGAAGGGGGGAGGGGGGGGCTGAAAAAGGGCGGGCTTTGCAGCAGCAGCAGGAGCCTCTGGATCACCCTGCAGGAAGAAAAAGAGAGGGGGAAAAAAGAAAGGAGGGAGACAGGAAAGAAGCATAAAGCATTGCTCTCTTCAACCCTCTGAACTGCATTTTTTGGAGGGGGCTGTGTGACCGTCTGTTTACCAACCCCCATGCATGGACTCTTTTGGCACAGATTCTCCGAGGCAGCCCCATCCTCCTCCTCCTCCTCCTCCTCCTCCTCGTCCTCCTCCTCTCTTCTCTCTGCTTCCTTGTCTCCTCCTCTTCTGCTGATGTTGCTGTCTGAATGAGTGGATGAATGAAGCAGGTAGAGTCTGATGCTGTGGGCTGAGTCTTCCATGGCTGCCAGGTTGGTCTCTCCTAATAATGCCTTTTCCTGCATCCCTGTGTCCCCGTCGCTCTGTGCTTGCAGGAGCGTGTGTGTGTGTGTGTGTGTGTGTGTGTGTGTGTGTGTGTGTATGTGTTACTGATGGAGGATGTGTCACCTTGCACCATTTTATATCCCACCATGTCTGCTGCATCGGATGGTTAGGCTTGGGTTAGTGAGACACAAGCCCCATCAGGTCGTTTTTCTACCCACCACGCAGCATGATCACGGTGTTTGTGTCCGCAGACAGAGGATTGTGTGACGCTTTGCTGGCGTGTTCTCTGTGCCGAGCGATGAATGAATTGAAAAATGAATGGTCAAAATACATAGGATGCTGTGGCATCTTTATTCAACTTGTTTGAGGTAAAGCAGGAGGATTTCAAATGGAAGAGTCTGATTGGAGGCTTCTGTAAGCTACAAGTATATGGAGTATATATATACTCCATATATATATATATATATATATATATATATTACATAACTGGGGTGCTTCGAGGAGTGTTCACTGCCATGTCAGAACTGACAGTCGTCAATACTGGCTTCACAACATGTGCTTTTTTGCAACCGCAGTAAACCAGCTGTTGATAACAAATGCATTAGCTATTGATGTCTTAATGTCTGGATTGGCAGGAAGACTGGATTGACCTCTATAGCTCGGTCCTGTTTGTCATTTGACCTTTGACTGAGGGCTGCAATGCAGGGGGAGGTGGCTCAGTCTCAGTGGTCTGGGCTGGATGTTCCGACACGAAGATTGAAGCAACGACACCGGGCTGTAGTTCCTGATTGCTAAATGAGAAGCCCCAAAGGAATGTCGAGTTTGAGTCCCAGGAGAACATTTGTTCTCACTTTTCTGAGAACTGACACGACTATTTGTAGTCTTCCAATGTGGGTTTCAATGTGAGACAGTGACGGGCAAATTCACAAAGAATGGATTGCCTCCGGTGATTTCGGTCCATGAATTTCGCATCACCTGGCAACGGCTATCTTCCCCGTCTTGAGGTCCGATTCTCAAAATGTATTGCGCTTACGATATTACAGCGCAAACACGGCCCTAAAGTTATGCAGCTGATGACAATTTTCCCTTTTTTGCTTCTGATCGCGAATATATACATGTTGCCTTTGTGCCAAAAACCCAGTAGGCAGAACGTTGGCGGAGAGAAAATAAAATGACATTTTCAGAACGCGAGCAGCAGGTTCTGACCAGCAGAGGCATTTAAATACGACAGAGAAAAAACTATATTTGGGATTTAATATTCCAGTCCCAGTCTTATATTACCTCATATAAATATAGAAATAAAGCAAATAGCACAGGAGCAATGAGACGCTATTTGCTTGGCAGCGCAGTTAGGGGTGCTTTTCAACTTTTGCGGATGCACACGGTTTCTTTTTGTCTTAGTTGTGCAGGTTTAGTGGCCGCAAAAGCCACGCAATCCTTTTGTGTAATTATATTAGTGTAACTGTTAAATACCTGCAGGACAGTAATAGTACATAATACCTCTTTGTCCTCTGGTTGCCTCGGAAACCCATACTTACTCAGCAATACAATGTTTACGTGGTCACGTTGTTATGTGTACCCCTACTCGGAGAATACCAATGTAACCAAAAGACTGGAACTGCACATTGAATTATTATTATATTGGAAAGTATGGTTTGTCTCTGATTTGTTATCAATATTGGGAGTGGTAGTGTTTTGACTTTCAGAGGAGTTCATGATTTATTTTGAAGGTGCACTATACAACAATTGTCATGTCGACAATAGACCAAGTAACTGTGTGTACTGCGAAAGGTGTGCCTCATTAAGATATGCTTTTTCATTTTGCCCAAAGTAGTCAGGTGAACATAGTTGAGCATTAGCTTAAGAGACAGATGTTTTGTTTTTTTCTCAGGAGCGGTGGAGCCCAAAACAGAGCAAAAAGGAGAGCGAATAATGCACTTACATTCATCAGGTGGACACAAACACGACTCCAAAGGAAAGCTAATGTTGCTCTGTGTGTGCTGTCTGCAAACAACTTTATGATGACATACAATGTCAAGATGGTATGTTTTCAGTTTGTTCCGCTAGTGGCCAAAGAAGGTGATACAGCTGTAAGCTTTGGTCACGTATACATCAGTAATACAAAAATAACATTGAATATTTTCAATACCATATTTTTTTGTTTTGTTGGAATTAATGTTCAAATTCATTTTAAAGTTATAAAACTGTACAGGTGTATTTCTGCTGATTTGGTTGTCATGGCCTAGATGTTTCCCCCACTTCCTGTTTTATTTTGTAAAGTGCTTTCCCCTTGTGTCTTGTTTAGTTTGACTTCCTGTCTCTGTAATCACCCTGCCACCCTTGTCTCCTTACCTGCCCTCTCCATCTGTGTCTCGTCTGTGATTAGTGTCTGTGTGTATTTATTCCTGTCTGTTTCCTGTCTGGTTTGTACTGTCAGGGAGTGAGGTAACGAGGAGGACCCAAACGCAGATAGAGAAGACGAGTTAAGAAAAAGAGAGTTTTATTGTAAAAAGCTTACAAAAACCAACAACTACAAACAGGCAAAAACTGAAAACACAAACCAAGCTGGAACGAGGAAACACGAGGAACCACGGGGATCAAAAACATGGGAGTCATAGACGACAAACCGACCAGGAACAATGAAACAAGACAGGAATATATACACACAGACACTAATCACAGATGAGACACAGCTGAGAGGGCAGGTCAGGGGTGGCAGGTTGATTACACACAGACAGGAAGTAAAACTAAACAACACACAAGGGGAAAGCACTTTACAAAATAAAACAGGAAGTCGGAGAAACATCTAGGCCATGACGCGTGTTCTAGAGTGATTCCAAAAAAAGGCAAGCTTCAAGGTCTTTCTCTTCTTTTCAGTACTGCCACTAACTCAAATCGGAGCACCCCTGCTTGCTCACCTGTCCTGCGAAAGCGCTCCCGCGCGTCTACACCACAGCTGAGCCCCGATGCTGACAGCACCATGGTGGAGAAGGGTTCCTCAGACCAGGCCTCAGACCGCTCCCCCGCCACCACTGAACAGCAACAGACTTCCATGCACCAACGCACCTACTCCCAGTCTGTCCATCCCACTAATACCAGCACCCGCAGTGGTGGCAAGAACTCCAAGGTGAGCAGACAGAAGCGATGGGTGCGCTTTTATTTGGTGACCCAAAGCAATACACTAAGTCAAGTAGAGGTTGGTCAAGTTACTGGTTAAGGTTAAGGACAGCTGATAATAGTGGTACTCAGTCGAAATAGCAAAGATACTATGTAGATGAGATATTGCTACAGTGCAATTTTGAATAGTAAGTGTGGATCGATGGGGCAAATGCAACCCACAATCATCGTAGTGGCATATTATCCACCAAGGGTTGACACGTGAGGTGTAACTGTCTTCCTGTTGGTTGTTAAAGGTATCCCATGTTTGTTGATGTCAACAAATGTTGCGTAGCTTCAAGATCGGATAAAGCAAAAGGAGATTCTACAGTATATTGCTTCTGTGTGATGTGCATCATGCTTTTCCACACACAGCCACATCGTGTACATTTTATATATATATATATATATATATATATATATATATATATATATATATATATATATATACAAACGGTGATATTAAATCACTGTGTTGTATATGCAGTATTTTGCCAAATACTGCACCTTACCTCATCTTGTTGACTATTGCACCTTAATATTGCACCTTACCCCATCTCAGCTCATCTTATTTAAAATGTTTCTATATATATATATATATTGTATAAAACATTTTGCACTATTTGTACATTTTTGTGAATGTTTTGCATCTCATACTGTCTCCTACTTGTGTATTGCAACTGTTGCACAACAATTTCCCTCGGGATAAATAAAGTTCTGTCTTATCTTATCTTATCTGCAGATTATTCCTGTTTTTTTTTTCTTACTTTGGTCACACAACAGTCTTGGTTTGCTCCTGCTGCAATGGACTGTTATTCAGCTGTCATGATGTTGCTACCAGTATGGTTGTTCAGGGGTTTGACGCGGGTAGTGTGGACTGCTAATTTAGTCAACACATGCAGTACACAGACGTATATGCAGGCCGCTCTGAGAACAGTGTTTACAAGATGGCTGTCATGTTGGCAATGCTGACCGATTGCTTATGTTGGAAACCTGCTCAGTCATCATTATTATGAAAGCGCAGTACCACGGCCCTCTTGTGGTCAACACAGAATCAGCATGATTTCCTAAACAACACATTGGGACGCTAGTTGCTCTCTATTACTGAACTTATTGAGCAGCATAGACAACGGACACTGCTGACCACCTGGGGGATTTGTAGTGAGCATCCTCTCTTTTTAAATATTGTCTGAGGTGAACAATCACCCTACACAGCAACTCATAAAAAGCCAAAACGGCTGTTCTGCAAGGCTACTTCTGTCAGTAGTAAAATAAAATAAAATGCAGCTGGAATTGAATTGTTGTCCTATCAAAAGAGCAATATGCACCCACATTACATGTGCCCGGATTTACATTATTGACCATGGCTGCCTCACTCATAACTTCACTCCATGTCAATGAACAAGACCTCTGCTCATCTCTTGTCCATAGTTCTTTCTTTTCTTTTAAACCCGTGGTTGTAAAGGTTCTGCTAATTGCCACTCAAGTCACAGACTCTTTTTTTTTATTTCATCCTTTTTGCCACATCTTTGTTTTTTGAATCTATTTCTTTCTTTCCTTCTCATGCATGCAATAGTCTCACAAGCGGCATAATAAAGTAAGCATAATTCTTTTCTGGCTCTTTTCTCTTTCCTGGAACTTATTCCCTCTGGGACATGCCTGCTAAACTATTTATCCTGCTGTTAAGGGTTTGCCTCAGCCTGTTTGAATATTTGTGTGATTTCTTCTTCTAATTTGAATGAATCCACCACAGCAGAGCGGAAATGTGCCCGTCTGTGTTCATGAAGTAAATGTCTATTTTATTTCCTGCCAGGGCTGTCACTTTTTTCAACCAACCTATAAAGTGTTCAGTGAGTCTGAGATACAGAGAGTGTCACATAAGCACCCTTAATAAAGTCTTTATATCTTCCAGTGTGGTGTTATACAACTGCACTATACATCTTGAGTAGGTCAGGCGAGGTTGTTAGAACCCGAAATATTGATTCTCAGATTCTTCGATGTCGTGACGATCACGAGTGTCCTCCTCCACTTGTATTGATCATCTCAGCTGTATGAACATATATACGTCATAAACATTTATCTAAACAAAAACAAATCGCCCAAATTGCATACATCTATAGTTTGATGTCAAACCTCCCAAAAGACCAATTCTCCCAAACTCTCGCCTCTATATGTCAGATTAACACCTGTCTTCACATCGGTTTGTTTACCTCATTCTCACGTCTGCATGTCATTTATTTTCTATGTTTATTGGTGCTCTTTGCCCGTATGACATAGGGTCATCTGTGATATTAGTTGAAAGACACCAATCTCACCGAGTACAGCTGGATCTTTCTACAAAAGAATCTGCTTGAGGTTTTTACGCAATGAAGTGCACTGTTAAAAATGTATTGCTATATGTCGTTTTATTAATTGAATTATTTCTTTGTGTCTTTTGCTCTTCTCTCTGTTCCAACCACCTCACCCACACTTTGATGTGACAGAAAAGTCAGAGCTGGTACAATGTAAGTTTATTTGATTCATCTACTGTCTACGTTTTTTTTTGGGATGTGATGCTTTTACGATACCTGAATAGGATTTACATATATTAACTCCATTTGTCTCTAAAAGCAGGGATTTTGAGATGAGGAGCTGAACACGTTTCCTTTGAGTTGTTATAGAGAAGACCAAAATAAATTCTACATATATTACATATAATAAATGTAGCCTTTTTGTAACAATTTTTGTCTTTACTTCATGCATTGCATTTAAACAACACATGTTTGCCACAGTGTCTTTGAAACCTTGGGTTGATACTGTGAACGAATGAGACGTCAGTATATAAGACCATCATTGTTTCAGCCTCTGCACAGGAGAGGCGGGCTGCTGGAACGTTTCAGCGTTTTCAGTCCGGCAAAAAGAGGAAACAAACAGAGAGAAACATTTTTAGGGAGTGAGGATAGATAACACCATCCCACTCATAACAGAAAGTAACACAAGGGATGAGAAATAGAGACTAGCAGCACCAGCGGTGGGAAACAGAGACAACCTGTTATGTGCCTTTTTGTTTTCACAGTTCACAAAGCAATAGCAAAATTTAATCCAGCAAATAAATGAATTTGCCCTAATTCCCAGCAAAAAGACGTCTATCAGTTTTCTTGTGATATTGTTCCCATTGTGTGCAGATCTTTGTTCATAGTTGTGCATATTTCTCTGTGTGTGTGTCTGTAGCAGGCCAAACTGCATACGTGTGTGGGCGGATATTTCCTCCAGCTTCCATTCATCGCCTGTGTGGTAGTTCACCCAGCTTGTGTTTTTGGCCTCAGCAGAGACGCAATGGAGAACACACAAAAAGAAAACGTTGTGGCTGACTGCGACCGAATGATCCGCGTCTCACAGTGCGTCTCTTTCTCTGCAGGACGTGGGACCTGCTTGGTCTTTTTCATCACCGTTTCCCTTTTTTCTGTCCCGTCCTCGAGTCACATTGTCGCACATCGTTACTGCTTGTGACCTACAGTGGCGTGGCCTTAACCCCACTACGTCAGAGCCTTCAGGCTACATGGCTGGAGATGATGGGATCCCGTGTTCAAGCATTAGAGCACCTCGTCGCCCTGACACCACAGTGGGATTTTCTGGAAGTGAGATGGTGTCGTTAGGTGTTGTGGTCGTGGGCCACTGACAGATTAGCTCAGAATCTGAGAGAAGCATGCAGTTCTGGCAGTGCTTGGTGCTTGGTCCTTGTTATGAGTGGTGGCTTTTGGGAATGGAATGAAAGGCCCATGTTACAACAATCCAAACTCCTGCTACCGTACAGGAATTCTTAACGTTCAATGTTCAGGAAAGGCAAGGCATTCACTTGTCAGGTTTCATATGGAGCTAAAGGAGTTTCAAGTTTAATCCCAGGAAGGATAATGAGTGTTAGTTTGTCATCATCACAATGGCCACCAGGCGAACGTGTCCAAGGAGGAACAGTGGCAGCATCAACGTGCTTAATGTTCAGTGAGTTGCTGTGTCTCTGGTGTCAGTGGGGAAGTGAAGGAAGCTCTCATTTTGTTGGAAGTAATGACAAAAATATGAAGGTTGAACATGTCCTGCTCACATGTATTCTCAGTTCCTGTTGTGATATTGCAGTGCTTAAAGAGGAAAATAAAATGCATGTATTTGGACAGGGGTTGACACAAATACCCCGAGAAATGACCCGAAAGCTGCAGTTTTAGCTTGAGTTATGCATTTGAAATAATAAAGGGAAGGATCCTGTCCGTCTCGTTTTTTTTTACCCGATTTTGTTACAAAGCTGTGATGAAGACTGTGAATCTGCAGTAACAACTACCCTTCTTGCATGATACCCGCAAAATATGTTTTTCCGTGGTGAATTTAGCGGGAAAGAGATTTCCAAGAAGACAGAGAGAAGAGGAGAGAAGATGGAGCTGGAATAGAAAAGGCTGATAAACAAAGAGCAAAAGAGAGGGAAGACTGACGGGTTTGACGAAGAAAGACATAGCATAGCATCTGACAATGTTCATTTGTGTACATCAGAAATACCGATGCATAATGGCTCTCTATGTGAGCAGCTTTACCTCTTCATACAAAACCTTTGTCTCTTTTATGCAAGAATCTACAATGGCTGCGAAGGGTAAGAGTTTTTCTCAACACACCGCAGGCGTAATCATCTCGACTTACCATACCTAACCCTGCATTACAGTAGCTTTAATCTATATACAACCCTAAAGCAAGACTTAGTAGTGGAACATTGTGCGTACTCCACCCGCTGTAACTAGAAGTGGAAATCACAAATCACGTTCGTCCTTCAGCTCAAAGATCCATATTCCATGATGAGGGGTTTGTACCCGGGAAGTTATTGTAAACAAACGTTGTGATTGGTTCAAGATAAACCGAGAGGCTGACGAGGGAATGAGACGCAGGTGAGGAGGTAGGCAAGGAAAGGCCAGGCAAAGCAGGTGAGGAAGGTGGGAACAGGTGGGGGCAGTCAGGTGACGGGGAAAGGAGGGAGAGTCCGAGTGCATCTGGTGGATGGATGGAAAATGGCAATGAGGGGCCTGGGGATTAGGGAATGTGGCTGCAGGGGAGGGCCGGAGAGATAGCCTGAGAATTGTGTTTTTAAAAAGATGATACTATACATGTCATGACTTACGGAGCATATTGTAGATGTTGCATCACTTGGCAGTTTGAATCATGTCGAATTCATGGTTCACCTTTCAAATGGACTTTGACTTGTATGAGAATTTCCCCTCAACCGTCTCCCTGAAATGACATTTATTATTAACGAAAAATATGTGTGCGAGGCAACATAATGCTGCCGGAAATGAAAAAAGTAAATAAACATTTTTTTAATCGACATAATGTGGAGTCGCATACTGTTGATACCGAACGCATCAGCGAAATGTCCACAAGCAATGTCTGCTCTTTGTTTTCCCACAATATCTGATTTTGCCAAAGGGTAAGATTGAGAGAAAAGAGAGAATACGCAGGAGAGTAATGGAAGTGAACATTTAAAGTAGACCTTCTTTATAACATGCAGCGACTGGACAACTGTGAGCAGAAACTCAAACTCACAAACACTTTTCATACACACACACACACACACACACAC
>CALSCE010000030.1:4495758-4570660 GCA_943593645.1 Bovichtus variegatus
CACACACACACACACACACACACACACACACACACACACACACACACACACACACACTCTCTCTCCCGGTGAACTCGAGTAAACCCAGACCCTCCTAGGACCTCCCTCCCTCTCTGCCCTCTTTTCTCCTCTTTCACTTAGACCACAAACACACACTGGCTCCTCCTGTCACAGAGCACAGTCTGAGGAGGAATCTTAGAATTATGTATCCACATGTTGCTCCAGTCATACCTGAGATTCTACGCAACAAGGTTCTTTTGCAGTTGGACATCAGGAGTGTGTGCTGCATGCGTGGAGTTTTGGCGCCGATGGACTAAGGCAAAGAAGAAAAGCGTTCTGCACAGAGTGATGAGTTTCTGCTGCATCGAGTCAGGCTGTTCCTGGGAAATGTGATCTGATGAACAATGATCTATAATGTGTGAGACCCAGCAGAGCGTCATGGACGAAGCGCCGTCTGCCTCCACCTGAAGGATCTACCATCAGAATTGCTTATTTACTTCCTAACACTTAAAGAAGTCTGTCATCATTTACAAAGTCTACTTCTTTCTTTTGGATACTTTTTGTTGTTGTTGACAAAAGACAACTTTGAGTTCTTTCCCTGAGTAAAAAATAGACATAGAAAAATATAGACTAATTCCTGTTTGTGGGTATCAGAGGAGAACATTATCAACACGTCCGTCAGACTTTATTGCATTGTTGTAACAGTTAAAGGATTTACTCTCAAGCCTGCTGCTGCTGTCCCACCAGGCAGAACATGAGTGTGTGACCGCAGTGTGTTTGTGTGATGACCTGAACCACTGCTTTTTTTTTTTTTTTACACCTGAAACACGGAACCGAATGAAGGCAGGGAAAGCAAACACAGATTAAAAAACAGTTGGCACAAAGATAAAAAACATGAGACAAGACAAAAGGCAAATACAACGAAGAAAGGTGACGCCAGTGCAGCAGAATCAGAGTTCATCAGCCCTGGACTCAGAGGCTGAAACACACTGGGAGTATGAGCTGGAGCATGGAGCGGAGCGGGCGGCCCAGTGGCACCAGTGGGACTGGACCTCAGAGCAGGTCCCTGCTGTAAGTCACTCTATGTGGGCAGTGGATCGCAGCACAATGACATGAATTGGGTTTATAAATCAGGAGTGTTAGTGAAAAAGACTTTTTCACTTCTAGCGGTTTGAATTTAAAACTATTGGTATTTAAATCGCAGGGCATTTCATGACATTTTGAATATAGTATGCAAATCTTTCGAGTCCAGCCTTCGGCTCTGACAGATTATCTGCCCTATGGTTTTCTCCCAACTGGTAAGTACAGTTGAAGCAGCAGGTCGGGTGCTTGGCTTTGAACGTACTTCTTGATAAAAATGCATTTTCTGACATTGCTGAAGGAGATGTGTTTTTTGTAGTATGTCAAAAATTAGTGTACTTTATCTGCAGGGCACAGGTTCATCTTTCATCTGGCTTCATTTCTGCGTCACGTCTGTTTTAGACATTTAGTGCGTCAGATCAAAACTATTTTAATTGTGACCTATTTTTCTTTCCTGAAATGGTAAACCGCCTTCACATTATGAGACATTGCCATGGCCTGTTAATATTTGCTAACATACAATGTAGAACTTAGCACAGAGTACAGTTGAGGCTTGTGGAAATGCCAAATGGAAATATTGATCTGATGACGGGTCTGTGATTGTGTGTTTTGTATGTACATATATTCACTATGTGGGTATATTCTGTGCATGTAAACACAAACACTGTTGTCTCTGTAGGTATTGAGTCCCACCTACAAGCAGCGCAATGAGGACTTCAGGAAGCTTTTCAAGCAGCTGCCTGACACCGAGCGCCTCATTGTGGGTGAGTCTAAAACCAGAGGTTTTCAAAGGAGGAGGCGGCGGGACAGTTTCAGGGGAGGTTCAGGGAATAAAAGTGAAAAAATATGACATTAGTTTTCAAAAGAAGCTGACATAGAAATGCCTACATGATTTGATTAAAGAGATAGTTATGACATACAGTAGTTTGGGGGGGTTTGACTGTTGACTGTCGGACAGGACTTTAAAAAAAAAAAAAATGTTAGGTGTAGTCTGACAAACAGCAATATTAGGCTCAATTGAGTGTCTGATGTTCCCAGCCTGGGGGACCTTCTTGATTTTAAGGGGTATAAAAGAATAAAGTTTGGATAAATATTTCATATACAAACTTGAAAAAAGAACCTGAACACAAGCTGCTACATTCACAGAGCTAAAAATCCTCGTCCTGCTTTAGAAAAGTAGGCAGTTTAAACAAGCAAAGGGCTAATAGAACATTGGTCGAACGTCAGAGATAAGAAAACACTGAATGATGGCCTATTATGTATGTTTACTTGTAAAAAAAAAAAATAATGAAAAAAATACATAATACAGAGAATTGTATTAAAAGTTCTTACATGTAACAGGAGACTCATCTCTGATGTAATATTCACACAAACAAATCTGCCCAAAATTCATCCAAGTCGCTTGTTTTACACAAACTTCCTGCGGTCACGATTTGGGTTAACTGTACACTTCATCAGCTGTTCTGTGCTGTGATTGTTATGCACTCAATATAATGCGAAATATCCATTAAACATGTCACCTAGTCGGGGGTCGTCAGTTTACTCAACGATAGAAAAGGAAAAACGTTGGGAGCCAGTTGTCTGTGGGATCGAATAACGTAATCATGATGCCATCGGCATCGAGGAGTTGAGCAAATTTAAGCAAGTACACTACGTGGGGGTCGGGGGGGGTCTAAACCCTGGTCTAAACCGCACAGATATGCGTGCGACTTTTTTGTTAAAATGTAAATGAATAGCAAAACAGACAAATACTCCAAAAGTGTGTTCCATGATCCCATGTAGGCTTGAACTGCTGACACTCCGCTTTCATCCTTTCCACATGACCTATTTGTAAATAACATCGTCCCTTGCGTATGGATTCATCATGGCACTTTCCATGCATTTTCTTTTTCTTCTGCACTTTGGAGCTCTGATGCACAATATTAGGGGTCTGTTTCCAAACACAGCTATCATTTCTTGACCTCTAACCTTGAACTCCTTCCAGACTACTCCTGTGCCCTGCAGCGGGACATCCTCCTGCAGGGACGCCTCTACCTCTCAGAGAACTGGATATGTTTCTACAGCAACATCTTCCGATGGGAAACCCTGGTGAGAACACTGGAACTCCTCTCATTTTTCATATCAAGTATTTCTTTTTTTTGTGCTATACAATACCGGGTAGTCGACTGGGTTGGTTAAGCGTTGGGACTGACTTTGTTTGGGCCATAGACGAACTTTCCCGTATTTTAATATAATGGCTCATTATATTATCAAACCTAATGGATCCAATTCTGATAATGCCAAGAGTTATTTCTGGGTGTTTGTGACACACAAATATGTATTCATCACTACTTCAACATCACCTAGCCCATGCAACACTTTTCCTCGGCGCTTGACTACGATCCATGAGCAGACGGTCGGGAGTGTGCTTTATACCATAACAAAACATTTCAACACATCTGGATATTCAAATCGATTTAACACACAGACACAGGATTGGAGCTTAGAAAGTGTACGTTGTGTGTCAGAGGTCAGAGGTCGTCGACCTCTACAGTGACATCTGCTCTTTACTCTCAAGCTGATGGTTCGATTGAAGGACATCTGCTTCATGACCAAGGAGAAGACGGCCCGCCTCATCCCCAACGCCATCCAGCTTTGCACTGACAATGAAAAGGTAGGCAGCTCCACTTCCTTACCTTTCATATACTTGACTGTACCATCCGAGCAAGTTCATTTAAAATGTTAAAGGCATTTTATAAACTTGGAATAAGCATTAGCATTAGCAATAGATTGTGTTCGAAATAACACAATATGTTTGTGTTCCCAGATACAGTTGGGATAAGCCATTTTTATTAAACATAACTTTCCGATAAACTCATCCATCTTTCATCTTACTGTTAACTGTACTCTCGCAGCACTTTTTCAGCTCGTTTGGGGCGAGGGACCGGACATACATGATGATGTTCAGACTGTGGCAGAACGCTCTGCTAGAGAAGGTGAGACGCCTTCACTGTCTTTGTTCTGAGGAATACTGCTGATGTCAATCACACCGACTATATTAGTCAGAGCTGCCATCGTCATGCTTCTTGGCTGGTGGAATAATAGTCAATAAATACATGATGTATTATGATTAGAGTATTTGTTTGCCCAATTAACATAGAGTGAATATGATAGACCAGCAGACACAGTCGAATCGAAATGTTTCATGAAGCCCAGACTGAACAAGAAACGAAAGAAGCTCTTGAGTATGAATGATGGATGGATGATGGATGGATGGATAGATAGATAGATACTTTATTGATCCCGAGGGTTATTGATGGTCCAAGGGGTCGTGTGCGGTCTCTGTGATGGTGTCTGGAGACTTGAGCCGCCTCTCTGGCTGCCTTCAGCTGCCAGTCCCCCTTAACAAGGCTGATTGCCTTTAGCCAATTTATAAAATATAATAAGAACAAAACTTCAATACATTGACACACAAAACTACTTGGTTAGGGTTAGGAAAACAGTGACAAACGAGTCACGTGACCAACGACTGATGTGACACAATGTTAACGTTGACTTTAACGTACACACCGGACACAAACACAGATCTCCTTGGGTGAGAGTTCTGTGTTTGTTTGACCCATCCACCTTAACTTTTGACTTTTGTGCCACCAACTATGTGGTCTACTAATAGTGTTGCCTCCGTCAATCATTATCAGATGCCGAGGGAAACTGACCAGGCTTCAGGACTTTAGGAGTCGGCAGTAAGAACGGGTTGGCATCTGATTTCAACCTTCACTCTTTTCCAAAAATGACATAATTTGGAGCAGTCCCACGTAATATTTTCAAAAACACCTGTTGGACCGCATCACATCACCATATTTCTTATCACATATTGAGTTTAAAAATAAGTCAAAGATGTCTGCCACCTAAAGATTCTGTTATATGTCTCTCTTCGGCCTCAGTATGACTTCCCCAGCACATGTGAGTGATTATTTCTCTGT
This sequence comes from Bovichtus variegatus, assembly GCA_943593645.1. Lineage (NCBI taxonomy): Eukaryota > Metazoa > Chordata > Actinopteri > Perciformes > Bovichtidae > Bovichtus > Bovichtus variegatus. The sequence continues at coordinate 4,500,801 of CALSCE010000030.1, forward strand.
CACTTCTTCTTCTCTCAGCCTTTATGTCCAAAAGAGCTGTGGCACTTTGTCCATCAGTGTTACGGTAATGAACTTGGCCTGACCAGTGATGATGAGGACTACGTCCCTCCTGATGAGGACTTCAACACCATGGGGTGAGTTTTAAACACAACCATAAAGATACCATGCATCCATCATATGTTCCAGTTCATCACTGTGACACATATTCCTAGTGTAGCCATGTTTTGTGTATGTAACATTGCAATTTATCTGTGTCCCACATGATTGCTATATTCCTTACTTTCTGAAAAATTATGGGATTTGTTGGAATCAATTAAGTAATAGTTTCCTTGAAAAAAAAAAAAACATTTATTGAGGGATTAATTAAATACCCTGCCAAACTATTGATAGAAGGATAAAAGGTTAAAGAAAAATGTTATTTAGATCAGTTAACAAGTCGAATGAATCGTTCTTTTTCCTATGAATCATTAAATGAAGGTCAATTTGATTTTGCAAATCAAGTTCAAAGTTTTAGAAGCTTAAGATAAGTTATAAAGTCGGTAAAATATTCTGCAAATAGAACCGATATATTGAGAGTTATGTGGGTTTGCACTTCCCTAAAATACAGAAGAAGGGATGGGTTTTAAAAATAAAAAAAACGTTGTGTAAGAAAGGATTTCAATCTTGAAGAGTCACATTGATTCACAGGTGAGCCAGGCTAAAGAAAAGAAGTAGCAGACTATGTCAGCTGTAAAAGATATTTGTGTGCATTGGGTATTTATCAGGGATCCAAACAGTCCAAGTATTTGCGTCCATCTTACAGGACAATCAGTAAAGCAAACCAAAAAGCCATAACACTTCCATCACACCCATGCATGTGTGTAGCCCAGTGCGGGCAGTGTGCAGCAAGCTGGTAACCTTGACCTACAGCTGCTGTCCGTCTCCGTGGTGCAGGTACTGTGAAGAGCTGCCCGTGGAGGAAAACAACGAGCCCAGCAACGAGACCAGCAACGCCTTCGGCAAGAACACTGAGGCCAAGCCCGATGTCAGCCCCGGCCTGCACCACAAAGCCTTCCCCAACAACACTCCGCCGGAGCTGCCCAGCACTGACTCTTCAGTCCCTGTGAGTAGACAGCACAACAGCTAAACTGTGTTTGCTTCTGCAGGAAATAGCACACTTTGTGGGGACTCATAGCTCTCAGTGTACGTATACACAGTGTCAAGAACAAATGTTCAACAAGACTCTGTACACATAGACAGGCAGCTAAATAAATATAAGCAAATAGCTAGTATATACAGCGACAGTGGATGACATTTGGTAAAGTATAAATCATTTAGGAATGGAAAACATACATGTACTATCTGTATATACAGGTAAAAGTGTTACTATGTACTGCACACACATACACACACAGTTGTGGACTGGCTCCACGTAGTGCCAGAGAAGTGCGTGTTTGAGAATGTGAATGTTTCACCACTTCCCAAAAAAACACAGTGAAAAAAGATCTGTGTGTCTGTGAGGGTTTGTTTTCGACTGAAGAATACACAAATCCAGACTATTTAATGTACTACTGAAGATCAGTTCTCACAACATGAGTTTTGTAATTGAGATATTTTGTTGTGCAAATTTGTACACAGAAATGTCCAAATGTGAATTTGGTTTGTTGTGCACTTATATTTAGATACAAGCGTACAATTTTTTCAATTTTACAAAACCGTATTCACGTTTTTAACATGCGTAAATAATACATGCACCATTTTCTCTCACATTTTTGGCTAAAAACTGGAGCCACGGAGATTGAAAGATAAGCAATAAGTGCTTCAATTTTGACCCTTTTTTTTCTGTTTTACTTTGTCACTTTGAAGTCCCCCAACTTCATGAAAGTGGAATACTAAATCACTGGATCACCCTTATAAACAATGCTTTTACTCTCAAGTATATTTTCGTTGATCTCGTTAACTCCTCCTGGTCCAGCAGTATGAACTGGCCCTCGTGGAGGACGAATCCAGCCGTCTCCCTGATGCAGACTTGCTGACCCTCCCCGTGCCCGATAACCTCGGTAACCAGCACAGCAGCCACGCCCCTTCACCATCACTGGACCTCAATGACAACGAGGACCTGCCCACCGAGCTCAGTGACTCATCTGAGACTCATGACGAAGGTGCGTAATACAAAGAAATAAAAGATATAATTTTAGACATGTAACAGACAATGCTGCTGTCCCCCTCAATATAAACCACCGTGTATTTGTCTATGTTGTTGATGATCTGTGTTCATCTGCTCAGTTTTCACTCTCACACACAGAAATACCCTTTTGTGCAGGTGAGGTTCAGGCTTTTCACGAGGACCTGAGTGGCAGGCAGTACATCAACGAAGTGTACAAGTTTGGTGTGGACAAGATGTATGACTTACTTTTCACTGAGTCTGAGTTCATGAGGGACTTTCGGGAGCAGAGGAGATTCTCAGGTAAAGTCAAGTGCAACTTCACCAGTGTCACACTATTGCATCAAGACAGAAAAGTCAACAAACTGAACGTGATATATCAAGGTTCAAGGGTCATTTATTGTTATTCTACGACACAAGGTTGCACAACAAAATGAAAGTTATAGTCGCTTTAAGCTACATAGGTAAACACAAAACAAAACAATGTTTTAATGGTGGAGTACAGAGAGTGAGTTGAGGAGTCTCACAGCCTGAGGAAAGAAGCTGCTCTGTAGTCCGGTGGTTCAACTGCGGATACTTCTGTATCGCTTGCCATATGGCAGCAGGGTGAACTGGCTGTTGCTGGGATTGGTATTGTCTTTTAATATCTTTTGGGCTCTGCGCAGGCACCTCACCTAACTAATATTACTGGTGCTCTGTAGATAGGTACCAATCTACCCTGGGTACCAGGAGCCCTGCTTTCCTGGGTCGTGCACGTCCTATGCCAGTTTGTTTCCAGCCAGAAAGGCTTTCTATTGCTCCTCTATTGACAAGAATATAGCATGGGAATTTTTCTTCATGGGAAAACCGATAATGGTAGTGTTGACTTCACTACAGAATTCTCTTCATGTCGGGGGTCGCTGTCGTGGGTGTACAGTGTGAACAGTGTGAACAGTGTGAACAGGAGGGGGCTGAGCACACAGCCCTGGGGGGCTCCAGTGTTCAACCCCAGAGTGGAGGAGGTGTGACCACCAATCCAAACTGACTGGAGGTCCAATATCCAGTTGCAGTGTGTCGTACTCAAGTCCAGAGAAATCAACAAACACCATTCTGATGTAGTTGTTGTGGTTTTAAAGGTGTGTGAGGGCTGAGTGGAGGGCAGTGGAGATGGCCTCCTCTGTAGGCTGGGATGTTGTTTTTGATGTGCTGGAGAACCAGTCTCTAAAAAGCACTTCATCAGAACGGGGGTGAGTGCCACAGGATGGTAGTCATTTAGACTTGACACTGTAGACAGTTCAGGTACAGGGATGATGGTGAAGTAGTGAAGCAGGTGGGAACACTCTCCTGTGACAGTGATAAAATATCAGTGATGACATCAGTTAGCTGGTTAGCGCATGTTCTTATTATAGACGACCAGGGATGTTATTCGGCCCAGCAGATTTACTCAAATTCACTCTCATCAGGGTTTTTCTCACATCCACTGTGAATACTTCAGTGGCAGGTCCGTTGGAGGCAGACTTGACCAATGCCTCTTTGTTGAGGAGATCAAAACGAGCATAAAAGATGTTAAACTCATCTGGGAACATGGCCTCACACATGATGGGGGGTGCTCTTGTTTTTGTAGCCTGTGAGATTCTGGATCGCCTGCAACATATCTTCCAGGTGATCTTAGTGTTGAGGTCTCTCTTCAGTCTCTCCTGATGCCTCCGCTTTGCCTCTTTGATACCAGCTTTCAGTCTCACTCTGGCAAAGCTCTATGCTTCCTTGTCACCTGACCGAAAGGCAGCTTCTTTCCATTGATCCAGGCTTTTTGGTTGGGAAATAATTGTATTGTCTTTGTGATGATCACCATATCAACACATTTGCTGATATGATGTCTGGTATAATTCTGTTAAGCAGCTGTAGCTGTTCACCCTTCACCCTCAACTGTTTTTTTGATGGTTTGACCCTTTTAATTACTTGGGGGTAAATTGGCAGAAGAAGCACGGAAATCTGATCTGATTGTCCAAAGTGGGGACGGGGGAGGACTTTGTATCTGCCAGGAATGTTCTTGTAAACATGGTCCAGGGTATTGTTTCCCCTGGTGGGGGAGTAGGCTGGGTAGTGGAATAGCCATATATGTAGGTCCTAGCTGGGTTAGCTTAGCTCTTATCCCGGCTCTCTTCCTTGGTCACACCGCTTTCAGTGGTGTTTGGTCCGGCTGGTTTTGCTGGGTGGTTGTAAGATGTTGTGGGCATTGCGCTTAATCCAATACTTGTGCTTCCTTTTTTTGCGATGTTGATGAGGGTATTTCTGTCAAAGGCAAAAATAAAAAAACAAAAATTAAATAAATAATACCCTAGACATACTTGCTAAATTGTGAATCTATCCTTTAACATTTTTAAAGCTGATTTCACACTGTTACGTTTTTGTTGGTGTAAATTTACCACTAACTGTTGGTGGGCCAACATGTGTGAAGCAAATTGTGCATGCGCATGACGCAAACAAAACACCCACCTAATTCTAAACACATTGCTCGATAGTGTTACCAGTGGTTCCTTGAAGTTTCACTTTTAGATTTTCTCTCGCAGATGTGGTGTATCACACATGGAGGAAAGAGCAGGATGGTAACCAGTCAAGGGAGATCATGTACACCATCGCCCTGAATAATCCTCTTGCTCCCAAGACAGCCACAGTCACTGAGACACAGGTAGGTGGACATTGGACATTCATGAGTCAGGCCTCTGTAAAAGCTCAATAATTGATTTAGTTTGAATCTGTATTAACCTTTATGGAGTAGCCTACTATTTCCTGAAGTTCTCACTTGTTAGCAGAAAGTTGTATCTGACTATGTGCTGTTGTGAGTTCAGACTCTGTACAAGGCGAGCCAGGAGAATGAGTGCTACATTATCGATGCAGAGGTGATCGCCCATGATGTACCCTACCATGACTACTTCTACACCCTCAACCGCTACATGCTCACTAGAGTAGCCAAGAACAAGTGTCGTCTTAGGTAAGGACAATATTTTACTCTTATACGTGTTTCATGACAGGAACAAAGACAGCTTTGTGAACCATTTGAAGACTTTTAGTACTAGCATGTGGCCGGCCTGACAACACAATTTTACAATAATCCAGTCTGGATTATACAAAGGCATGAATTAGAGTAACCACATCAGCCATGGATATAAAAAAAAGAAATACATTTAGTCCTAATGCCTAAGATTTATTATCAATGTCTCATTTTGAATCCCAGTAAGATTATAGGGCCAACAACGTACACCACATCATTGTTTAACTACTACTTACATGGACATTAACATTTCCCAGTTTATTATAAGTGTGTGTGTCTGTGTCTGTCTGTCTGTCTGTGTATGTGTGTCTGTGTGTGTGTATCTGTCTGTCTGTGTGTGTGTGCGTCTGTCTGTCTGTCTGTGTGTGTGTGTGTGTGCGTGTGCGTGTGTGTGTGAGTGTGTGTGTGTCTGTGTGTGTGTGTCTGTGTGTGTGTGTGTGTGTGTCTGCAGGGTGTCGACAGAGCTTCGTTACAGGAAGCAGCCATGGGGGCTTGTGAAGGGCTTCATTGAGAGGAACTTCTGGAGTGGCCTGGATGAGTACTTCCGACACTTAGGTTAGCACCTCAACACAAACAACATTTAATGAAAACTTCTGGTGTTTTTGATCATACTCATAATTTTTGATCTGCCGTGTTTAACACTGTATGGAAATAGTTTTTTTTTTGGGTCAATTTGGCCTTTTTTTCTTCTAGTTGATTTTAGGGAGATGAAACACAATTCGCGACACAGCAATGTTATTCAGAGCCACACATTTGCTGAATTTACACCGTCATCTGTGGACAGATTTCCCTAATCTGTCATCATCAAGTCCTCTTCAGCTGTGGAAAAACATAATCGTTCATTGTCGAGCGTTACTTTGCTGCCTTTCGACCTGCCTTCATTCTTAATCTTTCCTGTCCCACTTTTGTAGTTCCTTGTCTGTATACAATGGTTCATATCTAATTGAAATAACTCATGATCATCATCATAGTAGTCCACTGGGTAAACAACTTGATTGTGTCAAATTGAGCATAAAGTCGTGATTAATGTCATGTGTCTCCAGTCGACATCTCTGTTTATTTTACTAAGGAAGTGGTCATGCAAGATTACAGAGTGACCACAGTCCGAAGTCTTCACTAAGTGTTAGTGGGACAAACAACCAAACCAAACACCAACTCTCACTGCGACCTTTAACCCCTCAAACCTCCCATTCTCTCTCTGGTTTGCACTTTTCTAGAGTTGGAGCTGAATAAGTTGGATGTGGCGTTGGTGGAGCCTCACAGACAGTCGCCCAAAACCAAGGCTCTAAGGACGTGCACCAGCCGCAGGAGGAAACGGATGCTCGTCCATCACCTTAGAACGCCGTGCAACATGGACGAGGCCTTGAGCCCCGTCACCACTCCTGAGAATGAGGAGGACGAGGACATCCACCACATCCAACATGTGGCAGGTCAGCCCAGCAGAGGTCACCAAATGGTCTGTGGTCAGTGAAGTGCTGTAGGACTGACGGCGAGCGAGCAACATTCTTTTATTTTTTAACAGGACGACATTTATAGGATATGTAGTTCCCTTGTAAATTTGAGAATGACAACAGTCTACACATAACACCTTTACAGAAAAATGTTCTGTTTCGTGCTCTCCTGTAGGTTCCACGCAGACCAGACACGTACCTGATGGCCCAGGAGGCTTTGCACTCTACAACTTCTCCAAACTGCTGCTTTTCATCAGCCTTGTGTGAGTTAGGCTATTACTTGTATATCGTCATCACACCCTGCTTTGCGATAGACAATGTTTTATCACTCCTCCATCGCAAACAGAAAACTCCAACTTCACTCTTGACAGCCCGTGCTCAAGTCTGCAATCCGTAATCCATCGATTGTTGAGTGCGAAACAGAATTTCCAAGATGACGTCTTTAAATGTCTTGTTTTGTCTGATCAACAGCCCAAAACCCAAAAATATTCAGTTTACAATTTTTTAAAGATGAGAAAAGCGACAAATCCTTTGACAAACTGGAGAATATTCTGCATTTTTGTTTAATAGATTATCTAAATGATTGATTGATTATCTGAATTGATGACAATGAATTATCTGTCGATTGACTGAATGTTAGAGTACTTCTACTTAGATCAAGTCAACTTCTTATCAGCGCCTGCAGTCAGCTGTTTTGATTTTTATCATTCTAACACATCTGCTTCAATTTCATAGTTTCATCTACCAGGGAATATTTGAGGACGTGCACTCTATCTTTCTTCGTTTGTTCTCGTGTGGTTGCAATCTGTTGTAATCTACCTTTTTTCTCTGTTCTTGTCTTCAATTGCATCCCATAGGATCTGTATAAGGTATATTTTTTTATTTCTGCCATGGCCCTGATTCATTTCAGTAAATGGCAAGTGACGTAGTAGATGAGGCCCTGTTGTACAGTCTCTCTGTCTTTTCTCTCTTTATCTCTCTATAGCCTGATACTGCTGGTGATTCTCAATGTAATGTTGTTCTACAAGCTGTGGATGCTGGAGTACACCACACAGAGACTCGCTGCATCGCAGGGGTTGAGACCACAAGAAAGGTAATGTTGGACATGGTGACAGATTGTTTTTTTCTGTTTGCTATAGATCTTTGTAAGAGATGATACCCCCCCTTCCCAAAGCCTACATACATACATACATATATACATACATATGTATGCGTACATACATACATACGTGCATACATACATACATATGTGCATACATACGTGCATACATACATATGTACGTACGTACGTACATATAAGTTCATATTTGAAATTTGACCTTGTGATTGAGTGTCATTAGTAGGACTTCTCTATTGTGATCACTGCCTGTTGCAGAGCTCAATTTATGTCATGTGATAGTTATTTTGGACCCAAAAAATAAAATGAGAGCCAAATTTGTGGCTGTGGCTGCGCAGTGGGTTTTCATTTAATTTGCTTCCACAATCTGCATGTACCCAGGTCCTGATTTACTAAAGCACTCCGTCAGTGATGGAAAAGTCAGTAAGAGCTCAGAAAATAAGTCATAACAGGGTGATCTTCAAAAATAGTTACTTTAGCACAAAAAGCACAAAAGCCTTATCTGGCATTTCCTCTTCACCAAAGAATTATCCCGGCAGTGAAAGATATTTTTCGACCTGATTGATTCAGTCTGATAAGGTGGATACATCTTTTACACATAGTCTAGTCATCTACATGTCTGCGACTGTGTCTCATCAGCAGAACTCCCCACACCCTGCTGAAATGGGTGCAGCTCACGGACTCCCAGCAGCGTTACGATGACAACGATCTCCAGAAGTGGAAAGAGATAATCAAATCATCAGTGCTGCTGCTTGATAAGGTGAGAGAGCAGGTCGAACACAAACAGTGTGCAGCGCCACAAAATACTTCCTTAGGCTCGTATCACAGCAAAGCCCGATTTTTTTGAAGTGTGATCATATGAGTCCACAGCCAGTGTATAACCTACAGTAGCACGCCCCCGGTTTTGGAGAAACAGACAGGAGTACAGTTACAGAAGCTGAGCAATGTACCGCTGTGGACGGGCCCATCAGTAAAACTTGTTTTAGTCACCTAAAGAAATCTATATCAGTTTAAGTGTACGCTACATGATTTGATTTGATTTGATTTTGATTTTACATTTAGAATACATTTCATTGTGTGCTTGTGTTATTGTGTGACATGGGTAATTCCGAACTAACCCTTTTAAACACCGAAGTCACACAATAACCCAGGTGATATATCCAGACCAGCAACTCCCGTGTTCTGCGAGAGCATAGATAATGGTACACAGCATACACTTAGACAGATTATTTTTAGGGTGGCCTTTTTTTTTGGTGTCTAAAATACGTTTTGCCACTGCCCCCATCCACAGCAGTGCATTGCTTTGCTCCCATGCCTGTACCCCTGACTGTATTTCCAAACTGGGGGCGTGCCGACCGCCATACACTGACTATAAGTACCGAAAGTACATGACCTATCCACTTCAATATTTTTTTTTTGTAGAAAAGTTCTGTTTTGCTTCATATCCAAATGGCTCCACTTAAGATCTTCACCGTGCTGAAAATTACAAATAATCAACACTAACACACTAAAAACCAGAATGTCTCTTCACAATGACGGCATCCACTGTTTAAAAGACCCAAGCAGTCGGGTGGTTTGATGAGCAACAGGCTGGATGAGACTCCAGGCAGTTGTACATTTATGGTGCGGAAGACTGTCTGAGAGCACAGCCTGAGATAGCTCGCTTTGCACCAGCAATAAACAAAAAATCAGAAGGAAGTCATTTCTGCTGACCGTACGGTGTCTTCTCTCACTCCATCAAATGTTTAGATACGTAGAAACTTTACTGGAGAAGGGCGGGAGGTTCAGTCTTTTACTTTTACTGTCGTCCGTCGCTATTAAAATGTCGAAGTTGCAGCTATTGTTAAAAAAAAGACTTCCCATCTGCTTTCAGCTCATACATCACTTCCTAGGTTTTCCACCAGTGTCCACAGCCTACATTGTAACAGTGTAGTCAGTCTGCGCTCGTTAGGGTTGGGTTCTGCTTTTTTTGTGATTCAATCTTAAACATTTGATTACTGATATTCTGACTTCTTTCTCTCCCGCCTCTTCATCCAGCTAAGAGACTCCCTTCTCAATCTCCATAAAAGCATTGGCCTCAAGGACCACAACTCTGAGTCCCAAAAAAGGAGAAACCAGTACCACTGATGGGTGATGTCAAGGCAGGCGGACATGATGTGCAATATTCAACCTACCTTTCGTGAGCCCTATGGAGAGAATGTGGCCTTTAAAAGGCTCTTCTCCGAGTTCATTCAGGTCGGAGAGCTTTTCAAGGAAAGCACCCCCTGACTCAAGTGACCTCATCAGCCTTGCAGTAGATGAGAGGGCACAAGCACACCACCATGTGTCCTGCAGAGAGACAAAGTCATTGGCGGATGACTTGTTTGTAGCTCTTCTTCTGTCTCGTTCATCCACATTCCTCCTCTCCACACAATGCTGCGTTGAAAAGTGTTTTTTTTTCTTTTCACATCCAGACAAAGATCAAGACTGACCCAAAGCATGCAACTTCTTCTCGCTTCTGGTATTTTGCCTATTGAAAATCCATATTGGAATTCTATATGCATTCACTTTCAGAGGTGCAAAAATGCATAAATGTTCCTCCCCTTCGAGGATCGAGAACAGCTGCTGTATCCCTTTTGTGTTTTTTTTGTGTTTTTTTTTTTTTTTTTTACCTTTTGAAGCTGAGGAACATGATAAGAGACGGCAACACATGCACAGCCTGCAGTATTTCAACTTTTTTTTTTCGTTCAACAGAGCTATGAGAAATCTAAATGTAACGGCATACATGTGCATACGTGGTTGTGTGAGTGTGTATTTGTCTGTGTGTATGTATGTGTGTGTGTGTTTTTAGTAGTCAGGGCTATTTTTACCAGGCATATTGGACAGATCAGGGCTGGTTTCCCTGAGAGCTTATGCCATACTTTTTGTGATTTTATTTTATTTTGTATCTTTATGTTCGTTATGGCGTAAACTATTCTGAACTGTGGCTGGAGCATTGCTCTGCCATTCTGATTCAGTGACATGTTACGGTGGAGGATTTGATTGGCGAGCAGAGAGAATGTATGGAGAGAAAACAGGAATTCTTAGTTGTTGGTGGCACAGCTCCTAGTTTCCTAATGTGTTGCCAGGGGAATACAGAAATGTTTTTGTTCACGGCCAACCATTAATGTCACTCCAATGTTTTAACGATTTACTCTAATACATCTCGCTGCTTCATCACTGCCACAGCTCACATGTCGACAATTCCATCCTGTTTTGGATTCAAGCCATTTCTGTGCGTTGCATCAATTCATGTGTGATTGTCATGTTAAAGACAAGTTGTTGTTTTTTTGTTTTTTTTACTGTGGGTTTAACAGTCCAGCCATGAAGTAGAAGTAGATGTCAGATGCAGTGCCATGAAATAGGTGCTGCCTTTCCTGCACTGGTGCTGTGTGTTCTTCACATGTCATTCACACACAGCGTTTTAATTTTTGCGAACATTTCTCAGGGGCAGAGCGGATCTGCGTCAGAAATAATCTCACCGGTTTGAGTTGGAGCTCAGCGGCGGAGATGGAGAGCCGCAGTTCATTAGAGCCTCGAAGGCGAGCAAGAAGCTTAGCTCAAAGTAAACGAAAAGAGACTACAGTACAGCCCATGGCAGTGACTTCACACTAGTCATACTAATCTCACTTTGAAATCGTGGGAATGCCTGATGGTAAAATCCGACAGGTTTCCGACCACAAACCACCAACTCCTTAAAACTGGAGCGTGGGACTTTTGCATATAAATGAATGTCGGTTGCATCTAAGCCCTCGCCAAACGAGTTCACACAATCCTGATCAAGTATATCGGATTGCGGCGTTTCCCGCGCTGGTGCACGTATGCCCGCGGGTGAGCTTGCTGCATCTCCCCAGCCCTGAGCTATGTCCTCTCTCTAAGTCGACCTTGACTTCGGTTTCATTTTTGTTTTCAAAGGAACATTTGCCTCCGTCTGTCGAGTTTTACCGACCACGGTTTTCTGCCTTTGAGGAATGTTTGTCTAACGAAACAGCACATTGCTTATCCGGTCAGTGTTAATACTACTTTTGAATGCGTTGATACTTTGATGAGTGTATTCACTCGTGACGTGTCTTACGTCTTGCAGGATCGTGTATTGCCATGTTTGCCTTTTCTTTTTTTTCTTTTTCTTTCTTTTCTCATGATACTTGTCCAACCTGTGAAAGAAAAAAAATAATAATGTTCTGACTCGAGGATGAACGGCAAACTCTTTAAATGTGTGACAAATGTTGACATTTTAAAGAAATCAAATGGAAAACTTTGTGATAATAATTGACACAAGGCACAATTGTAATCCTCTACAATGTACCATTGAAGGATAGATATACCAAGAAAGCATTGTACCTCGAGCCTTGTGCATGGCGCAAACGTCTTGCGGCGACATCAAATTTAGTGAGTTGATATGTGCACTTACCAAATGAGTGTCTAAAATACTGTGAATTTCTGCTGAAGAGGGCAGTTTACTGGGAAACTCAACTGTCTTGGGAAAAGTGTACAGTAGTGTGTGTGTGTGCAGAAGTAATGACATGATTAAGTGCAATGCACAATTCAATTTGACTTTGTACATTATTGAAGTGTTCAATAGAGAGAAATTGGTGTATTTACATCGGTTTTATAAGATTTACAAATGTAACATAAGGCTTTGTCACGTATGTGGGGAAAAAGTGTACACTTGCATGTGAATATTGGTGCATGAGAAACGTATTTCTTATTTCTTTAACACATTAGTTGGTCTCAATCTTAATTTGTGCATTTGGACGATCTGTTGATACCGTGGATGTTTTTTTTGACAATCTCACTTGCACAGTAGCCTTGACAATAATTACTATAAGTTCCCTTATAAAACAGTGATGTGTTTGGTAGATATATAGGTGTCGATCTTTTCCGTCCCTTCCCACAGAAAAATACTGTGAGACGGACAAATACGTAAATGCCGACCATCACATGCATAAAGGAGATGCGGCGGTGTGGGTTAGCGCACAAAAATGTACAAATGTGAATTCATTCAGTTTTTTTGCACCAATATTCAGATACACGTATTCGACATTTTCCTTCACGACATTATTTACATTTGTGAATGTTTGTGAAACGCACGTAAATCACGTATTTTCTCTCGAATGTTTTTTTTGGGTTTTTTTGCACTGCAAAACTTAAAACTGTTGTTTAAATCAGAGGGTGCACTGCTGACAACTGTATTTACCCAAAAGCCATTTTTAACACAGTTTAACTGCAGATGTTGAGACGACGTTGTTTGCTTCGAATCATAACTGTCCTTGTTAATGAAGTCTCTTGTAAAATAACCACCAAAGTTCACGTGGCTCCTCTGCTGTATATGAAATGCATGGCTGTCCCTATTAATGCTAACGATGAGTATAACATCGCACTCCATGCGTCTACCATAGGGGTTTCATTTTAAACGCATGAGTGTGAAACGCCGCAGGTGACCCTGAAGTTCACTTCAATGCATTCAAGGTTGCAGCGTCAGTCACAGTGTGGCCCACGTGTCGAAGTATCAAGTCTGCATTCAAATACATGAAAATCGACGCCACTAAATCCTACACACTGGACCTTTTTGAAGTCAAGTCTCCATGACAATCCCCAAAATGTACACTCAGGTTCCCCTCCAGAGACTCCATAAACACACGGCTGCAGTATTTCGTTCGTGTTGAGGTCATCCGGCTCCCTCGGTGGTGCAGCATTGTATACTCCTGTCTGTGTGCTTAAAATACCTGACCTGTCCTTAGAAACCTATTTTGATCTGCTATATTAATCTAAACTATTTATACAGATATGACATTGTATATGTGCATATGGTTGTGTTATAGTGCATATTATAAGGGCTCAAACTACGCTGGCAGTGGATTGAGGAAGAAAAAGTGCTTATAAGCAGAAATAAGGTTCTAAGAGGTATGTGAGACAAGACGGAGGAATGAATAAAAACATTTCATGAAATCAGTTGGAATTCTTGTCATTTGTTGGTTAGGTTCTTACTTGCACCCGCAGTCAGTCTTTGCTTCAACCCAAGAGCATTTTCCTTTCCTGACATTCTTCTGATACCACTTCCATTTGTGTCAGGGGGTCTGTCATGCCTTTCCACATGAAGTCAGTAATCAAACATTATACAGAGGACAAATGCATAGGGGGAAAAAAAGAAATGGTGTAGGAAACAAAATAGAGGTAAAAAAAAAAAAGCAAATGAATACTAGTAGAGCACTGAGTATATACACCACACAGTGATAGTGCATATATTGTACTTTCAACAAGAATGTATTCTATTCGCAAATGAAATGTTTTCTCATTGATCATTCCTACATATGACCAATAAGTGGCAAGCTTAGGTTTAAATCTACACAGTCTGCTGTACGTATTTCCCAAATCTTAGGGAATGTTGCATTAGTTGTTTTATGGTTCACATCCGTGCACATTTATCATCATCATCATCGGTGCTGGTCACCGTATCAACGAGGTAAAATTATCATCTGTTGCAGGAAAGTGGACTATGTATGTAATATGAATGTTCAACATGTATAAATGTGATATCTACAGTGTGTTCGTTAGGCCCAGTACGTGTATCCCATTACATATCTGTGCCATAGAGGCAGCGGCCAAAATTGACATCTTATACAAAATGATATTTTTTTTTTGGATACTTACATACTGAGAATGAATCAAAGTGAAGATTGTTGTACTCTCAGTAATGATCTCCACAGACATATCATTACCAATACAGTATGTGTTACGTCACTCTTTAAGGACGTGATGTTTCTTTTTTTTGTTTTTTTTTGTATTTCTTATTTTTATTCAGTTGCGTTTATCATCTCTCTGAGCAGTGAAGTGGCCTCAGTGGATTGTGTGTGACGCTGAGTGCCTTCATGGACTCCACCAACAGCTGTCCTGGGGAGACTGCATAGCCGAGACAGTGGTGAAGTTGGGTTAAAGTTGGTGAGCCAGCAGAACGCCCCTCCGCACCCAGAGGTGTCTTTCACCCCCTGATGGCAGTAGGGTGACGCTTATTTTACCTCGCAGGCCTCGTTTCAACTGCTCGGGGCTGATTTCAAAGTATTACTTACTAAAAAAAACAAAACACACAACCAATGTATTTCTTCCCAATATTAGTGAAGATTATTATGTTTAAATAAATGTATCACACGTTTTGATTTACTATTGTGTAATTAATTCCTTCGACATAAATATTTTAAGAGAAAATAATAAATAAATAATTTATAATAATAAATAAATAATAAATAAAAAAATGTTCATAAGGGAGTTCTATCTAGTTCTATTTTGTGTAAATATTCTCCGTGTTCATGATGTATTTTCAATAACTCCCATGCAATGTGCGTCAAGTGGAAGATTATATTGAAGAAAAAAAAAGAAACATTATATTTATTTAAACATTTTATTAGTAAACTAAACTATTTAATGACACATTAGTCATCAACATGAAATCACCATGTTCACTACTATTGACAATTTTGCATGAAGTATTGACAAGAAAGCTCATTGTGTGTTGTCTCTAAATCAGCCCCTGGGAGTTAAACCGAGGTGAGCTAACCGTCCTCTGCCTGCTTTATGGGGGAGGGGGGTGGGGGGGGGCTGACGCTGCTGGGTCCGGAGTGAATGTCTCGTCCAATGACCAACTTCAAACTCACTTCGCTGCGACGCAGCAGAGGAGGGGAGTGGGTCCGAGACCTCAGCCACTGCCGCTCCACTGTGGATATCCAGACAAGAAAAGGAGTGAATCAAGACTTCAGCGGATTTATTCAGCCTCCCATTGTTGGGAAACAGTGACGAGTAAAACGGGAGGTGAGGATGTCTTTACAAAAGCTACCAGGCTCTTTTGGAGTCATGTTCCCAGCGTACTCTATGCCCATGAAAGCGGAGCGCAGTCGGAATAAGGAGCGGCTGGAGGCCAGCTTGGCCGGCTTGTGTGAGCTGGAGCTACTCAAACAGAGGCAAGAATGCCGGGTGCTGAGCGCTCTCTGCCTCGGGGACTCTCCGGGTCCCGGGCGTCCGCCTTGGGGAGCCCTACGGTCGGCACGCTGCGCCCTGGACGCACCAAACGGCAACGCGTCGGATGACTTTAGCCTCAGCCTCCAAACTGTAAGTAACTGTAAAATTATGGTTATTTTGGATTGAGAGGGTTGCAATGGGCGTCCTGCTACTGTGCTGATGTAAAGGACAGTTTGTAGGGTAGCGTTATAGATGTAAAGTTGACTAAAGGGTGGCTCTGTGCGTGGTGTGCGCCATGGGAGCTGTTTCGAAAACTTTGCATATAAAGGGCCCCACATCGGGATCCTTATATGATTAGAGACACACAGCATGTTAAGGTTCAGTCTTATCAGAAGGGTTTTTGTTGTTGTATGTGATTTGGCCCATACAGTCTGCTGCAGGCAGAGGTGTGTGCGTAGTGGGGGGAGTGCTGGCATGGACATTTTTTTTATATATGTACTTTATATGCTGACTTTTAAGGATTAAGTGTGTCAATGGCGTTGAAACTAGCCTGGTGTTGGAAAACTGGAGGTCCACGGACCTGGTACATAAACTACTGGATTAGATTACCAAGCACTGAGTTTATGTGGACAATTAAAAGAAAAGAAAGGCAAATCCTCTAAGGCTGTCATTGACCTCAGTGTGCAAAAATGAAAAACGCAAAGTCAGGAGGGCCCCTTAAGTCACACATTACCATTTAAGGGCAAATTTGGGGGTAGCTTCATTACTTTATCCATTTCATGCTGAAGACAATGGAATATCCAGACATTTCTCTCCCTTCGAGTTTTGGATAACTAATCCAATAAAAGTTGAGGTCATTGCTTTCCACAAAGACTGCCTCACTCCTCGGGATTTGTTTGAGATTGCATCGAACTATTTGGAACTCTTTGAAATCGATTCCAAAACCAACATCGCCTTTTTTAGATTAATTGTTGGATCTCAGCAGATGATGCTTCGGAGTACAAAAAGAAAGGCCTCAGGAAACAACTGCTTTGGATTTCTTCGGCAAATGCCAAATATGTAGCGTTTAATGACGCATTGTTGCCAAAAATGACAACATAATATAAGTATAATACACACTGGAGCAGTTTCAGATGTCAAAAATGAAAATTTTGATTTACAAGCATGGATACACTCTGGGCTGATTTTCAATTACAAAAATGAAAATGTAACAAACGTGTGTGTTATTCACTTGGTGTCTGCTAGAGTCATACAGCACGAAGCTGTAGCAAACACTGTCGTATTTCAAAGACAGGACATTTCTGGGTGAGTGTCACAGTGTGTTGTCATTTTTTTTTTTTTAAAGAGCCATGAGATGTCATGACTCTCAGGATCTGTTTCTGAAATTAACTAACTGCCATTGTCTAAGATACCTCCAGATCCCTCCAAGACCGGTGAGCCTGCAGTACAATCAGCTCTGTGCATTAGTGAGACAAAATGTATTCCTGAAACGGGACGCAGCGGATAAGAAGATGAACTAGCTCCTCCCCGGCGAGAAATGTGAGACTGCCCACATAAAACCAGATGGATTTTGTCTGACTCATGACAAAGAAATATTCAAGTGGGCCATAATGTGTTTTACTGATATTTGGACATGACCCGGCTCCTGCTTGGTGAGTTACGCCAAAGTGTTCCAAAAACATAGACACTGTACAATCAACCATACAGAGGCTTGCTGTGGAGAAAAGCAAGCAGCCGGACTCTGTGTCATGGTCGGATCCATCCTAGGACTTTTCATGCGTCTACAGAATTAAGAAAAGATCACAACCATAAAGTGTATGCCCAAATTCAGTGTATCTAGTATGTCTAGTATTATTAGTATTACAGGTCATTTAGCAGACTCTCTTATCCAGAGCGACTTACAGTGAACTAACTACAGGGACAGTCCCCTGGAGCAACTCTGGGTTAAGTGCCTTGCACAATGGTGGCAGCCTGGTATACTCACAAACTTCACAATGAAAGCCTGCCCATTACACCCCCCCCCCCCCCCCTGCCTAGTACTGCAGTATGAACGTCCAATAAGCTATGGAAGGCATTTTAACACTGAGATTCAGGTGCTGAGATATTGTTCAAGCAAAGCAGTGCCAATGAGTAATTTACCGTACGTAGACCATTGTTTAATTCCTAAAATATGACACATGACATCTGATTCAGGGACATTAAGACCGTCCGCACGACTGCAGGGTTCGTATCTGTTGACTGATGGATCCTCGAAATGCCAGGAATTCCTTCTGTGAGGACTTGAGGATGCCACCAGTGTTTGCACTATAAATGAACTTTAATCTGATAAGGTATTTCCAGTTGCGGCATATTTCATGGCCATGGAGTCAAATAAAAAAGACAAACATCTCTAAAAGGCATGAGCGGAGAACGACTGAAGCACAGGATTGAAATCGAATCCTCCTCCCTGGGAGAGACAAGCCCTTCTCACGTACGGACACTCGGTCGGGACCCCTTGGCGTCACTTAGGTTCAGGCAACACATCTACTTGGTTTGGTTTAGAAAAAGATCGAGCTTTGGGTTAAATAAGCACGTTCGGTATTTAACTTAATTTACGTTCGTAACTTTGAGTTCTGGTTTCACACGGGACACAAACAGCGGTCTCCTGGGTGAAAGTCCTGCGTGTGTTTGATCCATCAATCCCTTGCGCAGATGGAGGGAATGGACAGCCGGAGCGGTTGCTCTGACCGTCTGATATTGCCGCGTATGGGTTTAGATGGAGGTACTTAAAAAGTGTGGTTTGTAATGGCTACCTTGTGTATCAGATGTCCAGGGTCATTTGATGACCTGGGAATGACTGCGGGCTGGGAGACAATGATCTGTAACAAAGGCACATTAACTCTTAGATGAGGCATGACAACTTTAAATATACCTTTGTAGTTCCAAGCGTTTTACTGTTACAGCCTTTGAGCTCATCCTGCATCCCTATTTTTGTTTCTGTTCAATCAGGTAGGGTCACTGAGATCACGATTTTCAAGAGAGACCTGAGAATGAAGAAAAACATTCACGGTCAGTCCTTCAACACAGCCGGACAAGAATTATACAAGAAACTATTGCAACAGTCAGATGGTCAACGTTTCAAGTGAAGTTGAAGGAAAAGTTCAACATTTTTGGAATCACACTTAATTAAAGACTTACATAATACATAAATGAGTGTATACAGGCCGTATAAATGAACAGCTGGGCTGGCTTTGTTCGAACAGGAAATACCAACACCTGTAATGCCACGGATAAACATACCGTATCTTGTTTGTGTAATCTGTACACAATCTGTATGCAAACAGAAATGTAAAAACATCCGGTTATGGGCTGGAACTATTTCTTCCGGTGAGCGGCGGCAGCGGTCTTGTCACTGCAGGGTTGCTGGGCAACCAGCGGAGACTGCGGGGAATTCACTGTACCCTGATAAAAAATCTTTTGAAAAGCGTGAAAGCTGCCAAAACGTATCTACTGAGTAATAAATGTTATAAGTGGCCACAGTCGGACCGTCTGAAACAGGATCTGGTCATCAGGCTGTTCTGCTCCCTCGTGGTTTCCAAGACGCTCAAAGCTTCAGATTCTGACTGCATAATCTTTTCATTTCTAATGAAGTAGTGACTGCTTTAGACCTGTATTTGCCACGACGCCCTGTCTTTCTCAGGTTCTAGTTTAAGGCCTTTCCTCTAACAGTTTCATCACATTCTCCTTTTGCGATTGCTGCATTACCCATCCCTATAATTGCATTTGAATTCTCAAAGCACCGTACTGTGTCATCTCTTCTGTCAGGGTTGCTTTCTCGATTCCGTCCGCAAACTTTATCTCAGTCAGCTCATAATCTGCTCTGAAATATGTCACTTTCAATGACATTTCCCTTTCCATAACTCTCATGACCACAATTAGTATCCATCGATGTTGTTCTGAGGGTATTTTACTTCCATTTAGTCATCATAGGATTATGCTCAAGCATAAATAATCCAAATCTTTCGGAGCACATTTGCGGAATGGTAAGTGCGCACAGTCAATGTTTATATCCAGTATATGAGCTGCACTGATACACTTCTCATTCCGTCCCCCTTGTTGATATTTCTGCGTATGGCATGTGTTTCCAACTGCTTGTCTGAGGGTGTCATATGACACATAACTCACAACATTTCAGACCACTCGGAATGTGTAACTTCTAAAGGGTTATATACGCTTTCATTTTCTTTACTCAGCGCCAGTTCATCTCAGCCTGTGAGTGTGTAGACGTGTGTGTGTGTATGTGTGTGTGTGTTTGGGTAAGATGGAAAAAGAGGTGAAGGGGATCGAGAGAAAAAGCTCCTGACTGCGATGCAGGAAAAACAAAGTCATGCAGAGAAAGAATGCGTGTTTGTGTGTGTATGAGAGAGAGAGTATATATGTGTATGTATTCCTCAGCGGGAGCTGTTGACTGCCATGTGACAGCTGACAGCAGCTGGGGAGGCAGCACAGCCTTCACTGTGTGTGTGTGTGTGTGTGTGTGCGTGTGTGTGTGTGTGTGTGTGCTCTGCATAATCAAATAACAACACTGATAAGTAGAATGGCATTTGTGAGAGCACAGACCACCGCCAGGGCCAATGGTGCATTCAAGTGTTCCTCAGATGGACCCATTACCTGAGTGGGGAAGTCGCTCTTCCGACTTTGGTGTGTTCATGAGCTTTAAGTAGTCGCGATGTGGAAACAACATGGACGCTAAAAATAAGATGTGTTGCACGTTATTGCTCAGAGAATGTTGACGTCTCTTTTCCAAGTTTTTGTTCGCGTGAACTTTCCCAGTCGGCAAAACATTTTTCCAATTATTACGCCACCGCATGGATGCAGCACACATGCCCTATCTGGTATCGTAAAGGAAAGTGAAACATCGTTTGTGTATGCGCCCCCATGTTTCGGGATTCTTCCTTTGGCCCATGCTACACCCTTTAACCAAGCGTCATGACAACCGGGACGGTAGCCTCTCCGACAGAATGAATGATGTGCTGTGTTGGTAGTGATGTGATAATAGAGGCAGGATTAGTGTTACAAGATTACCAGTGTAGAGTTGCTCCTTTAAACAGCAGAGCGTCTGACGAAACATGATGTGGAGAATGAGCAGAAACACCCTTCATCAACATCATGATTTGCCCTTGAGCAAGGCATTAATCCACCAACTGCTCCAGCGGCCAACCACCCGGGGCAGAGCGCATGACGTGCATTTGTCACAGTGGTGTGTGTGTTTACAGTGTGTGTTTGTGTTGCCATCCGACATACAGTAAGTCTCCAGCGGGGGACCTTTGCAGCTGTGTGACCAACCTGTCACTAAAGCCAAGAGAAAACACTCTCAGCTGTAATGGATTGTGTTTTGCTTACGTTTCGCACCTCGCTGTGTTGCGCAAACACAGTAGCATGTCTGTAGCTGTTTAAGCTTCGAGTGGGGTAGAGCGAGGGGACTGGGGGGTCTTTACTGAGCTGGCTGGTCACTTGTGAGGTCTCCAGAACAGAAACTACCACTTGGTTACTTTGAGTCACAGCTGTGCAGCTTCAGGGGCATCAAGGGGGGAAATGCATTTCTACACGCCAGGACACAATAGCCGCAGAGCCTATCCTATGTCTAATGATTGCAAACCAAAATGTTTCTTAAATAAAAATAGAAATGTTCCAAGCTTTTATGACAAACCATTCTCATGTTGCTGTCAGAGGTAAAGGTAGTAATGGTGAAACAACAAAATCACGCAGTCCCAATATACTGTACACTTCAAACTGTTGAGGATAAAAAAGCCACATTTTCAAGTCAGGCTGGACATATTAAATCGCCTGGGGACTAATGTACTCCTCTTCTCAAAAACCTTGCTCTGGTTGGTGGGCGATGCTAAGAAGGAATGTAGAGACAATTTAGGAAACGTAGGAAAACACACAAGCTGAAACGTGGTGTACAGACCGCTTGGTCAATGGGTCAGCACACACCGTTGCCAGGGGTCAGGCAGAACTCTCACACACATTATTTATTGAGCACAGCTTACCCTGAAACTGATGGATAGTGTTGCTAAACATATGTATAGCATAGTTGCATGCAAAGGATTTGACCACCTGATCCACAATAATGTAGGAAACAACATCCAGTTGGGACGGGACTAAAGTTTGCAAGGCAAAGGGATTCCAGTATGTGTTGGTGCCATTTTAGGAGTTTTAAGCAAATGTTGATGATTATCAGGACCATTTTGTGAATCGCAATTATTTTGCTGGCATAATATCCTCTGGTAACAGTAAAAAGGTAACGCATATAACACAGCATACACTCTAACAGCACAATTCAGCCCATGTGTAATTTGAGGAAAATAGTCATGTGATCAATACATCCGACAGTAAGCCCCAGTATGTGTTCACTGTCTGGCTTTAATCAAGTGAAAGGAAATTACCCAGAGCTCTCCAGGACACTGAAGGAGATTTCCTGGGTAATCAATATATTTTTTTTCCAAGAAGGGATCAACTCATTTCAGGGTATAGAGGAAGAAACCATGTCTTAAACAGCTCCATCTGACTGTAATAAACTCTCAGTCAGATCAGCCACTGAGGGGATCCCGGGCAGGCAGTGTTGGTCCTGAGCGTAAGAGCTGGCAGCAGTTACTCGGCCTTCACAGCCTGATGTCCGCTCACTCTAGTTGATCGACTTCCTCCAAAAGTCCTCTGTCTTGCACGACAGTAGTTCCAGTTCAAATGCATTGGACTGTATAGGGCACAGCAACAGCTGCCAACCGCCTCCTTAGCTCCGCTGTGAAACCTGAGCTGGGCCGTGGATGTTTCATTTTCATGGTTGTTCATCATCTGAAGATATAATACAGGAAACAGGGAACCATATTTGGAGTTTGGGTACCTTCACATCTGGTTTGAACAAAGCTGTACTAGTGGCCAGCCGTCCATGGCGAACGTTCCAATGTGACTTTGAAAAGTAAGCTTTCTGCCGTTTCCACGTGCATTGACATTATTCAATAGTGTTACCGGTTATTTCATCAACATAGAGCTGAGAGGGGAGTTGCAATATGACATGGCACTTTGGCATTGTTTTATTACTTGACACCAAAATGTTGTGTCAGAAGAATGTTTAAAAAAAATGTAATCTGATGGTCCCAGATGTTCAAAGTGAAAACAAGATCCAGTTCTCAGCACGCAATCAAAGTCCATTTAGTGGATGATGAGAAAGTGAAGGAAATGAGATCTTAGTGCCTGCACTCATTACAATTATATTCTAATTATAACCAGAGTAGCACAATAATGATTTTACAACTTTCCCGTTTTAATTAACATCCCAAGTTGCTTGAGTTAAAATGACAACATGAAAATCCACAACTAAGTCCCTCCATCTTGCCAGTATACACTTATTTCTCATAGGCTGCTGCACATCCTTCCAAACATTCAGACTATGTTTTATGTGGTTGGTTTGATAAAACCTAATCCAACTGTTACCTTAATCTCGACACGACACTGTTTGCGTGTGATTAGGGGGCAGACAGAGAACACGTGAGACCTTGTGCTTTTACACCGTAATGGTTTACATTATTGATCACAGGACATAAAGACTGAAAGCTCTTTAAAAGGGGGGGGGGGGCTGCAAGGGGACTCTTTGTTTTTAGTCTGTCTCTGTTTGTTTTTACTCTTTTGAAACATTACTCCCATTAATCCATGTTTCCTGTTTCTGTCCACCTCAGATGGTTTTCTCTCCTTCTCTTCTTCTCTTTCTCTAATCCCCTAACCTCAGTAGGGAGAGCCTTTCTCCTTTCCCGTCCCGATCTTTGCCTCTCCATCCTTTATCTCTTTGTTGTCATGATGACAGCAGTTGCTTTCAAACATTTTCAAAATATCTTTTTAGATTTGGAGTCTAATGTGCAAGGTGCCCGCTTATCAGTACAAACACATACATTGTGCTGCATAACTGCGAGTCCACCACTGTGAAATGACCTTTCATTGAGACAGACTTCTCAAAAAGCATTCCTACCCCCACACCCAACCACACACACACACACACACACACACACACACACACACACGGTTTATCTATTCATCTGTGCTCATGTTTCAAACGGGCGTATGTCTCGATTTACATTTCAAATTTACGTCTGGGGAGAGTTCGGTGGAGCACATCTCTGTGCCACGCCTTAATTCTTGTCCATGTAAATGAATAGTCAGGTTTCATGCAAAATAACAAAGCCACTGTTGTAAAATCATCACATCCTCACATTCCTAATACTAGTAGCCTGTATCCAACATCTCATTGCTGAATTGATTCTGAAAATGCATCTATCTTTGCTACGCATAATCCCATTTCGTCAAATAAAACAATCCTGTCGACACATGCATTCCTGTTTGTGGAATGCGTATTATGTTTGTTTGTTTGCGTGAAGCTAATGTTCATAGTTTCAGGTGTTATTAGTCAGAAATGTCTTTTATTCTTTTTATTAGTGAGAAAAAGTGTTTTGCAGGAGCATCGAGCCAGAGTGAAACTTCTTGTTGTCAACTTATCAGAATAAGCCTGAAAAAAAAAAAAAAAAGATGGAAAACATTGCAAATCCTTAGCAAGTATGACTCTGTTAAAGTCATGCAGCCAGTAAGCTGAAGTCATCCAGACTACACAGAGTGTTAATTGTCTGGGACGCCGTCGTACCAAGGCTTCAGAGTTTGACCCCTGTAGAACCACTGAAAGTGCGACTGTCGGCTTTACAGCTCAAGGCGTCAGTAGTGCTGAAGGTGTGTACATGTGTGCATGCACAAGTGTGTGTGCAGTCATGCTTGATTGCGTGTCTGTCTGTGCAAAGACATGAGCGTGTGTGTGTAAGCGTGCACTCGCATGGGGGAAACAAGCAGCCATTGAGCAGTGGTCTCACATACTAAGTAGCTGCTTAAACCCACACACAACCTATTTTATATGGTGCATGCCTGACATAAACCCAGCTTAATTTTGCATGCCCAGGCATGTACATACACGCGCACACACACGCGCACACACACACACACACACACACACACACACATTGAAATCCTAAGCCTGCATGTGTTGAAGAGTCTTGTGATGCACAGACTAAGTTAGTTAGTCGGCGTGTGGCATGTTGTGAACATTCTTCTATTTGCAGTTACTTTTCTTTCAGTGAAATGTGCAATGTTTTTGTTCCAACAGTGGCATGCTCCGGGAGAAAGGGCTGTTTTTGTTTCACTCCTAACTTCCTAGTTCTTATACTCTTTGATATCTATTCTCCGATCGCCTATTTTTTCCGCTCTGATGTCAACGATGTAACTGTTGGATACGCCACATATATATATATATATATATATATACGTATTATGTGTGAGCTCTCAAACTCGATGCATTGTGTGTGAACTGAATGCCTCAAGTTAATCCAGCAGGTCTTTGGAGACTGGCCCATTGATGAACTCACTCGTGAAAATGACAGAATCATAAACACCAAAATCACCCGTGTGACTCAACTCTGAACGCTCAGGAGCTTCGGTTTCTCTGGCCAGTTACCAGTCAAAGTCCAAATGGTGCCAAAGTTTTCCATTGCTGCTCCCAAATTGTGGAAGCGCTACACTATTTCTCCCCACTTTAAATCCTTGAGACTCGTCTTTTTCACAGAGAACGTTTGAGTTTCCATAATTAAAAATATGACATACATGATTTCTTTAATTGTGTCTAGTAAAGTTATTTACCTCTTTGTTTGTATTTCAGTCATTTAACTGTATTTAGAAATTCTCCGTAATGCACTTTGGTTCACATTGGTTGATATTAAATGTGCTCTATAGACTTGACATCAGCTGACTTGACGAAGCACATGTTTGAAAGGACAGCGTTGAGATTTTAAATTGGACTTAAAAACACTTGCGCTGTATAGAGATTTCCACCCTTCATCCACCACCTTAATCTCCACTAAAACAGTAAATGCCGTCCGTGCTACATGGTAGCTTTTGAACGTCCCACCAGGCCTATCTAAATATTATTGAAAAGGTCTTACCACTTAGCTTGCAAGTTATACTTTTTCTCACTCTTGAGATAATGCTACGGCACCCCGAAGTCCCAAAAGGGGATATTGTTTCTTTATCTTGTGTGCACAAGTTAATTTTCTTGTGGGAACAAGTCATTATCTTGTGAGTACAAGATACAAAATATCACCTTACGAAATGTAGAGCGGCCAGGTGATATTTTGTATCTTGTGCACACAAGATAATGACTTGTTCCCACAAGATTAAAAAAATAAATAATACGTTACGGTGACTTATGGGGGCTCCATACAATGCTGATGGCTTTTTTTTTTCTTTTTTTTCTTTTACCATCAAGTCAACATTGTAAGCATATTTACAAAATGTTAGGTAAGAGCCCCAGAGCCAATGACATACCGGGTGCACAAGTATAACTTTCAGTATGTGCATTCTCATTATACAGTCTTGCAACGTGCTTCTGCCAAACAACTTCACTTCTGGTCTCAAAGGTGTATGGAAAATTGGACTGGGGCAAAAACTTGGAGTGGCTTCTCAGCCACCTCTATTTACTTAAACTCTCCTAGAGCAACAGTTCTCCATTTCCTGAAGCGAATAGGCAGATGTGATTATGTTGGAGAGAAAGATGTCATTTCAAGAACTCTATACACTTTTATAGATATGATCTACTTCTGCAAAGGCGTCCAGTGGATAAATCACGGAGGCTGTTATTTTTTTATGATACCTGTCTGCTCAGCTCGGAGAGGCTGCAACCCTCACAAATCTCATTATGTGAAGCAAACTGGACATGCCACGAGTCCGCGCAGACGCAGTCCAAACCCTGTTTGTGTAAGGCAGAATGAATGTGTGGTATTTGGTTCTTGTGTTCAGCTGGTACATCTCCCTCCCAGGGCATACATACAGCTCGAAAACCAGCCTTACAAAAAAACAAATTTGAAGCTCCCGCTCCTCATCTCAACGGTGGTGCGAAGCTTTCCGAATAACTTCATCGTGTGGAAGCGGCGGACATGATGATGATCCAATATATTAGTTAAAGTGGTACCACAGTGGCAAGATCATCAATCACGGCAATCATACGTGTCATCACGTGTGGAAGATTAGACATATCAAGCCATATTTGGCACATAGGGTGGTCAATAAATATATGATGCAGTAATTATTATTAAAAACAGTGATGTAATTACGGTAAATAAATATGATTATGCAGCACAAGCCTTTCCTCAGTATTATTGACGTGTGGTGGAGAATGTGGTGAAGTGCTTTACAGCAGGAACATAAATGAGGTGTTGTTCTATGAGATTAACCAGAACGCTGTATTGGAAGTTGGAGAGAAAGTGAAAAGGCAATTTGAGAAATCACTTACATCATCCAGTTCATTAAAACAATGCCAGGGAAAGTCTGTGCGACGTCAACATAAATGATTTATGGGGAAATGACCTCACCGATGTGAAGTAGATGTTGCGCCTGAGAAAGTAGGCACATGTACGTATTTTTGACTTATTGATTTTGCAAATGTGCCGAATCTAAAAGTTTTGTCAGAAGGAACACTTCATTCAAAAATGCCATTCGCCAATCTCCCTCCACTTAAAAGCAAAACGTTTAGAACATACCCAACGGTTGTTTTTAGCTGGGAAGACTTTGTGGCACATGCTGTTAGGAATACTTTTATGGAAATGTATCATTCCAGTCACTTGTTTAGGATAAGGGGGATAAAACAAACTGCAGCAGCTGATATTCTCTGTTTTGATTTAAGTTGTGGTGAAGAGATAATTAAAAATTATCATTATTGATTGCAGCTGGTTTTCCTCTCATGTCTTGACATACAGCTGTTGCCCTGTAAGTGTGTGTCATTCGTGAAAAAAAAAAAAAAAAAAGAGAACAGAAGACTTCTCATGGTCTCCGTGTTTTGGCAGTTTCACGGCTCTAGTTTGCATGACAGATTTTTATAGATGGCCTCGTCGTGGAAAACATAAGTAGTACAGACGGTTCCCCACCGAGTATATAACGTTTATGATCTTTTTATATCCTGCAGTATCACTACGGGGATGCCTGAGGTGTATCATTTTTGACAAATAGTAGCTGCACTATAAAACAAAGTTTAACTGTTGTAGCTGTACACCGTTATTGCTTCAATCATTATTGGTTTACAACTTGCATCTGAAAGTATTGCTATAAAACAGACCGCATCAGTGATCCAGATGGTGGCATTTGATGGATTCTCTGCAGTAAGTATCTCAAATGTGAAACATGTGGGTTTGGTTAAACACGTGAGGGCATCTATAGAAATCAGCTGACTGACTGTTGTGTCCCTGGAGTTATCTGACGACCGTTTTTATTTAATGCATGGGAAACTTTTATATAATTCACGCAGTACAGTGTATTATGAATAGGAGAAGTATTTTCGCACCAGGTTTTCTCTTATTTCTGTCTGTGTCTGGCGGGGGGGCTGATGGTTGGCGTGTTATTGTTCCAGTGTTATGATAGTAAGTGCTTGTGGCCATAGCTGTCTGTGAATGTGAAGGTTGTTGCTCTCTGCGTCTCTACCTCTCCTCCTGGGAGAGGTGCGGGGAGTTATATATGCACACTATTCGCATATTTGTCGTGTTGCTCAGTAGGGTGTTTTGATCGTGTTCCAGCCCTTCTAAGTACAATCTCTGTACCGACTCTGTCTGTCTGTTTGTATTTCAGAGCGCTCTCCAGTTTACGCCCTGTGGTATGAAGGCCTCGTTAGAGCAGCAGGTGGCCGAGCTGAAGGTGAACACGGAGGTCCAACCAACAGATTCCCCGACTGATCTACAGGAGGACGGCAAAATCATTTCAGGTAAAATAACTCTCCAAACATAAATTTATTTAAATTTTATTTATTTCATTTTTTTTATTATTATTATTATTGTGATTGTTATTATGATTTAAGGTGGAAACCATGTAATATTATTTTACAATATGAAAGTTTTCAGTACTTTGTAACTAATAAAAGGAGATAAACAGATACTGAACAAGTCTCCTCCACATCTTAATGGATTAATCTCCCAGTATTATTTTGTCTTAATACTGACCTAATTTAAGCTCTGGATGAGCTCCATGCAGCATGAAGGGAGCAATAGCTATTGTGTTCTAGTTCTAGTGTTCTAGAACCAAAACATGCATTGTGTGACACAGTCATTATCAAGAGCGATGGGTTTTTCTCTCCCTGCTGTAGACACTGGGGCCATTAAGGATGCAGTTTAGTGCCTGGCAATCAAACATCAAGCAGACAAATCTATTACACATCCTCAGTGGCTAAGCATCTTCATCTCACCGCATCTAAGCCCATACTTCATGTTTATAAAGCAGCTGAGACGCATATCTGAGAACATTGGGGTTTAAAATGACAAACATTGCTGTCTGTTGTACCACAGAGGCAGTAATCTCATGGTAAGCCAACAAATTGCTTGAAATGTGTGTTTGAGTATACTGAAAGAAAACGAATCGCTCCTGTGTATCAACTAGCAAATGAATAGGGGGGTATTATGAGTGGAATATAACTAAAATAGTATTCATAAAACTGGTATATCTGGTGATATTTCAACTAGCTCAGAATCAGTGTTGCATGTTTTTGTATGTCATTAAAATTGAATGAACTAACATTATCAACTGAGTGTGAAGAGGTAACAGAGTTGACGTCATGTCAAAGACGTCTATGTGTTGTGTTATAGAGATATCTACTGAAGTTAGCATGCTAACTGACTAGCGCCGCTCCGTCCAGTCTGTAATACCACTTGTTCCTCTAGAGGTGATAGTGAGTCACTGTAGCACCAGTCTACCCTCAGTACAGAGGGAGAAGAAGTACAGCTGCCTGACTCGCTTGTCAATAAGACATCCATGGTCCGTGTCTGTTTTATAGTTTGTTTTTTGGCTTAAATTCAAACTGGCAGAAACGAGAAAACAATTTGCACCATTGCCTCGTCCTCACAGCCGCCAAAGGGCTGTTTTTTCCGGGTAAAGAGTGGTTGGCAGTGCAGGCTGGGCTGCTCTCCTGGACGAGGAGAGGACGGGACAAAGGTGCGGGTCAGTTACTCATTTCTGCCACTTTGGATTTAGTCCAATAAACAAACTGACGTAACATTACATTGAGCGTACAGCCACAGGTTAACATTGCCACAGTCAACACACAGATGGGTAACATAAAGGCTGACGCCACACGTGAAGATTATAAAATAGCTGTGTTATTTTGAACAGCTTTCAGAGTTCAGCACTTTGGTAGCATTGTGCATATTCTTACCCTGCTGTTAGTTGGTAGTAGGCTTTGTAAATTGATATTGTATGGAGCCAGTAGTCGAGGTCAAATGCCCTATTTCTTTGGAGCAGGTGGCTTGGAACTACACATTGCCCCTTTAATCACATATATACAATTTGTAAATTATTTTGAGTGTCATGAGTATCATCATGACTCATTCCAACGGTTTGTTGTTATTGTTTTTTGTAAGATTTTAAGATTAACCTCCATAATTTCATTTTTAAATATCAACTTCACTCTGAAAAAAG
The DNA here is from genome assembly GCA_943593645.1 of Bovichtus variegatus. Classification (NCBI taxonomy): domain Eukaryota; kingdom Metazoa; phylum Chordata; class Actinopteri; order Perciformes; family Bovichtidae; genus Bovichtus; species Bovichtus variegatus. The sequence goes on from CALSCE010000030.1 coordinate 4,531,028, forward strand.
TATATATGAGGTTATGTTTTAATGTAATTATATTTGATATTGATTCTCATTAAGCTAAAGATATGTGACTCTCTTGTTCATGCTCCCACACCGTACTGTATAATATACAATGCAATGAGAAGTGTCACATTGATGCAAAGTCTTTGTCTTACATTTGGAATGGTCAGGATTTGTAGACTACGATGTGTTTTGTACCTTAAGAAAGGGGAATTATGTTCCTGGTGGTAAGAGCAACAATCATTCTGATCACATTCTTTGCCTTTGCTCTGTTTGTCAGGAGGCGTCCTTGCAGCCAGGACAAATGAATCTCCTGAATCAAATTACCACCTTTTGGTCCCTCGTTCCCTCTCAGCACCTGAGGGGACAGGGGAGACAGAGACGGGAGAGACATGGCTGTCAGACCCAACAAGATGGGCCCCGGTTACTGATGCTTTGGGGGAGATGAGGGATGTTGACCCCAGTCAGGAAGATTATCAACAAGCACAAAAAGTTGAGACCTATATATTTGGATTGATCCAACGCCGAGCTCTACCCACGCGCTCCTCAAAGCCCCGCACCAGCCTGGCACATGATGCCCGAGCTGTCAATGTGGTGAGGCAGAGTAGTTTGTGCCGCAAGGATGAGCAACATTCACCTAAGCAGGTGTCTGTTAAAGAGATCGCTGCTCCGTCCCAGTGTTCAGAGGGAACTGTTTCACAGGCTTGTCATAACCTTGATCACGAGCCTTACCTAGGGACAGGGTTTACTGAAGATGTCCCGTACCACCACAATCTACAGCAAAGTATCCAGCATCCACCAGGGCTTTATCACAGGTCAAGGCAGGCCTCAATGATTAACACCTCCCGCTCAACATTACTGGACTATCCAGCTTGCAGAGTGCTGCAAACCCACCCAGACTCCAGCAATAGCGAGCCTGATTCACCCCAACTTTTCCACAACTTCCTTTCCCCTCCAGCTCTGTCAAAGCCTCATCAATCACTCTCACCTGATGAGCAGCTGGTCAATGCAGAGTATATTCCAGCCCAGCCTTGCAGAGCCTCCACCAGAGCTTATGCCCATCACCATTCAAACCCCCACAAGGGGTCTGGGGTGCCCAAACCCAACCGAAGCACATATTCTCCCGAAAGAAGCCATCATCATCAAGAGCAGCTGCCCACAGCATCTCAGATTCAACCCTCCAGATCCCGAGCGGGCCCAAAGAAGTGTCGCTCGAATGAAGACAGAAATGGTGCTAGCAGGAAGCCAGGCAAGAAGGCATGTAGATCTCAGTCAGAGAACAGCCTGCAAAGAGTTCCAGAACGCAAGTACAATACAGTAGAGAGGGATGGTGGAGGAAGTGGAAGCGGTGGAAGGGGAAGTCGCAGTAGTCAATCTAGGACCAAGAAACAACAGCAAGGAGGTAGTAGCTGTCGCCGCTGGCAGTCCACCCTGGAACTCAGCCAAGACGAGGCTGACCAGCCACCCATGCAGGCACCCATGCAAGGCTCTTCATCTTCAAACCAAAGGGACCATTGTGTAAGGCGCACACGCAAATCTCGGCCCACACATGCATCGCATGCCTACCCACACCACCACCACTCCCACCATCAGCAGCACATGGAGTACCAGGTAGAGAGGGACCAAGTACCACTGTGTCAGCCTAGTACGGACTACCCTCATCCACGTCAGGGTGAGTCTGAGTCCAGCACGAGCGAGGCTGATTCTCCAGATTCCAGCTCTTTGTCCAGTGACTCTGATGAGAGTGGTGGTCTGGTTTGGCCCCAACAACTGCCCCCTCAACTTTCCCTCCCATCACCTTCTGCACCACCTGGGGCACCTCTGCAGCCCAAGGCTTTTGTCAAGATTAAGGCCTCACATGCCCTTAAGAAGAAGATCCTGCGCTTCCGCACTGGTTCATTGAAAGTAATGACCACTGTGTAAAGTGAAATACTGGCCAGACTGAACAGCAGAGTTTTGGATTATGTACAACAATGCACCACAAACTACAGTGAATGCAAACATTATTGTGTACATGGAAGTTCTATGATCCTAGTTGACTGAATTCATTGGATGTAATAATCCTTAACGAGCAATGAAGTAAATGACCATATCAGCTATTGTTTCAAAAATAGGATGTAAAATTGTATATGAAGTGTTACATTTTACATTTATTCAGTCTTATATGGATGACTCATGTTTTGTCAAAGGGTACCATATTTGGCCACATTGGCCCCCTAAATATCTCCACCCATGGACATGCACACACCCGCTGATAGAGCATATTATAGTCCATGCTGGCATTGTCTTTGAGGTCACAGTATTTTATGATTTTAATTTCAGGCTAGGCACAGATTAATCCCCAATACACCCACCATTGTAGGGGACATTGGGCCTCATGCGAGAATATTTTTGTATCCTAATTTCTTGTAGATTCACCAAACTAGCTTAAACACACAAATCATTCGTTTTAACCTGACAAATACCACCTGTTCATGAGTAGTTGTGCATTGGTATCATATTTTATCATTAGCATAACCAACACTTTGTTATGCACAGATAGCTGTTCTTTAAGAAATATGCCAGGTTGTCAGCTTCCTTTCAAAAGAAGGACCCTTTGTCTCTAAATTGTCCATAGTGCTTTATTTCCCATTTTAAGCAAATTCTTCAAAAAACAGTTACTCATGCACAATGGAAACATATTGTTGAAAATATAGTACAATGCTGGGACATGCCACAGTTTCCTTATATTTGGACTGTGAAATCCTCTTTTGTTGCTGAAATGATGCATACCTGTTTTTATTGAATTATTAAATCTGCAATTAAATAGGATGATATCTCAAGACAAACAACCAAAGGTTAGTGCTTCGTACATGTTTTTCTTCAAAAACATACAGCTATTAAACATATTGTGGATGGAAGTTAATGTATCTGTATGGCCTAGCGAGATGTGACCATATATAAAATGAGTAGTGAAGGAGTGGATTGTTAGTACAGTACAAAGTGCTTGCGAGACATTTTGTCTGGAACTTGTGGTTGAGACAGTAAATCTCACTGTAGAAAAAAAAAACTTTGAACTGAAAAGAAGTATATAAATCTTTGACATTTAACTGTAGCAGCTGACAAGATACCGCAGTAGCAAATTTAAGTCTTTAAAAAGTTTTGGAGAGATCAAATGTCTCACTCACAGAGTCAAGTATTTTTTAAAGACCTTGTTCAAAATGTTGAGTAGCAAATTACAGTTTTTACTGTTTTAATGTTAATAAGAGGCTACTTGACTAATAAAAATGTGCCTGCCCAAAGAATGTAATGTTACAATGTCACTTTCAGTGTTTGACAGTATTATCATTTAAAGTGCACTAGCCAACTAACTATTAGCTTCTCTTTGTATGAAATTTGTTTGACAAAATGTATTATATAAAATTAAAGTGTTTGTTTTAAAAATACCAAAACAATATGTGTTGTTGTCTTTTTTTTATTATTCTAGGAAAACATTGCTACATCAACAAGTAGTTTTGTCAATGAAGGTTTTTGTTCAATGCGTCATGAAAGGTGTTCAAAGGGCCAGCCCATAATAATGTCACCAGGCAGACCACACCGCACAGCCAGGGGCGATTAAATCCTCTCATAGGCCCCTCGGCTTGGTCTTTTAAATAAGACAAACATCTCTCTCAACAGTATGACAAGATTTCAGGGCGACTACGAACACTATCTGCAACACATCTCTTCACCACTGCAAAGACAACCACCAACACAACAGACTACGTCAGGTGCATTGCAATCTGCATAAACAGTCTAGCATATTAGTGCCATAATAACGAGCATTAATATTAAACATTGACTTATCCTTTAGAAGTGTCTAAGGCTGTTTTTAATGGCAGCAAAATTCAATTCCAAGTCCAAGAAGTCCAATTCCCAAAGAATGTCCCTCTCAATGGACATTATCATCAGATGGCTTAGTCTCTCCTGATGCATGTCGTTGGTGTTTATATTGGCGTTGGGACTTGGACAGGTCAGCATATCTGTTTTGACAAGTCCCCGGGTCCACTTTGGCCCAGTAGGCACAAACAAAGTCAACAATGGAATCTCCCCGTCTACCAGGGTCAGAGTTGTATGGATCATCTGGTCTTGTGCTTACAGCAGCTATGGTACCCACAGTTTCATCTTCAGCGGTCTTTCCAATTTGCTGGTGCGGGGGCAGCAACTGACCTTTGTTGTCTTGAGGAGCAAGTGGCTCTGCTGTGGATGTGCTTGTTTCAGTTGTTATTCAGTCAATCTATAGTGCCAGTATTTGCTCTTCTTCACAACTAAGATTTTGCAATAGGGAGATCTGCTTGTTGGCTTCTTGGCTACTCTCTTAAGGCGCCATGCCAACATTAACGCTGGCCGGCGCACATTTGTCGGGTAGCTGACTTTTTTTTTTATCCTGGTGACTTTGATATTTTTTTAAGTAACTCCTGGTCTTTTTTTCTGGACTTTTGAGCAGCACTCTTTATGTCTCTGAAACAATCAGGGTCCACAAATACAAGGATACAAGGATCATTTGTCAAATATCACCATTGGCAGCCAACTGGCCAATCAGTACACAGGATTTATGACATCAACGTGTGTGTGTGTGTGTGTGTGTGTGTGCGCGCGCGCGTCAGAGAGAAGAAGAGCAGGGGGATTTTAATGGGCTGGGCTGTTTTTATGACATTATGATTCAGTTCCAGCTGCCTTAGTTATTTCAGGAGAGATCTAGAGAAAGGAGAGCAAAAGGAGGACAGGAAAGAAGAGGAGGGACTGCTCCTTTAAAACTCTGCTCCTCTGGGAAGTAACAAAACCTCTCACTTCGATAACATTTGAAGCTCTTTATCATCTCACAATCTATCTTAGTACTACCAAAAATGTTCCAGCCGCCATCCTTTTCACTCTCATATCCATCCCTTCCCTCTTCATCCCTCCATCTGTTAGTGGTTAGAAGAAACATGTTCCCTTCAGGGCCAGGAACCTGTAGTATTTCCTGCTTTGCCAGAGAGCAAGGGGGAGAGAGGCAAGAGAGGAGGAGGAGACAAAGGGGAGAACAGAGAGGCACTGAGCCTGAGGAGGAAACCCACACAGAGAAAAAGAAACAGAGAGACGTTGAGAGAGGGAGGAAGGGAGGGGGGATGAATGAAGGCCTCGTGCACATACATCTGGCTTCGATTAGCCAGACAGAGAGGGTGATGGTGAGAGAGAGGAGACAGAGGGGCTTTTATTTTTGGCACTTTTGGGGATACAGAGTGATTGACCTATTTTTTCCCCTCCATCCTCTTTGATTTTGTTTTTCCCTACTTCTACCAAGTTCATCCACATTTCAATTCTTTGAAAACCAACTTTTTTCGTCTGCTGTCTCTGTAGACAAAGAATCAGGAATGCAATTTAAGTCGTGGCCCATTTTATTCTCTATCATTTTGTTTTTTCCTTCTCCCTGCTCCACTCATCTCTGTTTCATTCGCACATATATGGTCTGTTGGTGCCAAACATCTCTTTACTGATTCCATGTCTTAACCCAGTGTGGAATATCGAACATTATCAGCCTGAAATCAGCATTTCTGCTGAGATAGATAATGAAGAGGAACCACAACTACCAAAGTAAATGTATGTTCTTTTATATGTCATTTCATTACATTTACCCGAAGAGATCAGGTCACAAGCTTCAAAATGATTTATAAAACTTTGGCTAACTTTGTTAGCCAAAAAGTTCAATGAATAAAAAGTGCCTCACTGTCACTGTCTTAATCCTTGGAAAAATACAACGTATAACTGTTGTAGAATTGGTAAAGCATTGAAGTGTTTCAGCCAGCCCTAGATACTCCGTTTTCTTTTTTTTTTTTTTTGCTAATCCCTCTCAGACATTTTGGGATCTTGCTTTTGGGTTTCTATTCATTACAACTAAGTACATTTGAGGACCAGTTGGAAATAAGATCTAATCTTGGTGCTTGTGGGCAGAGATCATTCACCATTATATCTGTTGTTGAAATACTGACTTTCCCACAGGGGTTTGAGCAGCAGTCTTCCAATTGCCTTGTATTGTATAGACAGCAGCAGTTGAGTCTGATGTTTAGTCTAGGATTAATATAAAAACAAGTCTTGAGGAGACGGGAACAGAACCCTCAGAGTAGATACAGTCTGAAAAAAGAGACAAGCTGAGGCTCAGTGTCAGCGTAGTTTCTCCAATCCCTGGGAAATGTCAAGCAACCTCTGATAGCTTTTCCCCAGGGGCCCCCTTCCCCCCAAGCTTTAAATTCAACTCTGATAAATGTGAGACAGACGAGAGAAGTTTATGTATATCTTACATAACAACTGCTCAGCGTTTATGAAACAAAAGGCACATTTCAGGCTGAAAGTCGGCCACAGTATCTACAGTAATATTGTTTTATATAGTCAAATGACAATTTTATTCAGTACCACACATTCCCTCTGTCAGTGTCTTTATGTGTGTAGAGAGTGTTTGCCATTTCTGCTGACTGAGGAGATATCACCATGTAGTTCTCTAGGGAAAAGTAACAAGTTAGAGTTAAAAAAAACAAAAACATGCTGGCTGTGTTTGAACCCTACCCAGCTCTTAATAAAATCACATTTTCAATATTTCTATATATATCTTGTATTTTTTTTTTAAACCTATATGGCCAGACCGTTTATAGTCTATGTTCTAAATTGTGATCAAATTGTTAGATGGATGGTTAGTGGTAGTGTCAACTAGGCACCTTCTTTCGATGGCTTCACACCAGCCGCAACACAACATCGGGGCACCCCTTACATGTCTGTAACGTTTTCTGACCGCATCTTGCATGATTGCGACTTTATCACAGTCACAACAATCTGTCCAGAGACATAGACCGACTCACAAGGTGAAAACAATACCAGCGTCGCTGTCACGGCTGGTAATATTGTGAATTCCTGGATATTAACTCTATATTGACTCTCTTCTTTCTCTGCTGCTGCTTGACTCTGGCAGCCAGTGGGAGATCTTTCATGGAGTGTGGCTCCTTTCTGTAAACTGTTTCTACGCGGTTCTGTTTTGAGAAGTTAGAACTGTTGACGTGGATTTTTTAAAAGTTGATCCTGATGTTGTCCTTGAAACGCTTTTTCTGACCTTCAGGTGCTCGTTGGCCATCATTTAGTTCTGCATAGAGATCTTGTTATGGGAGACGAGTGTCAGGCATTCGTATTACATTGCCTGTCCATCTGATCTGGTGTTTTATGATTGTGGTGGCAATGCTGTCCATGTTTGCTTCCTCAAGAACACAAATGTTTATTTGTCTGCATTTATCCTTCCAGCTGAAAAGCAAGATTCAAGCAAGAATTAAGTTTCTTAAGTCTCTTAAGTCCTACTGTAGGTAGTCCATGGTTTTTGTGAAAGTTAAGGATGCTTCCGTGGTAAGACGAGACTTTCCAAGTCTGGTCCTACAGAGGTTTGGCAAGATGCCTTGCACGCATTCAAAACCACACATTGGAACAGTACTAGCGAGTGTGTGGAGGAAATGGATGTTTCTTTGTTTTTTTAAAACTTCTAGTAGGAATATTGGTTTTGCATTCCTCCTGCAATATAAACAGATAAAATAAAAGACTTACACTGTCAATTGCTATTGTTGGCGGGGGTGTGGAGGAGTACGGTGGGGGCTGATGGAGAACCTTGGTCTTTATTATGTTCATGGCCAAACCGAGGAGTGTGTACACCTTGGCAAAAGCATCAAGTATGCACTGAGGAGCTTTTTCTGTCTGGGCAATGCGTTATCATCTGCATATTGTAGCTCCGCAATGGATGTGTGAATGAACTTAGACTTGGCCATGAAACGGTTTAGGTTGAGCAGCTTGCCAACCCTCACAATGGCTTGTCCTTCCCTGTTTTTCACCAGCCAGAGCAGAGACAGGGGAGTTCAGATGCACGTTCAAGATAAAACAAACAGAAGAATTCCTTACAGCGTTAATAACCCATAACAAAAATCTAGGAACTGCTGTCCTTCTAAATAACTGAAAAACAGCAATGAACTTTGTTTTAGATCTGTGTAAAAATCATTCATTATCATCATTATATTTATTGCTCATAAATCAATCGTGGTCAAAACACTGTTTGCTGCTGTCCAGACTCTGGCTTCCGATTCTAATTCTAACTTTCCCCTTTTTGTGTTGGCCTGACTTCCTTTAATGAGGGTTCAGTATCCTGTAGGCATGTATTCGACAGATAAACCTGCGCAAGGCGTTTATGCAGGAGTTATTGTGGACAGCACTACTCTATAGCGGCTGTGGTCGTTCACCAGTCGGAGGGTCAGGGGTTAGAACCTCGTCCTCTTCGGTCAACATGTCGAAGTGTCCTTGGGCAAGATACTGAACCCCAAATTGCTCTTGATGGCATGACCAACGGTGTGTGAGTGTGTGTGAATGTGTATCACTACTGATGAGCAGGTGGCCCCTTGTATGTAAGGTAGCCTCTGACTGTGTGAGAATGGATGAATGCTGATGAATGTGTTTAAAGCACTTTGAGTGATCGCAAAGATTGGAAAAGCGCTATATAAATGCAGAACATTTACTCACTAGGCAAGTGAAAATCACACTGTAGCGTTTTACCTGAGACCTGCCCCGCTTTACCTCGACTGGACTCAAGTAATGTACTCCCATGTGGATACAAGGTATTCAAAACTTTTGACGGAGTCTAGAGAGCATGTGGCTTCTTCCTGAGTGACCAACCCGCCGGTTGATCTCCTGCAGGATCAGTCGCAGATCCCTCTGGTGACTTGACTGAAGTCCATTTGGGTTTCGAGTCAGGCTGAGAGGGCATGATCCCATTTTGTCTGTGGTTTTCCTCTAAAAATGCTTTGAACTTCAATATCTTGAGTCTGTTCCATGCTAAGTAGTACTTAATGAATTTGTTAGTCGGGCTCTTTTCTTCCACTCTTAGACTGTTCACACTGAGTTCCTTTTATACTTGGGGCAATCTTCTGTCCCATTGTCCCTCGGAGGATTTCCATTTTATGGCCTTTAGTGTTCAACTGTCTTCTCAGTCTCACCGTACAAAACGTCCCTGAGATTCAGAAAGGCATAGGTTGACACTAGCTTACTTCCCTTTGTGACCTTCTCTTAAACTGGTAGGATGGAGAGTGCACACTCAATACCGGCCGTGGTTCCTCTACCAGCTTTGAGTGAGACATATACCCCCATTGCAGCCTGGTGCAGGAACGTTTTTGGATCTATATAGGTAATTTCCCCCTTCATGACAACTGTACGGGGACTGAATTGTTATATAACTCACCCTTTCAATTATATTAAGGCTTAAAGTTATTCATGAATGAGGGCGTGGTGGCTTTGAGTGACAGGTGGGTGCCCCTTCAGGTCGCTCTGCTGCTGATGCTTCATCTCTTTCCCGTTTTTTGATTAGCCCGGAGTTAGACACCCACTTTGAGCGGCCCTTCAGAAACTAAGCTTCAGTGATGAAACTCTCAGTGGCTGTGGTTGTGGAGTCCTGCGTGCCTGAAACAGCTATAGGGCACAAGTCAAGGCAGAGGATAATCCAGGATGATGATCCTCCTGAGCCGTTCTAAATGAGTTGTCAAACGATTCAGCACACTAATGTCAAAGGCCTAACAAGTGACATTCTTTACAACACTGGGTTGCACAACTGAATGAAAGTTGTAGCCCCGTAATGCTTCACACGCAAAGAACATATACAGATAATTCAATTAAGAATAGACTGGATAAAATATAAAATAAAAGACACCTCATAGTTCTGCCCCCAGGCCGTCTGGCTGAGGTCTCCTGCTCCACTGCTCTTCAGTTCCCAGGCCACCCATCTCTTAGGTTGCCCCTAAATCCTGTCAACGTGATAAAAACTGCACTTGGTCGTTATAATATGATGGGATGAGGTCTGGACTCAATTATTCGCTTTGGAATTATTGCACCAAGAACTGACAAAACTGTCAGTTCTTATCTCAGTGAAGATTTAAACTTAAATGCCAGTGTATCTGACTGAAAAGATTAACAACATAATCTTTGACATATTCTAAATGCTTAAATTGGGCTATAAGAAGATGTACAGAATCACAGTATCGTCAGCTTTTCTTGTAGAGTGCAAATTTTTATATTCTTTTATAATTTTTATATATATATATAAGAGTGGTTGTCAGTGTTGTTCCAGATCCACCACTGTCTGTTTATATAAATTGTAGGTTTGCCACATACAGTAGACATACCTAGTCATCAACAACAAAAAAAAACTATATTTAGTAGAAAACTGTGCAACTGGTGGTCTGTAATTCATGTGTGGTGAGAAGTCTACACATCCCTTTTTTGGAATATTATACTATACTTCATGTAAATATTTTTCACCATGAGGGAATGGACCTCAAACCGGTGGTGTGTGTTGCTCTGCTTCCTTCTAGAGGCCAGCGGCTGTAATCACATGGTCTCTTGATAACTTGATTGGGTCACTTATTGTAGTGGTTTACGGCCCCTCTAGTTAACACTGGGGTAAAATGAGTAGCTACAGACTGTTTGACTTGTTAAATCGTCATGAGTCCTTAACTAAATATTTAAATAGCAACAGGTTCAGTTCAACATCAGTATCTCAAGAGTTTAAAATGAGTAGTTGGCCTTGACTTTATTACTTGCTTACTTACTATTACTCTGTAGAGTGAGGGCATGTAAAGTATACTGCGTGTGTTTGTGAGTGTTGTTATTGGAATGTAGTGACACCGCTTACGCTTGCTGTGTCTCTCAAGGCATTTGTCTGTTGTAACACCAAACGTCATCTTTGTGCTGACAAGTAGCTAGCAACGTTTCATAGTTCAGCTTGAAAATACTGACCAGGGCAAACCTCTGTATAATCGTGTAACAGTTAATGCTCTTCCTCACACTTCTCAGTATAGATTCACTGATATAATGAACTTTTGCACGACAACCATGTGGAAATAAATGCAAATTTATTGTTGTACAACAGTCCGGAAAAGGAAACATAAAGGAAAGGTGCATATAGACCTCGAGCTATCAGTATATGTTTTGCAATAACTGGGGAACTTCAGGATTTCTAAATATGTTTTGGGGGGTAAAGCAGCACACCAAACAACTTTGGGTGTGAAAACAATTAACACTGAAGTTTTCAACAAACATACAACTATTATAGTATTTTCACTTTTTTTTAAATAGGGGTGGATCTATAAAGTTGTTGGTATAGCTAGCAGCATTTCAGTAAAAAGTGGATATCCACTAATCACTATAACTGTTTGTGTACAGTATGTTTTACAAGTGATCAGGTTGGCAACAATGTAACTTCCCTGTATGAGTTTTTATATTTTGAAGGGAGAATAATAATAAGGGAATAATAAAGAATAAGTATTGCAATAAATGTTTCCAATTATAAAGGGTTTGTTTGAATTTAGAGTTGCAGTATTCCACATTAAATGGAATTTTAGACCTTGACACAAAAAAACTGTTATTTGGCATTTAATGTTTTAACGATGCTGGCACAAAATATGGTTTATCAAGACCTCATAAACCATACTGGTCGGACTTTAGTTCAAACACGGATGAGTCAGAGTTGTTTTTCTTACCCATGAACTTGACCATTGGGACAATCTTCCTAAAGTTCTCCCTTTAAAAACACTCACGTAGGCTTGTATCTAGTCAGCTGGCCCTGAAAGTATTCATCACATGCTTATTTTCTGCTGCTGCCACAGCCTCTGGTTACCTCCAGTCAACAATGTCAGATACAGCACCGGCAAACAGCAGCAGTTAACCACAGATTCATATAATCTATCGGTATTTCCTCAAAAATAGAAGTAATGGAATCAGTTTAGTGTTAGTTTTTTAGAAATGGGCCTTATTTAGCTTAAATAATTTTACATGTGTAGGCATCGCAAGCCTTTCCGAAGGGTTTCTTATTTATTGGGAATGTCAGACATGCAGAGGTTACACGTTATAAGAGTTACACACAGTTCAGGTGAACTGCAGTCCTATCAGTCCGTACTGGTTGTGCTGGTTCAGCTCCTCAGGCAGGGTGGGGCAGCCTCAGGGGGGGTGGGAGAGGCAGGGGGGGTCAGCCGGGAGAGGGACAGTTGACTCGGGGACGGTCCAATAGAAGACTTCCTCGCAATCGAGCTGCAACAGTGGACATTGAAAGACAGAGGATAATATCAATCTGTAAATTCATTTTAATTCAATGCAAAAGTCCAATTTTTACTGCGCTGATGTTTAAAGTCCCCTGATAGTGGAAAGACAGTTAGATATAGTGATAATTGGTCAAAATGTCTCTGGAAGCCAGGATCAAATGTAAATACCATATCACTGCGGGGAAAGATTATAACACTTACCCTTCTTCCATCCTCATGTCCTCCTGCTGCTCTCCATCCACAGAGCCGTCTGTGTGATCGGCACTGCTTTCCTCCTCCTCTTCCTCCGCATTGTTGCTCAGAGACCAGCGCTGCCCGCTCTCCGGCTGCGTGTGCTCTGTGGGCTCTACAACTATGGAGGGAAGACGCTCCCTCTGGTAAAGAAAGTCATCAGGATAGGAGGTGGAATCTGAATCTTCGTTCATGTTGGCTTCAGGGAATATCTGGTCCAGGGAGGAGAAATATAATGATTTATGTTGACCTTCAAAAATAAAACTTGATATTGATTATTTAAGTTATGCACGTCTGATGATAATGGGATGAAAAAAGAAAAACAATACTAACTTGTGGTTATTAAAAAAATACATATCTTAACATGAGACATCTAGGGTCACTGCACATCATTGTTTAAGCAGCAACCTGGCACAAACCTTATAAGATTAGTGGAAAATGGTGCTACTGTGAAATGTTATCATTAAAACAAATCATCTGGGTTTGAAGTGATGTGGATTAAGAGTGAAGTAAAAGACACTTGAGTAGAGACGTGTGTTGTACCTGGTAGGCTTTGCTCCCTCTTCTCTGAACTGGACTCTCGTCCATCTGGGATCCGACTTGACCAAGTATGGTGCTCAAACTGCAAACGCACACACAACACATTCCAGGTTAATGTTGATACATTTTGTCTGCGACATGTCCTTTATCCAACCTCATCAATACTGGCTTTAAGCCTCACAGAATACGACGATGAATTTATTTGAAGGTTTCGCCATTGATTTGAAGCGACAAAAGAACCGCATCTTTCCAGCATGACCACATAGGTGTCTACAGTAGACCCTGGATCAGCTACACCCCCCCCAACGTGCACACTGATTCTCAGCATTTTGTATCAGGGTCACTGAGGCACAGTTTATCAAATGGAGGTGGATGTCAAATCTGTATCTCATGTACTGAACTGGATTGACAATTCCACATACAACTGCAGATCGGAAAATCAGCATTATTTGTGCCATCAGTCACCTTGCAGCTCACGCGAGTCAGGTATTATCCCCAGCATTTAAAAACAAACCTTTGTGGAGAAACTGTACAGTTTTGAAAGTCTGATAGGATTTAAGATCAAAAAGGTTTATCTCAGGGATTTCCAACTCGGCTAAACTCCACAGGTGGATGCGGGACTGTGTTTGTGACACATGTTTCACTGAGACATGTTCCATTGCGAAGCAGTGTGCCGCTTTTCACAACACGTGTAGGGATGAGGAGAGAGGGGGCAGGGAAAGAGTTTCTACGGCTGTGTTAATCTGTAGGTAAGTACTAGATGACATAACAGGCTTAAACAACAAATGACTCCTCAACTCCAGGGATGGGAGGAGTGGGATAACCTGGATAAAAAAAGAAAGCCCTCGACAGGATAATAATTAGAAGAAGACGTTAAGAGGACATTTGGTTTCTCAAGTTGTTTACTTGTAATATGATTTTTTGCTGGCCATTACTTTTTGTTGATGTCTTACAGGTAGGGATACATACAAATGACTGAATGAACAGTGTCTGTTAGATATGTATGCTGATGTTGAATATGGTAGCATGGAGCATCTGAATAAAATTTAAAAAAAGGGCCCCTTGGTTCATTTCAGTGTTTATGTTGGCATGTCTCCAATCCCCAATACTTTGTTTACTTCCTCTGTATGGACTCGGATAGAGTCAATGGGTATTTAAAATGGGTATTTAAACAACACCGCATTGCACACTTCTATTGACGTCATGTTTATCCCAGGGTGTTGGTGTATATCCATGTCCACTTTAAGATTTGGATGAATTAGATTGTCAGGTATAAAAAACCTCTTGAATCAATGTTGATGTCATCCTGTTTAATCGACAGTGTGGCGTCTTTTTTTTTTTTTACCATTGCACTCTGAGTATACGATACGACACACTTCATTTCTCACAGCTGTGAAAGTGTACAGGTCCAGGTAGTAACATTGTGTAAAATGTCTCTTTAGAGAGTGTTAGTCGTGCAGCTTACCTGTGTGAGGCAGGGATACAGCTCATCTTTACTGCGACATAAAGGACCTTAAGACCCGGAGGACCAAAACAAGAAGGTATTCCAAATGTCTTCTTTTGCAAAAAATGTCCAAGAAAACTTGGACTATTTCTCTTGAAAGTCCGCCACACTGTGCTGTCACTTTCCTTTCTTTCTTCCTGCCATACACAGATTCAGCTTCCCTTCTTCCATCGTCCCTTCCAAAGCCTAATTGTTCCCCTCCCCTCCCTTCCTTCTCCCACAGCGTCCCGTTCAGTGACGCACACAACACTGCACATTCAGACTGATGTGCTAACCTGCTTCTCAAGCTTAGTGTCACCTTCAATTACGAACAAAGCCTGGATGTTACATGTTGCACAGGGCCTCCCTCGTACATACAGATTAGCAGGCGAACAGCCCGGCTAACACATTTATTATTTATTTTACATCATGATTAATGCCGGAGGCTTTACCCCAAAAAATCCCAGGATTCATCATTGAGCAGAGTTGTTGCCATTGTGGATTATGAAATTCCTCGATAAGACTACCTACTCGGTAATGAAGACGATTTAAAAGTAAAGACGTGGCTTTCTGTGAGCTTAGATTACGTTTCCTGGAGTGCGTGGTTGCACGTAAGGCAGACTTTTCTACTCTAACTAGGAACTAAGTCAAGATAACATTTTGTATTTATTTATTTTTTTTTTTTTTTACACCTATACTGATACTTTAGTTATACAGGAGTCATTTTCTAGTCAAACCAGCGGGAGGTGCTAGCACATTTGGGGAAGTGCTGTTGTCTGTACTTACATAGACATAGACAGTAATATGTGTGTTACATGTGTGTGCTCTGATCTGGAATTGATTTTACAGGTGAACTATTACTGATTCTTCTCCACATGTTGTCCATTTGCGTAATGTGTTCAGTTTGAATAAAAAACATCTTGTTCACATTGTTCACTTTTTTTGGGTTCAGTCTTTCATAACATAGATACATCGGGGATAATAAGCATGCAAGGGAAACAAGCAAAAATGGCAAAAGAAAATGTTACTTATGTAGGTTTGTGGTCAGGATTTCCAAAGTTCTTGTCCCCTTGTTGATCAAGCGTCATCCCCACTAAGCATCCTTGATCGGAATCAGGCCAAGACTTCAAGTAACAGGTGACACAAACTAGTTTCTGAGGAGTGCTGTGCCAACATGACACTTCCAACCCTGTCACTCCTGAAGGCGATAGAGAAGCTATAAACCACATTGGTACTCAGTTACACCATTCGTATTCTCACTGTGGTGTCAGTTATGTGGTTGGGAGGCTCAGTTCTTTGAGGGTGTTTGATGCAGAGTAAAACTGTTGGGAAATTGTTCACTAAATCTTAGGTAATTGGCCTAGAATAGTAGAGCTGGTACAACACGTGAATGTTATGCTGTCATTTCCTTTGTCCAGGCAGGGGCTGCAGTCATCATGGATCCCTTATAAAACAGTAGTTATGTACTTTAACTCTAGCTCTATGGTTCTGGTGATCATCATAGAACCGGAGTTACAAATAGTGACTATCGAGCTTATTTTGATTTGGAACCCAAATAAAAAATATTGTTAATATTAATGAAGGTTGTCAGAAAGACGATGTGATTTCACGGTAAAGGTGCCCTTGGCACATTACACATCCCACCCCTCTACTGTCGGCCCCCCTGCTCAGACTACACCCATCTTCGAACTCAGCCTTCTTTTTCATCTCAACTACACAATATTCATATAAGTAATGGAGCATGTATTTATCCATGGTGGTCAAACAAAGGTGGCAAAATACAATATATTCTAATTGTTTAAATATCTGATAATTTTTTTTCAGGATGTAAGATGTACATGCAGTCACATATGAACATATGTTTCCTGCACTGTAAGAATAATACCAATATGTTTAGTTTTTTTTAAACCACAATAAATCTATCAAAGTTGATTAATTGACAAATTTTTGTGTCTTTAATAGTTCTTCTTATGCCTTCCCCTTTTTCCTGTTCCGTTGTTTCCTTTATTTATAGTCTCATGTGATAGGTAATACAAAAACTCATTCAGAGATACACAAAACATATACTATATATAATATAATATAACAAAATTGTTTGATGAAAACACAATCACACTCATATGGAAGCTTGGTTTGATGCCAAAAATGCAGCTATGAAATGGAGATTAAATGTTTGAGGCGGTGCTGTGTGGCAGCTGTGGTATATTTATAAAGAGAGAAGAGGAAGGAGGCTGTTCACTCGAAAAGTCAAAACTGAAAAGTTGGGGAGGAGAAAGAGACAAGCGTGAAAGAGAGTAGAGACACAGAGAGCTACGCTGCAGTAGAGGAGTAGAGAGGGACAGATGGAGTAAAACGGACGGAGAGTGAGGGATTTTCAAATCCAGTGAGCTGGGCCAGAGGAAACGATCTTTGCTGCATCCTCGAAACAGAGGGAGGGAGACATGCCATGAGGAGGACTGAGAGGGGAGACAGAGCGGAGAGATGAGTGAGACGGCAGGGAAACAAAAAGAATCAAGGGAACTATAAGAGATCCTTGGACGGTTGACAAAATAAGAGATTTGCGCTCTTCAAAACATGACATGACTGTGTAACAGCAGCAGCTCGCATTGATTCAGGTCAGCGGTTCCTGTGTCTGTCACAGGGGGATGAAAAAGGGAAACAAGGACAGGTAATAAAAAATTAACAAAGTGATAGGCGTAAAAGGGAAAGAGGCTTTGTTTCAGATCATGTGCGTGCTTCTCTATTAGGTCCCACTGTTGTAGTAACAAGTTTGCAGTACTTTGAATAGAAGGAGTGGTGAGAGAGGGAGGCAAACACCAAAAAAGGTCCGGAGTCAGAGCTGGAGAAAATGCAGGCTTGACAGATGCTGCACAGCCATGGGGAGAGAAGAATAAGGAGAGAGACAGAGGCAGACAGACAAACAGACGGACAGACAGACAAGACAGACAGACGGACGGACGGACAGACGGACAGACGGACGTCGGACGGACGGACATACAGACGGACGGACATACAGACAGACAGAGGAGGGGACTGACACATGAAGACAAACAGGAGAAAGAAAAAATAAGTAAGTGAAAGTAAACTAGATACTAGAAACCAGGGGTGGGGTTAGGTGTGATCCAGAAAGAGTTACAGAAAGTCTGTGTGTGTGTGTGTGTGTGTGTGTGTGTGTGTGTGTCGGTGGGAGGTGGGGGAGTCGGGGATCCTAAGAAGATAGTGAAGGCTGGCTGTTACTGTAAGTGTGATTATTTGATTCTCAAAACCCAGAAGAAGAAGATCCTGATTGTTTCACTGTAAATCCAATACACCATGGACACCAGGGTGTCACTGCAATTCTAAACCAACGGACCCCTCACCCACCGGGCGTCATGTCCACGGGCCCTGGCCTTGGCGCACTTGACCTGGCCGAGGGCCTCCAGACCACAGGACCCGTTGGGCTCCAGACCCTGTTGGACCTACTGGTGGGCGTCTACCAGGAGTTCTGCTCCTCGCACTTCACAAGAGAGAAGTATGTCTCTGGCTTCCTGCAATGGGGTGAGTGTTTTCCTCTTATTTCTAGGCGTGTGTGTGTGTGTGTGTGTGTGTGTGTGTGTGCGTGTGCGTGTGAGTGTGTGTGTCGGTGTGTGTTTCTTTTATATACCAAATTCCTCTACTTCTGCTTGACGGACTCACACATGAAGCCACTGGGGAATTCCTGACAACTTTTACATTTAGATATTAACATGTTGACCTAAATGACTCATTCTGCACTGACAGTACATGTTGCTTGGCAACCACTTTGTTTGATTTCTGACCTAGGACAATCAACTGATGCATTACCTCAAACTCACCGGACACAACACTGTGTGTGACTAAGCAAATATTTTAGCTGCTTAAAGACTACATATCTTGGGGAGAAAAACACAAGTTCATTTATTATTCATTAACTCTGTCACTGATGAACTATCTTAAAGTTAAGTCCACTAATTCCAATACGTGTCACTTAACTTGCCCACATTGTTTAGCTGTTCAAGAACTGAATCCCGAGGCAGAAAAGCAAGGTTTAAAAAAATAAAAGTCACAATCATGTCACCTCTGGAGTATAAATGTAGGTGAATGTTGAACATTTTCAATTTTGATTTTTGATTCTGCAGCTCACAATTTACATTCAGTGCCAATGCAAGAAGTCCTTTTTTTTTGTTGTTTTTTTATGATTTGATCGACACGATTTGTCTGTGGCTTCCAAAACCTTTACCAATCGCTGTTAAAAAAAGTGAATCTGATTTCTCACCTTACATCTGGTTTTAGAACAATCATTGATTAGAATAAACTTGTGTTGACGGTTGGTATGAAATGGGAAACAAACTGCAGTCTCCTATGTGACAATGTGATGCTTTGTTGATCCATCCACACTGACCACCACAGAGGGAAGCTCAACGTCACGCGACTTCCTCTTTTGCTCTTGGCCGCTAGAGTTCTTTGTTACCTGAACAAAAAAGATTTGGTTTGTGTTGAAATGTCTGATGCTTTTTTTATTTTTTATTTTTTTTTTTTGTGGGTCTCGCCAACATTCGCTATCATTCCCTATCTAAAAAAAGTGTTTTTGCTGCTAAGGTATATGTTGCCTATAGATACCTTATCTACCGTATAGTTTAGGTGTAAAATTTGGCAAAATCTTGCCTTAACCATAAGTTGTGGCCATGCGGACATATTGTCGAACGCAAGAATTTTAAAAAGCTTCGGCACTGAACTATTTGGGGGTGAGTTTCTTTGAAGGAGGTCTCTAATAACCTTTTAACCAGTGACATGCACAGGCGGAGCTAAAGCGAAAAGAGGAATCTCTTCCATACGCAGGGTTGGGGTTCATTTCTGTCCTCAGGACCTTCACTTAAGCTTACTACAGCGGCACATGGGGCATTCAAGTCAACCAAAAGGGCTGTTAGATTGATCAGAGGGAAATGGTAAATGTTCTGCAGTTATATAGCACTTTTCCAATCTTTTCGATCACTCAAAGCGCTTTACAACACATCAGCATTCACCCATTCATTGACATTCATACAGAGTCAGCGGCTGCTGTACAAGGTGCCACATGCTCATCAGTGATAACCATTCACACACACACACACACACCGTTGGCCATCAGGAGCAATTTGGGGTTCAGTATCTTGCCTAAGGACACTTCGACATGCCACCGACCCTCTGACTGGTAGATGACCACTCCACTTCCTGAGCCACAGGCCACTTCTCTAAAATCACTGTAAATACATGATTAAATATTGTGACTTTATTGTTGATGGATTTTTCCCCCCTAACTGTTGGCAGTCTGCTTTGTTTTGCCTATAAATGGTGAGTGAAGCTGTAGGTTTCTTGATTCTCAGTGCAGTGTACTTGAGGACATTTCCTCCTTGATTTATGCGTTAATGAATGACTTTTCAAACACGTTTATACCGTACGCAAACATTCGCATGTACCTTTAACAATGAAGTTAACACTTTGACTTTATTAAAGTTAAAATGTATTTTCAATAATGCAGATGTTTTAAAGTGATTATAGGGAAGTTGGTCAAAAACTAATCTTTGAACTGATATGAAAGATAATAAAAGAAGGACAACTGCTGAAATGTGTTATTTACCACTAAACATGACACAAAATGTTATTTCACATTAATCTGAGTATTACAGATGTTTCATGCACAGTATATTCAGTATATGTGTGCCGCATTAAAACTAAAGTCATATAGCTTTGTTATTCTACAGAACTAATTATGACACACAATCAACATGTGGGGTTATTTAAACCTATATGGGATATGCATTAAATATGAATACAACATACATAGCAACTGAATCCTGATAGCAATGATATTAATATCAAATTAAATTCATTCTTTCATATTCATCTAAATCCACACTGGGTTCCACATAAAGACTGACCAACCGGCAAGGTCAACATTTTTTCGGGGATTACAGTGCTATGAAAGCACCACAGCTATAAATGAGCTGACCTCTGTGTTCTGACCCAGAAAGCAACAGCAGACCTCTACAAGGTCATGCAAAGCAACTCCACGGCCATCTATCATGAACCTCCCGGAGACGTTTCCACTGGTGTCATATAATCAACAACACCGTGACTTAATAAGATAACACGTTCCCTGCTGACATTTGGTGGTGGTTATTTCAGCCGGTGTCCTCCCACCATGCCTGACAATTTGATCAACAAGAGACAATTTACATGCTCATAAATGCTGCCCGTTGTGGTATTACTGGCTACATGTCTCTGCCCTGTGTGTACATCTCTTGACGTGTCATCACACCTCAACTTTCGACCCCATCCGTCCTCACTCCTCCCTCTTTCTCTAGTATTGACAGAAATCCGTCCATGCATGTGACTGTGACTGTGTGTCTCCTGTATTGTCCAGTAGCTGGGGGGTGAGGGTGCTATCATGTGTCCCCAGTGATGGGACACTCCAAATTTAACCAAAGCATGTGTCCGGGAATGAGGATCAAGTGTCGGAGTTGGTCGTGGACGGCTGCTGTATCTTAAGCTCCTCCCCCTTTGCTTTTCTTCTTGTGTTTGTTTCAGTCTTTTTGACTTTTTTCGCCTCATGCGTACCACACAAGCGAGCCCTGTTGCACAATATGATAGAGAACAACTTCTGCAGATCAGATCATTGATGGACTGCACTACTTCACCACACATGTATACATGCATTAATGGGAAGGTGTAGAGAGGTGCGAAGGGTTGGAACTTCTATGCATGCTTTGAGAACAACTCCGCGGTTTTAAAAGTCACCGGACCCCATTCACACTAGCAATCTAGGGCGTGTGTGCAGATCCTTCAAAAGTATTAATGCACGTAACACACCTGGACCTGATGGTATCCCGGGCCGAGCTCTGGAGGTGTGTGCAGATCAACAGGCAGATGTTTTCACAGACATTTTCAACATGTCTCCACTCCAGTCTGTAGTCCCCACATGCTTCAAGACCACAATTGTCCCTGTGCACAAAAAAATCCCACAGCTCTCTGCCTGAATGACGCATTCACCATCACCATCATGAAGTGCTTTGTGGGGTTAGTGAAAGTCTTCATCATCTCCTCCCTCCCTGACTCACTGGACGCACTGCAATTTGCTTACAGGCCAAAGAGATCTACGGATGACGGCATCACCCTAGCCCTCCACACTGCCCTCTCCCACCTGGAGCAGAGGAACATGAACGTGAGAATGCTGTTCATAGACTATAGTTCAGCGTTCAACACCATTGTGCCTTCCAAACTCACCCCCATCGGCTCGATCACCAACGGCAACGAGATGGCCTACAGGGAGGAGGTCAGAGCCCGGACAACAGCCTCCATCTCAACATCTGCAAAACAGAGGAGCTGATTCTGGACTACAAGAAGGAACAGAGAGGGGGGGGGGGGGACACACACCCCCCCATCACCATCAACGAGACTGGGTTGCGGTTGTAGCCTAGTCCATGTGTGCTACACAAGAAAAACATGAGAAAACAAAACCAGGAGGAACGTAAACAGCAGCAACAAGAACAATGGAAAATTCTCTGGGCAGATAATATGGCCAGTATTTTTAACATAAAAAATTCAACATCAGGAAAACATTGTCCATTAACTTTGACGTGTAAGCACCAAGCATCATTGATGCACCACCCTCATCCGTAAAGCATTGCTATTATTATTGTATTGTATCACTATATTTGAACCACTGCACTATTTTATGTCTCATATTCCCATTTTTACTCGCATGTTTTTCAGTCCATATTTAAATGAGCGTTGTCGGAGATTGCCAACGACTACTACCATTTTGTAATTGGTGTGAAATAAAGAGGTGGTGTCAGGAGAAAAGGTGATGAAACAGACTAATGTAATAATGTTTTATAAGATATAAATGATATCGTTAATTTTCTCACTTAGTGGTATCACACCATACACATAGTTGTGGTATTTGTTGAAAGTTTAAAGTCACCCAGTACAATAGAGGTGAATGGAAACGTGTTTGTGCTGCTCACACTTTTTCCAGAAGCAGGATCCCCATTGCTCTGGATAATCCACAGAAGCTGCTGTTACTAGTTTTCTTCACAACTACCCTCTACTAAAGAATTACCCCATATGAAAACCACATATCCCAAGAGGCAAGTGAGAAAAATATGTTTGTTTGCATTTGAAGCGAACCATTCTTTTAATGTTAAAAGGAATTAAAATGCATATTGCAACTTTAACGCTGGGTAAATATGCTTTCTGTGAAGCTCAGTGTAGGCCTTGATCATTCAGTTTTGCTATGACAAGATTAACTGGTGGATTAACTGGTGGGAGACTTTAAGCTGAGCCAGACTGTCAGAGGAGCGTTTCACGGAAGACTGTGCTGAACACAGTGCATTCAAACAATTTGAGGATCTTATAGGCAACAGATAGAAACACCTTCTTTTCTCACCAAATGCTCAACTTAGCACCTCTGTTTCCATGTAGCTTTCCCTCCACCGCGCTCCATGTCTGGTTTGCTTATGTTCTGATCACTCCCTACATGGTTTTCCTAATAGGGGAGGTCAGTAATGGATACAGTGCCAGAGTCAACATTTACAGGAGCTAGCAATGACTCCATCAGTTTCTTTTTTTGTTTTTTTCATCAAAGGTATCATCATAGTAACAGAAAGTAGAAAGGAGTTTACAAGTTGTCTGGCCCAAATGCGTTGATATGAAATCAGCATGCAAGCAATGTATACTAATAACAACAATAATAATAAATAATAAATAAGAAGAAAGAAGAAATAATTATTATTATTATAATTGTACAGTAGAGCACAATTCTTGCACAAAAACAGTATGTGTATAGCAGCAGTGTGTGTCGGCAGCCTTACAGCCTGATACAAAACATTTGTTGTCCTCACATGAGGATGGATTTTACAGATGGTCTTCAGTCATCAACATGTGCAGTCATGAGATATAATCACAAGGCACACAATGTTTCTCATTGTTTTATGTCTCATTCAGAACTGTGCCTTACGGTCTTACTTTACAGCATGTATATGCTGGAGAGGAATCATGCAAATGAAAAGCAGAAATACCAGCAACAAAGCCTGCGTAGGGACATTCCATCTTCTCAGTTCAGCGACACATTTGATTGATTTTCTTATTGATCAATGTTGTAAAAATCTGTTCTCCATCTCTTTGCTCTGTCGTTCTTCGTGGAGGGGAGTCATTTCCGTTCATGACGACAGGAAGCTGGCAGAGGGGTTGGCAGAGCACTTGCGGTGGTCGTCTTGAATAAACACAAGCTGGCACACAGGCACAGGATATACGCACATACTGTACACATACACACATGCACATGCACCGACTGTTCCACACACTTTGTTTTTTTTAGTGGGATACAGCTGCAGGAAGCACAGAGAACAGGACGGACAGCGATGTCCATTTCCTGCACAGAAACCAACAAAATGATTTTCTCCCAGTGTTGGGACTTTTACTCAAGAGCTGCAGCCATGAATAGTGATGTCACTGTGAAATGAGCAGGCTGGAAAGTCCAAACTACGGCCCAAAAGTCCAAGTTATCAAGGTGGTGGACACATTGTGAAAGTGTTAAAGGTGTAAGACAAAAACACGGACAACACCCAAACAAACCGGACAACACCGTGGTAGCGAGCTGTCAATCACAAGGTAGCCAGTCCCTATAACATACCGTGCTTTATCGTCTATTTTACTCTAAACGGGAAAATAATTTACAAAATGAACATCATGCTGTATTGAAGAAGACTGGAAAAAAGCGATTGAGTACATAAACTTTTTAGGAAAGTGTTTAATAAGGTAATACATCAAGTGAGACATAGGATTATTTTCTCATAGACTTCTATACAATCTCACTTCTTTTTGCAACCAGAGGAGTCGCTGTTAGAAAGAGTGCAAGTTTAAGGCACATCCGCATTGGCTTCACTTTTAAGGCACGAAGGTTGCTGCTTGATTAGAGACTTAAATGGATGAACGGCGTAAAACAATTAGACTAGAGTTTATCATTTCAAAATGGCTGCACTATATTTCTAAGTCAGTTACCTGAGTTTCAAGACTTCCAAACCCAAAATGTATTTTTGGCCATTAAATGTTGACAAACAAAATGGGTTGACCTAGTTGGCAGGTCTTAGATCAGAT
Organism: Bovichtus variegatus; assembly: GCA_943593645.1. NCBI lineage: Eukaryota > Metazoa > Chordata > Actinopteri > Perciformes > Bovichtidae > Bovichtus > Bovichtus variegatus. The sequence goes on from CALSCE010000030.1 coordinate 4,555,514, forward strand.
AGTGTATAATAATGTGTTCGCTCCATAATCTATCACAACACATTCCTTTTTTGAGACCCAAGTAGTTTCTAGTGTAGAGCAACATGTTACAAGAATCTGAGTGGACAGGCCGATTATAATGACCCTGTGCATCTGCTTTATTCTTCCTTGTGTTGAGATACTAAAACTCTCTTGGACATTCTTCTGTGAAGCTGTATAGAAGAGCACTGAAGTTATTATTTCATCCTGTTGGCAGAACAATACAATTGAACAGCCATCATGTGAGCCTAAATGATTTATACGGTTATGTAGCGTAATTGTACAAAGGTCAGCGATGTTTATGACATCCAAATGAATGCTGTCCATTCATCAGCCTATTTCTATCTTATCACAGTCACAGTCTTCTGTGTCTGTTTCTGTGACGCGGCACAGGTCACATGGCTGCCCCAGTCTACTGACCCAGGGCGACAGTACATGTTTGCAGTGGATAAAGGATCCTTGTCACAGGACAGTCCTGTTGCCTCGGGAAACGTTTAGCTCTGAGGTGACAGTGTGTGCCTGCAGTTGCTCTCTCTTGCATTTCTGTGTGTGTGTGTGTGTGTGTGTGTGTGTGTGTGTGTGAGGAGGTGGGGAATGAAAATAAAAACAAAGGACTGGAACTTTCTTTGCTGTACGGAGCAAATCCAATTCAGACAGTTCCTCTATTGAAGAGGAACTCCCTTTATGGCAAAAAAATAATCTTCTGTTCAGCTGGACGGGCACAAACACTGTATGTGTGTTCACACTTTAAAGGAGGCTGCGGTTATTAGAGAGGCAAACTAAATTGACCACATCTGAAAAAGAAAGAGCACAGAAATAGGCATTTCACAGTTGACATCCAGACGGTCAAATCATTTGCACGGATGTGTGCGCACCTGGCCTCATCACATTAGATCTTGAAAACACTACACTGTCAATCATTGTCATCATAGGATTAGTCATATCCTGGGTCTATCCCTGGGTCTCCACTCATACTTCACTCGTCATGTCCAGGGCAGCATGTGAGGAGCCTACAAAACAAACTGCAGCCACAGCCATCTGCAGAGTCATACATACAGTCAGATATCTGGCTGCTATAATCTACTTTATAAGCTCAACTGGTTTGCTGTGTGTGCTGAACTCATGACGCTCTTCAACAGCTGCATGGTAGAGTCATTCATCACCTTCTCTAATATTACTTGCGTGTAATAAGTGGCCAGTAAGATCGGTCTCAGTGGTGAAGATCTGTCTCATATCTTCAGAAAGAGAGCAATTTCTAATGCTTGAGATATTTTTATAGAGTCCTCTTCTTCCTCCGGAGAGAGATTTAGAATTCCGAAGGCCAGGTCTAATAAATAACTCCTTTATTTATCAGGCCACCAAACTGTTTAATGCTCACAATAAGTTTTCTACTTAACTATTGGGGACTAATGATGATGGCGGTTTTAGTAATGGCATACTCTAGGGTTCCTGTTGTCACTTCATGTATTCATGTATTTATGTATGTATTTATTTCATGTGTGTTCTATGTTTTACCTGGTCAAAAAAAAAGTTGATGTGAAGTCGAAGCAAAAGAAAGGCTGTAATTCATGAGCATTTTTTTTTTTTATGAGAGTCTGGTAGAGTATATAGAGTTTATGTGACTAGCTAAGGTTATCAAGGCAACTGGGAGCATAGGGAAACAAGTTACCATGGCTGTGTCTAAAACTTAAAATAATCTTCATTACACATTGTTGCTTGCTTGTTTAATCCCTTCAAAATGTTTGAATCACATTTTGGGGATTTAGGAGAGTTGTATGCTGGAACTATTTCTCTCCTGGCTAGTAGTTTCCATTTGTTTCCAGTCTTTATGCTAAGCTAAGCTAATTGTGTGCAGGCTTTAGTTTCGTATTTAGTGTATTGTGTAACAACAGTGGAATCTTCTCATCTCTTTCTTACCGCAAGAAAGCAAGCAATCACAATTTCCAATGTGTCAAACTATTCCTTTATTAGTTGAATGTAGCCTACATTTCACATACTTTATTGCCTAAACTATTTCACTTTGTAAAGTTTTTTAACTGAATGTTTCTAATTTGAATTTCCGTATTTAAACTTGATTTTAGGTATTTACCTATTTAATTTTGGCTTAACATTCACATTTTTTCCAGCTCATTGCACCACGGGAAAAATACCCACTTAAACCACTTGGGAGTAAAATATTTCAGCACTGTAATTTTAGTGGTCATTTCCATTTTGACAGGTCAGTAGTGTTTATTTTTCCACTTTGGTATTCAGGTGCTTATGAGGTTCAATTCCTTCCATCCTAAAATCAATAAAATATTATTGCATTACCATCTCTCATTTTCTTGATCCACATATTGATACCGGAAAACCTCCATTCCCATGTCCTCTTTTATCTGTAGGCTAAGGCTACTTCATAGTATACAAATAATGTGCCATAATGCATGCAGTCACAATCTCTCTCTTCTCTCCTCCAATCACAGCTGAACCCCTGGTGAGGCAGGTGAGAAGGACTCGCATCAAAAGAGAAGACTTTCACATCCTGAAGGTGATCGGCCGAGGCACATTCAGTGAGGTGAGCAGATCGGGAGCAGGAATTACATTTTTTAAAGTATCTTAAATCAGCATGATCTGATTCAGTATTGATGAAAATAATTAGATTTTTTTTTTATTTATCTGCTTTTACACTATATTTACTTTTGTATTTCTTTAATATTTCTTTTTTAATGAGCAATGGAAAGTTTTTCATAAATAAATAAAAAATAAGGTAATCATTTGTAACTGGACCTGTCTGCATTGGAGCTGCACTTTATACCATATTTAAAAAAGGTTCTTCTTAATCAACCACCCCATACAAATCTTATCACCGATGCAGGTTGCTGTGGCAAGGATGAGAAGCACGCAACAAGTGTATGCTCTGAAGATTATGAATAAGTGGGACATGCTGAGGCGAGGAGAGGTACACACACACAAACGCAAACGTGCGCTCACATTCAGAAAACAAAGAGTATGACCAGTTTTCTTTCTGCCAATATTGGGCTTAGATAGAAGAAAAAGAGAAAGGAAAGTCAAATAGAGGCGCAGGCTTAAGCTGGATGTACTTCAGTTGTTTGTGGCTCATTGGGACACTTTTTTGGCCATCTGTCTTTGTACTCGTGGCTTTTTATCCAGTCGTCTTTGTGTTTGTGTCTGACACAGACAGCATGTTACCAGGAGGAGAGGGAGGTTTTACTGAGGGGTGACAGATGCTGGATCACAGAGTTGCACTATGCCTTTCAGGATGACAACTATCTGGTGCGTATGAACATACAATGGGTCAAGAACATACACTATGTCAAGTTAATGTTTTGTACCAATATGTCCTGACATAGCATAGGTTGTATTTAACTGAAATTCTGCTGCTATTTTCCTCACACATCCACCCCCTCCTCCCTCAGTACCTGGTGATGGATTACTATGTAGGGGGGGACCTGCTGTCTCTGCTCAGTAAGTTTGGAGACCGGATCCCTGAGGACATGGCTCAGTTCTACTTGGCTGAGATGATCATGGCCATTGACTCGATCCACAGACTGGGTTATGTACACAGGTAGACTGTTTTATCTCTTTAAACTAGAGACCATCACACCAGCCGCAATACCAAATCATTTCTCAGACCACACCCATCTTCCAATTTGGTCTTAATTTTGAATTTTAACTACACACCTGCAAATTTGTGGGACCCAAATCGGGCCAGGGGCCACATTTTGATTAGATTACACACACAGACACACACACACACACACACACGCACGCACAAACACACACACATACAGACTTACAAGGCTGTGCACATATTGTTTTGATTTACATGGTAGTTTCAGACTGCGATCACGTACAGTTGACAGAGAAATTGTTACTTAAGTATTGCATTGCTTTTTACATGGTTCAAATATGATTGATATTATATATTATATTATAAGCCCAGAGATGCTCACGCTAAAAGCATGTGCGCACTCTCTCCTGGAACTGTGATATGGATAGAAAACATGTGATATGGATAGAAAACATGTGATATGGATAGAAAACATGTCATATGGATAGCGAACACTGCAAACAACCTTTGATATGTTGTTGTTTTTGATAAATGAAATCTGACCTGTAGAGATAACAATGGCCCTTTTCTACCCCATTTCCTACACAGAGACATCAAACCTGACAACATCCTGCTGACAGCCGATGGACACATCAGACTAGGGGACTTTGGTTCCTGTCTGAGGCTCCTAGAGGATGGGATGGTGAGAGTTGACACTTTCTTTAGAGATACTATTAATACTAAAGGGAAAACATCTGCCAAACATCCAGCAAATCATGTTGAAGCATTTCTTCATGTCAGTGAACGTTTCACACAACAGAGCAATCGATGAAAATGCTGGTCATGACATGATTTAGATGTTCTTGTTCTTAAAATAATCCATCAGCCTGTTGATTTCATTGCAGGTTCACTCGTCCTTAGCAGTCGGGACCCCTGACTATTTGTCTCCAGAGATTTTAAGGGCCGTAGAAGGAGGAGGAGGTTATGGTCCTGAATGTGACTGGTGGGCTCTGGGTATCTGTGCCTATGAGATGGTGCTGGGGACCACACCCTTCTATGCAGAGTCCATCTCTGAAACATATGCCAAGATCATCAACTTTCAGGTACATAAACACACCGACAATGTCTTTCAGAATTCGAGAACGTGTCAAACACTGACAGATCATATACTTTATATATACATTTATTTCACGGCTTTGTTGAAGACTCGATTCTGATGGTCAATAACTACTGGTGGTATCACAAGTAGTGGTTGTAAACACCAGGCATTTAAAGAATGATCTTCTTTTTATCCCCAGGACTATTTTGAATTCCCATCTTCTGGCCCTGAGATTTCAGACAAGACTCGTTCCTTCATCTCTGGGCTCATCTGTGAAAGGGAAGTCCGTCTGGGAAGGAAAGGCTCCGGTGACTTCAGGAGCAATCCCTTCTTCTGTGGTCTAGACTGGGGTTCTCTGCATAAACTCCCTGCCCCCTTCCTGCCTGAAGTATCCAATCCAACTGACACCTCCAACTTTGACATTCTGGATGACTGTCTCAGTGAAATGGTATTGTCTTTAGAGCATGTTGCTGTCCATATCATGCACTTAAGACGACATCTAGGTTGTGTCTGTAAGAAAAGTCTCAGAGCAACTTTATATGGGGGATTCAAGAGACCCCAAATAATTGTATGTAGCCGTCTGTAGATTAAAAAGTCTCACATAAAGCAATCATCTAACTGTAATTAAAGTGGGTCTCAGTCTGTCTGCATGTACGCATGACAACTGTTCATCTGATCGACTTCACACTTGGTGGGTGTATTGCTGAGGCCCCAAGGACTGTGCAGTGTCGAGTGTGAAGTTGTTCGGATGAGCGCTTCTCAGGCATGTTTTGAGCGAGCACTGCACTGGTGAAATAAATGTTAGCCAAGCGAACTGTTTGCCATCAAGCTGTCTCATAGCGTGGCTCCATGCAAAATGTTTGCAACTTCTAACAGAATAATTAGAGCTGCTGGTCATTGGAATCTGTTTTGCTCTGCAGGAAACGCTGTCTGGTGTAATGGATAGAGCTCCGATAGGAGTGAACTTGGCTTTTGTTGGATACTCTTACACCGCTACCTGGTAAGCTTGGTTAACACTTGTGCTTCCTATTACTCTAACTGGCCTTGATATGAAGTCACCTGAGTATTGTTCAATTGGTCTCTCTTTTACAGTCAAACAGGGGCCATTGACCGCAGTCAAGACATCATGATGCAGATTGGCCACACAAGGCTCAGGGACAGTGAAAGTCTTTACACACCGGAGAAACTGGTGAGACATCAGCACCCTAAAGATTGTACACGTCAGAACTTTCCCTTGTCCGTTTCTCAGGTTGCATCAGTTACCTTACACTATATGCAGCATCTAGGTGGTGGTAGTCTAGTGGTCTAGTGGTCAGGCTTTCAAATAGAACACTGAAAGTGTGTGAGTTCATTACCAGGCGGCCACCATTGAGCCCCTGAGCAAATGACCTGTAATATAATGTAATAACTTCTATAAGTCAGTATTGTTCAGTGTGTTTTCTCTGTCGTGCTGAGCCTTCCCTGATTTACCCATGGTTTGAATTCAGAGCGAGCAGTGGCAGCTCACAGATACTCTACCAGACAACCTGTCTGCACTGCTGGAGCTCCCGCTCACTCTGGAGCAAGGTCCTACTGCATCAACCCACACCACCACTGAGGAGGAGGAGGAGGAGGAGGAGGAGGAAGAGGAGACTGACCAAATATCAGGACTCGATGATGACATGCAGAGGTATCAGTTGACACTAATACTGTCCTTAACCAATCCATGGACTTCATTAGGTGGAGAAGCTCAGTACCAATTATTTTAATTATTCATATTGCAGTAGGGTGTACATGGTCTTTCTTCGAATCAGCGTTAATGCTAGCCAATAGAAAACTACACATAACTGTGGACCACACGCAACAAGACAGCCAGGGCCAATTCATTCTTGATATGGTCAGAGTGAATCAGGATGCCCCTTGTATCTGTGTATGTCTCGAATGACTATGATAAACATTTCTTGCCTGAAATAAGTAGTATCCTAAAACCTCTTTAATTTCCAACTGAAGCTATTGTGCCCTTCCGATGATGTACTGGGCTCAGTTTTAAAGTTAGAGTGACAATACTGTTACACTCTCAAATGAATCCCCAGCTTTCAGATGACGTACAACACTTGTATGTGGCATATGCTGTTGACCTGTTATCTCCCCCTGAACATCCACTGTCCCCCACCCCCAACCCGTCTAAAAAAAAAGGTGTTTGAATGGTAAGGGCGAGGGGACTTGAACACCATGATAGCACTTCATCTGTCTATAGTTGTAAATTACAATCATCCAGAGCCCTTTATAACTTTGTTTCGGATCTAAACTTGGTAGATCCCTTGCAGTGCGGGACAGAATGCTGCGGTACTGTCTGCCGAACGCCTTCTTCCTAAACCGCTGGGTATAGAGGTCCTTCCCGTTTTCTAGCAATGACTTATTTAACTGAACTGAAATCCTAAGGTAAGCTTTGCAAAGCTGGATCACTGGGCCTTGACTGCCAAGGCTCGATCACTTCTGGTGGCTAACCTTGACTTTGAGTTAACAATAAAATGTTAAAAACAATTTTCGAATTAGGCAAAGGAGGGCAAATGGAAGTAAAATGTTTGAAGCCTTGACATGATGTGAGAACTTGTGGGGGCAGAATTATAATGCACTGCATTAGACAAAAGACAAAACTGTGATCTTTATCACGTTGACTGGTTTTGTTTACATGAGAAATGTGTTATTGTTTGAAACATTCCTTAACTGGAAAAAGTACAGGTATAGATCACCGATATATAGTTTACCCTTTAAATAAAGACAAGTATCCATGACAGTGACATACATCATCAGCCCAGTTGAAGAAATAAAACAACAACAACAAGAAGATATGGTTAAACTTTGTTTATATTTAATTTAGTCTTTCCTTCTTTATCCACCAGACGGTTACAAGAAGCAGAGAGGAGATATTGTGAGCTGGAGAAAGAAATGGAGAGGTTGAAGGGGGAGATGCAGGACCGGAGAGCCCCCAAGGAGACAGGCAAGGGATCAACACCCCTGCTTCCTCATCACGCCATCATCTTCATCATCCTCTGTTCCTCTCTGTTTCACTTCATATTGTATGCAGTTATGCCATGACACCACAGGAACTAATATCGACACTGCCAAGAACACGGTCATGGAATGGCATTCAGTATATGACAATGGATCCTTTTAATATTATAGTATAGGTAAACGTAGGGGTGTTGCAACTGTTGATGAAAAGTAATGGAACATTACAAGCCAAGGCCATATATAGGTAGAAATGCTCCTTTTTGTTCAATTTAACCCAGTTGGGTATAAAGAATCTTTTAAGTCTGTTTTCAGAATGCCAGGTATTTCAGTACCTAATCACACAGACATCAACACAACCCAAGTACTACTTTACAGTCCTGCGTCTCCCAAGAGCATAAATGTGAGGTGGAATGAGTTCCAGACAATATCAGCCACTCCGAATAAACACAGGGCTGCACAGTCCTGGCAGCATCTGCTTATACCGGAGGCCTCAGTCAGAACATGGTGATAAATACCCGCTCTAAGAATAGCCTTGGTATGCATGAACTTGGAAGCCCGTTTCCATAAGTCAATACAGTGTCATGAGCTTTTTAAAGAGGCAGTGATGAGGGTCTTCCTGCCGCTGGCCCTTATGGATGACCGTGTTATGAATGATGACCACAACTCCTGTTGTTGCAAAGCCATGTGGACAAAAAGCATGTACCTCACTCCTTGTGTGTTGATGAAAACCCTACAGTCAACGGCTCACTCCACTTCAGTCACTGCCTTCTCCTTCGCTTCTTCTGTCCCCCACAACACTCACTGTCATCCCTTTCATCGTCACAAACATGTACTGGTTTTTTTTGTTCTGTTCTGTTTCTTTGTGTTATTACAAATCTGGCTGGCCAGCAGTGCACCCAAAAGGCTGAATGCCTGCAGCAGCGCCGCCACACATCATGGGCTCTGATGTTCCTCTCTCTCCTCCAATCACAGCACTGAGTATCTGCCCAGCATCTCTTGCTCTGCCTTCCCATTGTGCGGACGCACCAAGGGATGTAAGCCTAACTTTAATCCACTTTCATATCCTCTTTATCTGCCTGACATGGAAAAGAAAAAAAAAAACCTTTTAAAACAGCATGCAACCTGTTTGATTCTCTAATGAATTTGCAGTAGCTCTGCTCTTGATCTGTGAGTAAGAGAGAGTTTCTCTGTATGACATGAAATGTGTCCATCTGGCCAAGCTCTTATTCAATAGCCAAATGTCTATTTATGTTTCTACAAAGCTGCAGTCCGTTCACCGCTCTGACTTGCCTGTGTTACAGAGGGAGAGAGCGCCCCCAGCCTGCCATTACCCGCTGGTGATTCCTCTCCATCGCCACCTCCTCCTGTTCCACAGGGTACGGACAAAATACTCAAAGAGCAATCTGTCATTTAGGATTCGACTGATGTGTGTGTGTGTGGGGGGGGGTTGAATCATTTTTAGGCCATTAATATGTTTTGTTTAGTTGTATGTGTGAGGCTATTTCGTCATCAGTGGAAGAAGAAGTATTCTGATATTTTACAGTAAAAAAAGCAAAATGCCACAATATTAAAATTGTGACAAAACAAAACCTTACTTAAGCAAAATACGTCTGAAAGTGAAAGTACTCATTATGTAGCAAAACACCAGTTGTCAGTATTTATTTGTATATTTTCAGCTGGTCGGGGTGTACCTAATCATGACTAGTAATGTTGGCAGTTTAATATAACAATGCTCTGTTTTTTTTGCCCTCCAGGTTCGCCTGCCTCAGGTGAAGAGTGAGTCATACCTGCTGGTGTGTGCCGAAGGGGGGGAGCTCCAAGCATGGGAAAGACACTGCTATACTGAGCTCTCCTGAATGCAATTTAAAGGTGGCACATGCGGACTTCTCCCACCATAACGAGACAAAGGACTGAGCCCTCTACGCTCACTCTCTGACCCCCTCCTCAGCCTCCGAAACTTTCCCAAAAACAGGAAAATCAGGACTGAAATGAGAGCAGCTGAGGATGTCAGGACTGTACAAGATTTTCAAAATGAAGTTTTCCAGCTGATATGATGAGAAGGGCAGCTCAGACTGCTGGGGGCTAATGAGGAAGAAATGAAGAGGACATCTCCTGACCTACCTTGCCTGCTTACCAGACTGAAAGTCACGCTAGAGATGCACTGAGTTTAGAGCACACTGAGAAAAACACTCAACTTACTTTAATGTGTGACAATGACAATAACGTTTGAGTGACACAGAGAGGGGTCTGAATCTCTTGTGTATCTGCACCTAGGGGTCTTTTTTTCTTTTTTTTCTTGTGTTGCACTACTATAGGCATGTTTTTGCTGTGCCTGTATTAGTATTTTTTAAGGTTACTCATAATGATCCTGATATCCGTATATTAACTTGGACCGTACCACCGCAGGCTCTGACAGTGTGATGGGTGTGCTGCATAAATAAAGGCAAACACAGTTGGAGAGTTAGGGTAATAATTTAACTATTACATTTTATCTCCCTACACAATTGACTAAATGGCTATTTCAAAGCCTTCCACACATTGCCAAGAATACAATTGTGATGGAGAGGCGTGATATTTCCTGATGTATGATATCTCTTTAATTGAATTTGTGTTTGGCTTTTGAGAAATTACCAGAATCTGGCTTAGAAGCTCATAATGTGTAATTTGTGTATAGTTGTAGAACGTGAACTCTTCCCTCAGGTTGATGAAAAACCCCAAATTCCCTGAAACAATACTGATTATATGACCTTTGTTTCCTAAACAGCCCTAATTATAACGTGCAATCCTCCCTGTTCTCGTGTCAACTCTGTTAGTTGCCAAGCTCCCTCCACATCCCCAACATCTACGGAGCCATGAGAGTGACTCACAGTTTGCATTGAAAACAAAACCTGAACTGAAAAAAAGAAATTAAATGTATTGGAAAAAAGTTGCATTGACACTGAAAAATAAAATACTGGCATTAAAAAAATATCCCACGTTATTTTGTATGTATTATTTATGTATGCATACTGACGTGTTTTTTCAATCCAAATCTTTTTGATTTCTCTTCTTCGTGTCACTCTTTTTTTAGTGACTTCACCCCCTTACCCTGACCCCAAGGGTTGGGAGGGAGGAGGTTGTTAGGTTAGGATAACAATTCTTGAAGGTGATAAAGAAGATGGGAGCTACAGATGTTACCCCCCCTCATTCTTCCATCATATGGAGACAGGATTGCTCTGAAAGCTCAAATTTAGAAAGGAAACGTCCAACAAACCAGAAGTCGAGTAAAAAAGTCCACAAGAATTACTGATATAGGATTGATTCACGCTGAAGATAAAGTAACAACACAGGTCAGAACAATGCATGGTGGGGGGGACAAGGAAGGTGAAAATTAACATTGGGGCAGGTTCAGATGGGATACTTAAACAAGGAAAGGCCTTCTTCTTTCCAGAAGGAGAATCTAGCAAAGGTCACAAATTAGATTTTCCATTTGATGTCTGGAACACAAGCATGTCAAAATACTACTTTTTCTCTTCTACACATCAACTCACCCTAAGTCAGTGCTGAGCGAAGAGTCTGAAGGTTACCCTGGCTGTGATGCTTGTGTCCCAGGGCCTGATTTAGTGCCAGCTGATGAAAGGTCAACACTGGACTTCCCGACGCACGGAAAGGATCAGTTCGATTTGACGGATGAACCACACGGGGCGTTAATTATTTCTGAAGGAAGCCTCGCGCCATCAGTACCCAGAGAAAAAGCCTCCCAGCTCAAGCCATGTAGCATAAGCAGATACATGTGATGCACAGCAAACAATAGATGACTAATACTACTACAAGTGATACTTTAAAAGTTACAATCGCAAAGATCTTTGTTTGTTCCCTTTGTCGGTTCATAATACTGCAAATGTTTCAATTTAAATGAAAATCTTTATTACTTTGCGGACATTTTCCTTTACTGGATTTTTTTGACGCAGGCCTTTACTTGTCATGGAGTATTTTCACAGTATTTTTACTGAAGTAAAGGATCTGAATACTTCTCCAATCATTGTTATTCTGATGGATCAGTTAATACATAAACAATACAGTCAATGCTCACCTTACAGCAACTGTTTTATCCCTTGAGTTCCCAATTCTCCTGCATTTAGCTTTAAGGGGTTCGGGAAAAAAAACAATCACAGTTTGCTAGAATAAATAACGTGTTCAAACTGTGTTTGTGTGCACAATATTTTCTCCATACTTATAAAGACAGACCTAGCAAAGGGTCAGTATTGAGGTCATATTGTGGCAGCCTCTTGATGCCCTCATATTTGGCTGTCTTTTCCTGCAGTTTCAGTAGAAACTATAAAACTCTTTTGAATAACATGTGTACAACACATTTAACCAACGATAGCCTTTCAGTCAACCACTTCCAGTCATTTTCTCCACCACAAATTGGGCAATTTCAGAAGTCTGTGTTTTTTTTCTTCGAGATAGACCGTTTCTTGCAAAATTCTTTCAAGGTCCTGCAATTTATGATAATGTGGTGCTGATGTGCCAAAAGATTAAGATGGCCTAATTCTTTATTTGTGAAACCGATAGGCCTAGGCTGGCTACTAAAGTAGGCCTAGCCTAACTTCTCAAGATGCTCCACATTCCTTATTTTGACACTGGGGGAACGCTGCTCCTCTGATATTTCCCCTCAGTAGAAATAACATGCAGAACATACGGGACTACTTTAGTCCCGTAATAATGTGACTTATGAAATTACAACTTTATTCTCTTAACTTTATTATTAGTTTTTACCTACTATGTTTATTTACAGCAGCAGCCTCTAGTTGGTTGATTTAGACAAACTTAAGAATTGTATTGCTGTAGCTAACAGGAGGTAAGTGGCTAAATCAGGTAGCAGTTGTTAATCGTGACACCACTGTCATGAAATGTGACATCATGAAATAATAAGTGTCATTGGGAAATAAAAGTGTTCTTGGGAAAAATAATAATAATAAAAATAAAAAAAGTATTTTGAAAAAGGGTATTTAAAAAAAAATGTGTATCATAAAACAAGATAACATTTATTAATAATAATAATAATAATAATGAAAAGTTTCAATCATTTCTTAAACTATTGTGTTTGACCTTTGTGTTAGACCTGCCATGAAATCTGCCTGAGCCTAAAATATCTTTAGTTATAACGAGTCTTTTGCGAGAAAGACGCACCTGCTGGCAGCAGAAAAAAGTATGGTTTTAGTAGCCCTGAGTAAGAAATGAATATCATTCTGGATTATTGCATCACATAAAACATCCTCTGGACCATCAAGATCTAAATATATTATAGTATTAGCCTAACTCTTGTTTTCAACAAAGCCCTAATTGAGACATTTAATTTATTCTCGATAAATTACGACTTAATACTTGTAATATTATAACTTTATTATTGAAATCTCTGATTTATTTTCTCTTGATGTGGCCTGTACATATCTATGGTGGTGCACAGGATTAAAGCCCTAATAATATATTATATTCTCAACTGAATGTATATTGAATAATATGATACCCTCCAATCATGCACACATTTCCAGTGAATGTTACAATGCACTATTTCCCCTTTTTAGAACAGTTATGAGGTAAGTGCGATATCACCCAGTTCATCCTCCAATAAGGAGGACTACACTTCCCATGTTCCCTAGAAATCGGAGCTTGCGCAATATGTTTTCCACGGCCCTGGCTGCTGGTAGTGTATGTTTGGTGTTGTTGTTTTCACAGTAAGGGGCAAAAGAAAGAATTAACGAAGTTAATAATACCCTGAACCTTTCGCATGAGGTAAGTAAGATGCCGCGGTTAGCTGTGTGCTCTGTCTGACTTTACACGCTTGTTGGGGTTTTGTCTTGAATAAAAACATCATAGTTTAATTTAGTTGCTGAGCGTTAACAGCAACTGTTAGCTAGCAACACAGACAGACAAGCTAGCAGAGCACTAAACAAACCAACGAAAGTCAAATATTATGACAGATGTTTCATGAGAGGCATCATGCTGACCAGACTACCTACATAATGAGGGTCTCCACATATTACATTCTTATGACTTTTCGGTAAGCCAAGGAGAGCCAGCTAACAACGACTGCTGGCTATCAGCCATTTGAGCTAACGTTAACCCACGGAGTCATTGCTAACTTACACAAATAGTAACGCCAACGTTAGCGTTATTGTCAAGACACGCTGGTGAATGAATGTTTCACTTTCCCTTTGTTGGTAAACTCGTATAATTGACCGAGAGCCAGTCCTTTTGAGGATAAAAGAGGTGACGTTGCTGTTTATACATGCATGGAACAATAGACATAAGTTAGGCAAGTATTAACGTTAGCTATGCTTTCCTGATTTCAGTAATAACGTCAGATCATATTAACTCGAGACCCCTTTTTACACCATTATGAAGTTGGGAACTAGTTTGTGTCTTGTTTCTTCTTCGTGTGATCAACGATAAACTTGTTTAAATTCTACAGCACCACAATAAGTTTTCTCGGTATCATAGTAACGTCATAGTGTTCAGGACAAAGGAAAGCCTTAGCTAATATTAAAACTAGGGCTGGGCGATATGGGGAAAATCAAATATCACTATACCTCCATATTGATATTATATATTTCACTAAATATTTAATGTTACATAATGACTTTTGATATATAATCAGCAGTAATGTGGATATGATAACTAAGTGGGTACACAGTCAGTTAAGCTCAGAAAATGACATCACTTTACTATAATGCAGCCTTTAAAACCTTATGCAATATTATAATATCCAAAATCTAAGACCATATCTAATTACAACTAATAAGAAACATTTAGAGAGAAGTGGCAAATCACACATTAGCATTACTTTTTTTTAATCAAATGTGTTTGTGGTGGGTTGATGAGGTACAAACAAATAAAGTTAGGTTATATCAGAATGAGTACAAAATGGCTACCAAAATATAAATTTTTAAAAAGGTGGTAAACCACTGTTGATAATTGAACTGTCTCAAGGCCAGAAGGGTTTTTGTCATGCATGTATAACTGTCTTTTTTCCTTGAAGTAAAATAATAGCAATGCACTAATGAAAAATGTGATTGTTATGTATGCACATAAACAACTACCAAATTTAGAAAGGAAAGATTGCTAAAAGCACAGGTTATCATTATGTATAAATGTGCTGAATTCTACTAATGCTATTTAATTAAATTGACATGGGAAGGAAAATTAAGTAAACCAAGTCTGTTTTTTTAAAAGTTACTGTAATTTTCTTGAAAGAATTACACCCACTAGATCTTGTTCTCACTGTCTTCCCTTGGTTTTGGATTGTGGCAGGTTACTGGGTGAGCCCCTCCCTACCATGAGAGCTGACCACCAGGTCACCAGCCCCCCCTCCTTCTGCAGTTGATGGATCTGCAGCTGGTCCAGAGATGACAGACAGCGTCAGGGCCTTCCTCCGCAATGTTGCGACGGTCAGCAGATACACACACACACACACACACACACACACACACACACACACACACAC